>CM053411.1:43104391-43154268 GCA_028644305.1 Xerus rutilus | reverse complement strand
AAAAGCTTCTTCTCAGCAAAAGAAACTATCAATGAAGTGAACAGAGAGCCTACATTCTGGGAGCAAATTTTTGCCACACGCACATCAGTTAGAGCACTGATATCCAGGATATATAAAGAACTCAAAAAACTTAACACCAAAAAAACAAACAACCCAATCAATAAATGGGCTAAGGAGCTGAATAGAAACTTCTCAGAAGAAGATATACAATCAATAAACATATATATGAAGAAGTGTTCAACGTCTCTAGCCATTAGAGAAATGCAAATCAAAACTACGCTCAGATTTCATCTCACCCCAGTCAGAATGGCAGCTATCCAAAATACCAGCAACAATAAGTGCTGGCGAGGATGTGGTGAAAAAAGTACACTCAAACATTGCTGGTGGGATTGCAAACTGGTGCAACCAATCTGGAAAGCAGTATGGATATTTCTTAAAAAACTTGAAATGGAACCACCATTTTATCCAGCTATCCCACTCCTTGGCCTATACCCTAAAGACTTAAAAACAGCACACTACAGTAAAGCAGCCACTTCAATGTTTATAGCAGCCGAATTCACAATTGCAAAACTGTGGAAACAACCCAGATGCCCTTCAATAGATGAATGGATAAAGAAACTGTGGTACATATACACAATTCAATATTATTCAGCAATAAAAGAGAATAAAAGTATGGCATTTGCAGGCAAATGGATGGAATTGGAGAACATTATGCTAAGTGAAGTAAGCCAATCCCAAAAAACCAAATGCCGGATGTTCTCTCTGATTAGTGGATGCTGATACATAAGGGGGGTGGGAATGGGGAACATAGGAGAAATGGAGGAACTCTAGATATGGCAGGGGATGGTGGGAGGAGGGAAAGGGGATTGGGTGTAGTAAAGATGGTTGATTGAGATGGTCATCACTAGCCTTGGTGCATGTATGAAGACACAATGGTGTGACTCTATCTGGTTTGCAACCAGAGAAGTGGAAAAATTGAGCTCTATATATGTACTATGACTTGAAATGCATTTAAATAAATTAATTTAAAAAAAAGAAATAAAGCTGGTTCAGAATAAGTTGTATTGTAAATTAATTTTGAAATGCAATATACTTTTAAAAGTGATTTGAAAAAAGAATGTAAAAAGAAAATCACTAATATTTTATATGGATTTCTTTTTGTAAATCCAATAGTTGGATGCATTGGATTAGAAATATATCCTTGACATTATGCTCATTTTTTGTCTTTACTTGTTTCTTGAGAGGTTACTAGAATACTTTAAGTTGCATAAATGATTAGAATTATATGTCCGTTGGAACGTAATAGCTCAGAAATTTGCCACATGACCAAAGTCTTCCAAGTGAATTGCAAGTTCCTTCTAGAGACTTGAAGAGAAAAATGTAGGATTTATTTCGGAAATTCCCCTGCCTTCTGAAAATTAGGGGGTTTGTTACTATGACAGAAAATGGAAAAATAGCAATAGGGTACAGATAAAGTGTCTTGGACACACAATTTATTTTCAGACAGGACAGATTCATCACAATAAAGAAATAAATTCATGCTTTAGAAGTAGGAGTTCTTAGGAGAAAATTCTTGGGTTTTGTAAGTAAAGCAATGACTTCCCTTTGTTTTGAAATTCTTTTCAAAATTGTTTGCGTGGAAAACAGCCTTGGAGAACATGACTGACGCCCTGCTTAGTAGCAAAGGACAAGTGGTGTGCTCTCTGCCCATTTTGAAAATCAAGTTTCCTAAGCACAGGATTTATCTACAATAATGGAGTACATTGCATGCACTGATACTATCTGACTCTCTCTACAAGGCTCTGTGGTTTTGGGGGCTTCGGGAAGCAATGTAAAAATGATCCTGTGTCTAGTGCTATTGCTTTTTAATAATATACTGTTTTTTCTTTTTGATCTCTATGACTTGTGTCTTCTAATAACATCTACAAATGTGTGCTAGATGATCTTTGTCAGCTTGTGATTAGGATGAAACTTAGACTACACAATTCTTTGTGAGAGTATCCATAATTTGTCAGTTGTACATTATGTGACTTTGACAAAAACATATACTGTCTAATAATCATAGGAAGACTGGTAGCACAATCTTAGGCCATTCTAACATACCTACCTACTTCGTTATATGCACAAATTATTTAACTTCTTTGTACTCCATTTTGCCCATATCTGACATAAAATCCAACCTTGTAAATTCATCATAAAGATTAGATGAGATGAATTTATGTGAAATGCTTAGAAGCCAGGCTCATGGTTTTCACTCAATAAATGTTATCATCACCAATTAGATGAGGAATTACAGCTAAATGCAATAAATACAAAATGGCATGGAGCAAAGCTGACAGCAATTAGTTTTATATGGTTATTCACACATGGCTTCCACAGTGCAAAACAAAACAAAACAAAACAAAACTATTTTGAATGGATAGAGTGATATTATTGTTTCTGAATGTGACACATGGCCCCGGAAATTCACATATGGCAAAACACTTGTAAGTTCCTAATTATATTCAAGAGGAATTTTTCCCAGTTGGGGCCTTTCTTTCAGAAATGTTGTGATTAACTACTGAAGGTTAAATATTAAGTCGGAGCAATTTCTGGGCACATAGACTGCTAAGGAGGTGTGATTATGAGTCTCTTACTTTTCCCTACATCTTCTAAATTCCTTGGAAATGACTTGCTATGTAGAATTCTCTGTTACAGATGTAATGGTGGCTCATGTGTGACTGGTTCACTCACACTTGAACTAGTTTCTCAACATCACATAATTAGTGCTCATGATGGAATTCTCTGAACAATTTCTCAGCAACAACTCACAACACTCTTCTAGACTATAATCTTATTGAAGAAAAGGGCTTAAATCCCTATATTTGGGCACTCCCCTACAATGCTTAACACACAGTAGACATAATTACATATTCATTGATTCAGGAAATGAGAGTAAAATCCTAATTTTTGAGCCAGAAATTCTGATTGTATTACATGAAAACAAATATTTTTAAGTGGCTTGTGAATTAACACAAAGAAATGATCAGGAAGGGTATAGAGTAGAAGATTTAAACAAAACAAAAGAACAACAACAACAACAAAACAACTTACTATCCAAAGTTTCTTTGGTTTTACAGTTGTGAACAAAACAGAACTGATATGAAACTCCTATCCGATACGTTAGCTTAGCCATGCCTGAATTCCCATGATCTCATGCTTCATTTCCTTAATGAGTATTATCTTATGCTATAACAATATATGAATCATTGTCACTATTAGCAGGTACAAATATGTGATATCCTTCTTTGGGATTTATTGGAGGCTCTTCCATGTGGAACAGCCTTGAGATCAGATAAAGTCGGCAGTCTTAGGTCTGAAAAAAGACATAAATAATTGCAGTGTATACATGGCCCTGATTAGTGACCTATTTCCTGGTGTGTTAAGACTTTAATGTTTTAAATACCCTGAAAACACAGGTTTCTTAGATTTTCCATCACTGTTATTGTTATCCACCTGTTTCTGCCTGTTGTTCACATTTTCCATGCAAACCCTTAGCATATGTATCATAATCATTTTTTTTTTTTTTTGGCACTGGGGATTGAACTCAGGGATTCTCAACCACTGAGCCAAATCTCCAGCCCTATTTTGTGTTTGATGTAGAGACAGGGTCTCACTGAGTTGCTTAGCACCTCACTGTTTCTGAGGCTCCCTTTGAACTGGCAATTCTCCTGTCTCAGCATCCCAAATTGCTGGCATTATAGGTGTGCACCACTGTGCCCGGCTCATAATCATTTATAATCCCTAATCTGACAATGTCCTATTTGAGACTTATGCTTATTTTGTCTCTCCAGACAGTTAGGTATTTTTTTTCCTCATATTTTTTGTTGATAGCCAGATATAATGTGTGAGGTCAAAGGAACTGAGGTCAACAGGACTTGAGTGTGGGTTTTTTTGGCCAAGAGTTGGTTATGTTTAACATTTACTCTGACATGATATGTGAGAGGCTATGATTTCCCTAGTGGCCTTGGTTTTCATTTCCCTAGATGCTCCTTTTTACATAGAGCCTGGGGTTTGTGTTTCTGTCAGCTATAATGTCCTATTATTGTACAGGAGTTAATTGACATTATAGTGAGTTGTGGAAGGAGGGAGATGGACGTTTTCCTTTCATCTGGTTAGTCAGGCTTTGGTACAACACAAGTTCATCAAGCTCTAGCAACAGAGTTTCCTTTGAAGCATATTGTTGTTGTTATCATTGTTGTTGTCTTTAAAAAGAATAGGATGTTCTGGTCATATGTCAAAATATCTAATTTCCCCCACTTGTTGGAAGTACCAGGAAGATTTTATCTAATCTTCACCTGAGAAGTTGATGGGGCTCCTAAAGGAAAAATTCACAAAAGTGTGTGGACCTTCCTAAGATGGGACCCCACTGTTTTTAACTCTCAAACTCTTCCTTACTGAGTCTCCAGCAATTCAGCAATCACAGGTGTAGCATTCCTCCAATAGTGGGTTTCTGTTCCCAATAAACTGTGATTTCCTATGCTTGTCTGTCTCTCCAATTTTCAGAGAGATGTTCTGCCCTCTGACCTAAGTTCTCTTATGAATCTAAGAAGAATTACAACTTTTCATTTGTTCAGATTTTTTCTTGTGGTAAGATTGAGAATAACAATTTAAGCTCTTTACACGTTGGACCAGAAATCAGAAGTGTGCAAGGCATTTTTTAGGTATCATTTACCCCATCTATCTATGTACCTACTTACCTACCTACCTATCTATCTTAGATTAGGTTCCTCTTAAAGCACCATTTAAAAGTGACCGAGCAAGGACTATGAAAGCATTTGTATTTGGAAGGTGGCTCTCAAGCCCACCAAAATCTGTTTCTCTCTTTTCTTTGCCCTAGGAGAGATTGCATTTTTCATTCTCTCTTGCAGTAGGTTTGGTACGTGATTGAATTAAGGCCCAAAGGAATGTAAGCAGAAATGGCCTGGCCTGTAACAATCTTGTACACCAATACTTATTCTCCTTCCTTATTTGCAAGATGAATAGAAAAGACTCTGAGGAGGGTAAAAAAGGACTCTGAGGCACGTAAGCCACAAGAACTCTAAGAAAGAAAATCCATCTTTTTTTCCTCCACGCCAACTCCCATAAAATGGCAACACCATCAAGAAGTAAACTCTTTGCATGTTACAGCACTAAAACAAAAACATTGACACTACTTGTTACAGCAGCCTACCCTGACTAAAGCAGGACAGAGAAGATGAATCTCTTCTGAGGTCAAAGAAAACCCAGAAAAGAGAAGCTGTTGTCATGTAAGCAGTTAGGCAGAGATGTGGATTTGTTAGAATAATAAATTCATGCTGAGAAACTAACACATTCACGCTGCTCACAGGCAAAACTGCCTATGCAAAGTTGGAGTCTCTGAATGTTAATGCCCAAGGTCATGGTTTCTCTGAAGCTCTCCAGAATTATGCATAAATCCCATCTCCTACAAGAGGAGTCTTACAACTTACACTCTACTATTGCTGACTTTCTTATAACCCTTCTTACAGTATATTATCTCACATACCTATTATTTGATCATACTAATCACCCTTTCTGGAATATCCTTACCTCCTTTCACTTTTCTATGTTTTTTTTTTTTTTAACTCCCTCTTTGAGAATTCACTTGGGTTTTTCTTTTAAGAAGACTTCTGCAGACTTTCTGAGACCAGAATAGATCATGGGTAAATATTTTTTTGAAGTGAACTGAGTACAAATCACCTTGCTATTGACACGAAGGAATAAGGTTTAAGAGTAGATGTGTTAAGATACTACATTTCCTATAACTGAGACCTTAAGAAAAATGTCTGGCAGTTTGCTCATGATCAATACTAAGTAGATACTTCATGCCTCGGATTGCCTTTGGCATAATACAGACACAAGGAATGGTGACACAATTTCTGCTTTATAAAGAGTTTCCATCTGAGTTGAGGAGATAGGCCTGACTAACTAGGCTAGTGATTCTTAGATTAGATGCAACAAAATCGTCCTATTCAAAATGTAGATTGTGGGGTGATTTTCATGCAAGTGCTCTGCAGATCAGAATAAGATACACTGGCCTTCTTGAATGACAAGCAATCACTGGTACCTAGTCTTATGTCTGTAGGCATTCAGCCAACGTGCATGAATGTGAATGAAATGAGGCAATTAGGCCAGGAGAGAAAAATACATACTCTAGCGAATTGAACTGCATAAACTATAAGCTTGTAGGATTTCAGATAAAAGAGATTGGTATGGGCCAGCATAGTCAAAGAAGGCATCAGGAAGTTAGGATTTGAATCAGCGTATCAGGATAGAAACCACAAGGATTTTGTACTCAGACAACTCTGGATTTGAATTACAGATCCATCACTTAGTAGCTATTTAACTTCTCATAGCTTTTATTTTCTGATCTGTAAAAAGGAGGTTCATAGGAACTGCTCTGCAATTCTATTTTGAGGATAAAATTAAAGTGCCTGCACAGTGCCTGGCTTGGTGCAATTGCTCAGTCTATGCCAGCCATTTTTCCTTGAAGGATGAGCTATATTTGGATAGAGACATATACGTTTAGATCCACAAAGGACTTTAGAGATCATCTTTGAACTAGTGCTCTAAATTTGTATTATTTATTGCTTAAATTGCCCATTTAATTGTGTTTCAGATATAACTATGATAAAATGAGGGTACTCCAGGACAAAGGAAAATTTAGAAGTAGAATTCAGTCTGAAGAGGGTAAGGAGAGACTATTCTTGGTATTCATTTTTCGATTATAATGATTAAATGTTTTCTTTTCCCCAAAAGGATATATTTTTCTTCTAAAAGAAATGAGTCCCAAAGCTCCTAGAACATTAGAAGAGATATTCGGAGAGCCTTCATTCCCATCTAACTGCTAACATTTGCTTCATTTATAGCCTGTGATGAAGTTGTACATTACAAAGAGAAAAGGAAGTGAGAACTGACCTTGGCCTACACTGGATGTTTGGATAATATTCTTCAGAGATTATTTCCTAAAATAAACATGATCTGAAATGAAAACAAGAAAAGGATAAAAAAATGCACATGAACATTTGAAAATATAACTTAGCTGAAATCTCAGAAGTAGATTCCATTCCATGAGGACAGCATATAGAAAATAACACAAGGGGCAGCACACAGTGGCATCAGGAATGCCCATTCTGACTCTACTTAGGTGCTGTTTCAGGCTAGGCCTGTTGAGTGGATGGGCATAGATTGGTTTAGGCTATTCTTGGACACTGGAGATCCGTAAGAATCCATGTTACTTCTGTCACTCAGGATCTTGAGATGGTTTTGTCAGGACCACTGGTCAATGAATACCAGTACAAGTGCCACCATGTCACTGAGATTTTCAACCACTTTTCTTTGTCCCTGTCTAGTGTTACCAGTAAACTAGCCCCATTTCTAGCTTCCTGGACTTGGTGCTCAGAAATACTGGGTTGCATCAAGCTCCCTCTAGAACCTGGCTCATACTTTCTTCTCTCTCTGGAACTCTTGCCCTGTGCACTTCCCTTTCCTGTAGCTCATTACTGGTTCTATGTTGAATCTCTCTGTAGCATTGGGATCAGGCAGGCATTTTCTCCAGCAAGAACAGATTCCTCAGGGCCGGAGTAGCTCTGTGGTAGAGTGCTTGCCTACCATGTGTGAATCACTAAGTTCAATCCTCAGCACCACATAAAAACAAAATAAAGGTACTGTGTTCATCTACAATTGAAAAAAAATTTTTAAAAGAATAGATCCCTGAATGAACTTTCTCTCCTACAGTCTTCTTATTCTCAGATGTATTAGACAAGGAGAGAAGGTAGTTGGGAAATAGGCACCATGTCCTTTAAACAGTATGACATATAATTGAAGTATTTTATCTCCTTAAATAGAGGTTTAAAATTTTCTTAATATAATTTTATAGACTTTGATACTAGTTACTTTATGTTTTTTAGCTGTTTTGCATAGATTCTGCTTTCTCTCTCTCTCTACATGTGTGTATATAAAAATATAGTCCTATGTGTGCATAGATAAATAGATAATTGAATATAGTTTCTTTGGTCAACCTAAAAGATATCTACTGAATAACTTAACTTGAGATCAAAGACCAAGATTTTTCTTCCCCTCTCTGACATATCTGTTTTGTTTAAATTTTTTTCAGATTCAGATCAATACTATTCATATTTTCTTAAGATGGTGTATATTTTTAAAAAATAATTTTTAATTTGCATTGAACATCAAGGCATATTAGTACTAGTTTTGGAAATTTACTCCATTTGAAAAGTTTCATTATGATTACTTCTTTTATACATTGCTTTCTGTTATTCAAATCAAAAAGTTCTGTAGATTTGTCTTTTTCTTTTTTTTTGAATAATCATTTTCCCTAGGAAGCACATTAAAAGTAAGTTTGTCTTTGCATGTGAGAAAATGACTCTATTTTCCTCTTACATCAATGATTTAAAATCATATAGAATTTTAGGATAGACTTTGCCCCTGAAACTCCAGGTCCTCAGAGTCTTTTCCATTAATCTTTATGTTTATACATTTCCCCAAGTCATAGGTATCTAGTCATTACTGTCTTCTTGCATTTAACACTCTGGATTAGAAGTCTGATATATAGCCTTTTCTATTATTTTTTTCTTGATGACTTAAAATTTTCTGTTTGACAGATCATAATCTTTGTCCTGCTTTAAGTGTCTGGTTGTGGGGCTCTATTGATTTTTTCCTTATGTTCCTTCAATCTATTGACATGCATCTTTCTTTAGCTCAAGAAGATTCCTTCCATTATTTCTGTGAGTTCTGCTTTTTTTCCATCTGCTTTGTTACCCTGATTGAATACCTAGTCCATGTTTATTGAATCTGGTAAATCTGTACTCTCTGTTTTTTATCCTATTGAGCTTCTTCTTTTACTTCTGAATTCAGGGAGAATTTTCTGAGCTTTGTTTATGATTAACTGATTCAACTTCTGCTATCTTCGAGGTCTGAATCTGTCAAGCTCTGTATTGATGTGATTTCTTTGGATATGGTGATCTGAACTTTTATTCCAAGATAGAAAACAAAATGAAACTTTTACTTTCTGTACTTTGATTTTTTGCCATGTTCAAGGCTCAACTGCTTGTGAAGAGTAAGAGAGAACTAGAACTGAAGGAGACTACACAATGAGAGGCAGCCTTGTTGGTCTCTTCTGTATGCTGTTGCCATATTACTATGCAGGGCACTGCATTCCCTCTAACTGCCATTACAGTCTTTTTTAGAATCCTCATTGACAGTGCGCAATTCCATAAGGTCATGCCTTCCACTATACCAGAATCCAGTTTACTTCCTAAAGTCACTTGGAGGATCAGCCTATGTGTTCTCGCTTCCTAACTCTGTTTTTCTGCCTTACTTCAATACCCACTACCTAGAACTTTCTGGTGTCTGAATCTACAGATAATTTTAGTAGTTATTGGACAGTAGCAAGAAAGATGCTCTGAAGAAATACACCATGAGAATTCACCACCATGTTGACGCTCCCTTTCCCCTTGGGGCAGGCTGAAGTTCACAGGAGCTGTTTATTCTGCATTTCACTTCATGATTCCGCTGGATCTCCACTTTTCCCATCAGGCTGGGTACAAGTTTCTCATGAAGAGTGGGGTGGGTGCTTCACCTCCTGGGGCATGTGGCACACTCTACCTTTCTAGCTTTATTTGTGAGTGTGAGCACTCCACCCCTGTTGCCTCATGGCTTACCTTCCTTCAAGCACCAACTACTCTTTCTTGGAGGAGTTCCAGGGATTGGCTGAGGAGATACCCACTGCTGTACTGGGCAGGTTTTTGTTTTTATTTTTATGTAGTATAGAGTTGTTTCCGTGGAAAGCAAAAGACCATGCAACTCAGAATCTGGGGAGGGAGGATGAAAAAAGGAAAAACCATCTTGCCAGCACATGTGACTGAGTAGCCAAACTGTCCAGGCTTAGGTTTGATATTGGGAAAGAACTGTGTTGGAACTCAATGGCCACCATGAGTCTGTGGCTCTTCCTTTCAGAGTGACAACCTTGGAAGTTTTGTCTTTGTACCATCTCAGCACTCAGTTCAGTGGACCAGGAAGTTCAAACCCCAAATCTTAGAATTGACCCTCCTTGTTCTTGGCATCCCGATGGGAATGCTATGCCCTTTCCTGAACTAATCACTAGGGTCATGGATAAGGGATTGGCTTTCCTTAGGTCAATCTCTACTTCTAGAACACAACAGAATCAGTTCAAAGGGCAACTCCTTGGCTATAATAAGAAACAAAGGGAGTGCCTGTACTGGAACTGGAGTAACCTGTTCTGAACCAGGCTACTTACCTCTATGGAATTTTGGCTTATTTTTTTTTTCTTCCTATTATCTTTTAATGATAATCTATACAATTTCCTCCAAGAATTTCTGTCACAGTTGGCTTTAAGTTTCCATACAGAACTCTTCTGCTTTTGAGTACAATATAGAATATGACCTACGACTGGGGGAAGTGTATAAACCTAAAGAATTAATTTGTCCTCTGTAGTTGGGACTGCATGATTCTTATTTATATCCCTTAAAATACCTATGACCATTTCAAGTCCAAATCATTAAATTATTGCCATCCTAGGAATAGGGGCAGTCCAAGGCACATTTAATTTTCACCAATTACTCAAAAAAAGCATAGTACCATGCTTTTCATCAAGGCACAGACTCCTGTAGAACTCACTCTATTAAATGAGTTGAGTTACTTACTCACATTAATATATTTACTTAGTAAAATATTTTAGATGCTGTTGTATTGTCTGTAGCACCAACAATATCTACTTAATCACTAATGAAATATCTTGGAATATATTCGTGTGTTTGTAATTTTTTCTCAGCCAATGTTTATTTTGCCGAAAGGAGTTTAACTATTCTTTATGACACAAAAATAGGATCAATGTTAATTTTTAGAGCTTGTTTGTTTACTTCTCTTTAGTACCTGACCACTTTTCTATTTTTTCTACACCAAATGTGACCCAGAGCAAATTTTAATGTCGATCATACAAGTAACACAGACTCATAGAAATAAAATGAGAATAACAAACTCCTCATTTTCTGTGAGCCAAATTTACAAGACTGTACACTTGACTCGAGAAGTTTTGATATGGTTCTGGTTGATGTATGTGCATTTATTATCTTATTATAAGTATGATTCTGCACACTTGGATATGAGAACTAGTCTAGAAGTCACTGAAGCAGTGAATTCAACATAGGGAATGTCTCCTGATAAACAATCACTCATAGAAACATCCATATTTTCACCATTCAAAAAATGTAATATTTGCCCAAGTTATTATCACAAAAAGAGTGAAATGTTTACAAGTTAATGTTTTGTGGATTCTACTTCATGCAAAGCAGATCTATGAACATGAGAATGTTTACATTAAGATCATCACTAAATGACTTTTACTTTATAAAATATTTGTCATGTGGTTTTAATTGAAAAATTATTTTGATTCATTATTTACATATTATAGTAACTAATGCAGTTCTTGGCATATAGAATGATACAGTGGTTGACAAATCTTCTAAAAAGCAAATTTCTTTTACAATACCATTTTTATGGGGAAGGTACCAAGGAGATGCCTGTTTTCCTAGTGATCACTCCTGAAAAAGGAGGAAGAAGACAAAACTGGCAGTGGGCCAAGTCCCATGAAAATAATGTGATGTGGGGGTGAGAGGAGGATGCTGCCAGGTTGCAGTTAGGATAGCCATCTTATGTGAGGATTCTGTCAGGCCAAGACTTGAGTGGCTCTCTTCCCTTCATTTCTGAGAAGTAGAAGATGGTATCCAGAAAGGGATCAACTAAGTAAAGGGAAAGTTGTTTCTATAACTGGAAATATACTGCTATCCCAGCTAAGTCTCTGCTTCTAGCAATATAACTGGTAAAAAGCAGAGTATTTAGTAGAACATAAAGTGTTAATGTTATTTAATAACTCTTTAAAGTATTATCTTTCCTTTAGAGAAGTAACAATAATAATAATCCCTTGAAAATAAAGTGCAACATTCAGGTTAATTTGGATGAAGTATAAAGTCTAGTGCTACAAAATATATACATTCTGGAAGAAAGAAACTGCATAGAACTCTCTCCTGAATGAAAACAGTGTTCTTAGACTTCCTTTGTTTTAAAATTCCTCTCAGCACAGGTAATGAGGACCAATCACTATTCACTAAACATTTAGGAAAATCAGATCTTCAGTGCCTCAAATCCGTGTCCTTCACTGTGTTATTTTCAGCCATGAATATCTAGCCTCCAGATTCTATGACAGGGCAGAGCCTTGGCTCTGTGGTCATGTGGGGAGGCCACTCTTTGGACAGTATTATTGCTCAACTCCTTCCCTGCCGAGGGCTGCCAGGACAGGTGGGGACAGTGCCTCTGGCTGTCTAGAACAGGAGGTTAACAGAGCTGGCTGCTGTCCACATTCCATCCCAGGAAATCCCTCCTCTGTCACAGGTCTACATGACTTCTTCTGTAATATATTGTTTTATAAATAAAGTATTCTTGGAACAAAAAAATAATTTCTTATATGTTTTAATTTACAAGTATTCTTTCTGCAAAATGAAGTCAAAACATATTATCATCATTACTTGTTGATACATATGACTGTATGGCACTCCAATAAAATGAAATTCAACTTACAGTCTCTGATCCTTCAGCCTCAGAAAATAATTCGATTCAATAATGATTTATTAAGGGCCTATTACATACCAGATCTGTGGTGGAGTCTGTATTACATCAACATGAGTAACACAGACAACTGAACAAATACCTTAAGTAAACAAACCCCCTGTGAGCTTGCATTATGCAAGAGTAAAGGGATGAATATAAATATGTGGACTCGGGAGGACAGAAAATGAAGACAGGACAGGCACAACATCAGGATCTGAACCTTTTACAGCTCAGTAGAAATGATTTCATTCTTTTCATCTGTAAAAGATGAAGAAAAATGCTGAAAAATAGGGTGTGAAAGTAAATTGGTCAGTTTACAACAAAGAATGACACAGACT
Source organism: Xerus rutilus (assembly GCA_028644305.1). Taxonomy (NCBI): domain Eukaryota; kingdom Metazoa; phylum Chordata; class Mammalia; order Rodentia; family Sciuridae; genus Xerus; species Xerus rutilus. The sequence continues at coordinate 43,141,246 of CM053411.1, read as the reverse complement.
GAGAATTTTAACATTCACTGCAATTGTTCCTTCCTTATAACTGGAGCTAATCTTTATTGAATTCTTATAATATTCCTGTATTTATTTGCCCAACATTAAGTGAGCAATAGTGTTTTTTGACATCAAAGCAAAATGTAGTCTGTTCCATGTCACGGCTACAAAAGTAATGCTCACATTATGTCCTCACATGCATCTCAACCCAGAAAGCTAAGAAGAGAATAGAACGTGACAGAGTATACGGGTTGATGTGTTCACCGCATGGTGGATGGATTGTTGATGACAGCAAGAAGTGGGAAGGGATGAATGCAGGAGAGAGGAAGTGTATCAGGCACCTATTATGTAACAAGCGACCCTAAACACAGTGGCCTAAAACCAAAGCTGTCTGAACTGAAGAGTCCTGAGCTTAGCTTAGCTAGCTGATCTACATCAGGATAGCCTGGTCGTGGCTGGGTTTGTCGTGTTCCTTCTTGGACTGGTTGGTCTGTGATGGCCTTTCTTAAGTGACAGGTGGTCAGCAATCAGCTAGGGAAGGAAAGTGACTGGTTCACACATCTCGTTTGGAAACACGATGGTAGATTTCAAAGACTGAAAGGAGAAGTATGGCAGAAATCTTGGGGCTTGGGTTTTGAATGTGCGCATCTTTTTAGCCAAATTAAGTTACAAGGTATTAGGAAGATAGATATCATGTCTTTTTGAGAGGAGGGGCAGATAACTGCAGCCATGTAAGAAATAAAAGAGATGAGCAGGAGAGAAATCCCAGACAAAATTGAGAACAAATGAAGAAGAAAAATGGGAGGTCACTCTAATGAAAAAGTAGGTATTTTTATGATGAAAGTAATTTTTTTTTCTAAAGACCTCTGGAGCATTTACTCTCATTTGAGCTTTGCTTCTAATGCATGTTACACATAGGAATTAATTTTAACTTTGAAAGAATGATCTTTGTATCTCTAGGTTATTGACACCTTTTTGTATGAGAACAAAAAACAAATGGAGCAATCTTTCTAATACACATCAAGAGACCAAGAATAAAATAAATGTGGCCATAGCTAGTCATAATATATCTGAGCAAAAGGACATGTTTTAAGAAATGAATTATCATTCATCTTATTTTTCATATTACAAGTACGTGAAATTATAAATTTTATCTGTACAAACTAAAATCCATTTAAGTCCTCAACTCTTCGGTATAATTGTTTAGAAAAGATAAGCTTACTGAGAAAGCAGGCATGAACAATTTTTATTTTAATTCCTTAGAACTGTGACAAATGCTTATAAATTTCTGTCCAAACAGGCTATTCGTGATTTGGTTATATTTAGGTGTTAAGTCTTAAATATTCCCTCTTTTCCTGATTTTTATACTTGGTTCTTTCAAAGGACCAGACTGATCCAATTCTTCATGAAAATATTCAATTAGGTACACTCACACACACCAGCAACGTCAGCCGGGCAGGCTCTGTACTTACCCAGTCTGAGTCCTGATCCTAGTGATAGATCCACATGCTCTTGTTTTCCCTGGTTCTTCTGCCCTTCTGAGCTCTCTGTCTTATCACCTCTTTACTCCTTTCTTTAAACAAATATTCATTAAAGGATCCTGGGAATTAGAACTGGGGGGCATCACAATGTAAGACACAGGACCATTGTTTTCATAAGACTGTTGGATTAGTTAAAACCTCAGTGTTTTCTCTGAAATCCCACAACTTCCAGAAAAAAATAAAATCACATTTAGGCACATCTTCATAGGGGTACAGAGTGGACTGGGCTGCTCTCTGCTAGGGAAGTGGGAGAAGACACTCTTCCCTTCAAATCAGCTGGCAGCTTCCACGTTAAATTAAAGAGGCCACACGAGTGCTTCCTCTTTACCCTTGTGACTATCTTTGCATTTGTCTGTCTCTCATGTATGACTATGGACGGTGTAAAGGACAAAGACCATATTTTTTTTTCCTACTACATTGTCTAGCACAGAGTAGATACCATTAAGTGCTTGTTTAATTAAAACCAAATTGACTTAGTTTATGAGTCAAAATTATCATTCCCTACCATTGCTACAAGGTCAACTTGTTATATTTTTATCAAGCTTCAGGTATTTTCTGTATTAATTAGTTTGGTCAAACCATTAAACTAATATTGGCATTGAATTTTTGAAATGTAGCATTCAATTTTTGAAGGAATCAAGAAACATTTTCTACTTCAGACTCTTCACTAGGGGCTGGATTTTATAACTTGGTAATTAAAAATTATTAAAATAATGAATTTGTTTTATTTTTATTGTGAAATAACAAATATATGTGAATGTGCACAGAAATGTACACAATACAGCTCAATAACTTTTCACATAGTGACCATTAAGGAATAATCATTTATAGTTAATTTGCTTGGCTATACAGATCACTTCACTTTTTGTATAAATACATATATACATCTATATATACATATATATATATATATACACACACACATACACACATCAAGATAAGTGAGTACATGAAAACCTTCTGTGGAATACCTTAAAAATATACAATTTTAAAAGTGAAGAGAGGGAGAAACATTATTCATGTCAAAAACCAGAAAATTGTTAGTATCCACAGAAGGAAATTTTTGGTCCTTCCAGATCTCTGTAGTTTTTCTTCTAAGAAATCATTATCCTAACATGACTGTTTTCTTATTTTCCTCTCAGATATTAACACATTATTAATATTGCCTTATATTTGTGAAATTCACCTTTTTATTCTGTGTGGTTATATTAATTTATTTTCAATGCTTTTTTTTCTTCCAGGGTAGCAATATATCACAATTTAATTGTGCATTCTTCTGCTGGTGGACACTGAGGTTGTTCTGTACTTGGTATGTAAAGAGCATACATGCATGCATGAATTTCTGCTATATATATGCTAAAGTTTGAAATGACTGGGTCATAGCATATTTATTTCATCTTTAGTAGATGGCATTAAACTGACTTCTAGCTTGTTGTGAAAGTTTACACTTCTATTTCTAGAGTTATGAGAGACCTTTTTGATTTTCTTGCCAGAATTTGGTAATGTTGATCTTACTCTTAATTTTTGTCACTGGCTGGATTCACATACTAGTAATATCTCTAATTTTAATTTGTGTATCCACATCTGTGATGAAGTTGATAAAATTTTCATCTTTTAATTGGTGCTTTAATTTTTCTCTTTTGAAAATATCCATTCAAGTTGATTGGTATCTTGATTACTATTGGTCTTTTTTGTAAGTAAATTTCTGAATCAGATGGTATAATTTCATACCAATGAATATAAAGAAATAGAAGTAAATGAATAAAGAAAATATTTTGTGCTTTTTACTGGGATATAATTAAATTTAGATAATTTCAGAGAGAAGATACAACTTTATAATTTTGAGTCTTCCAAATCATGAACACACTATACCTTACCACACAGTCCTCTTAAACTGTTATCTAATGAATATTTTGTTGCTTTCTACTTAAAGGTTTTAGTCTCTTTTTAAGTTTTATCTAGTTGATATTTTTCATGTCACAGTAAATGCTATCCTTTTGTTTTCATTATCTACATAGTTCTGCTTTATCATAGAAATATAATTAGATTTTTATATTGCCTTTCTAACAAATTTATTATATCACGTATTCTAGCAAGCATAGACTGGACTCACATTTTCTATGTATATAAACATGTCATTTGCAAAAGTGACAGTTTTGTTTCCTCATTCTCATTTCTGAAAATTTTTGCCCTCATTGTTCTAGCTAAGATCTTCAGTATAATATTAAATACAAATGATGATGATAAGCATCTAAAATTATTCCAGTTTAAAAAGTTTTCAACCCAACATTCACCATAAGCTATGCTTTCTTTGGATGTTCCTTGTCAGTTTTAAGAAATTCTTTTCTTTTCCTCATTCTCTGAAGGGTATTTTCTAAAATTATACATGATTATTAAATTTTATCTGTGTCTTGATAGCATTTATTGTGATAAGCATAACTTTTTCTCCTTTTTATATCAATTTATTAATTTCCAAAATGTCAAAAATTTTGCACTCCTAGAATACACTAAATTTAGTCATTACATATTATATACATACATATACAAGCTTATATATACATATATGTGTATAAACAGATATACATATATACCTGTATACCTTTACATGCACATATATATTTATATGTTTGTATATTTATATATTTTATGTATTTACTTATATGCTATATACTTTATGTATTTACCTATATGATGGTTGTATTTACCTATTATTTTGCTTGGAATTTTAAATATATGTTCATGTGCAAAATTCACCCATTATTTTCCTTTCTATGATGTCCCTGTGTTGTTTCCTGCTAAGGTTAGGTTGGCAATTTAAGAGAAGTTGGAAAACTTTTTAGTTTTTGTAAGAATTTATGTAATATTGATTATATTTATGTCTTCAATTTTAGTAGAATTTATCCCTGGAGTTTTGTTTTGGAGGATTTAAATTATGAATTCCATTTATGTAATAGCCTAAGTCTATCACATTTTTCGATTTCTTGTTATGTTGGTGTTGGTAACTAGTATCTTTCAAGGAATTTATGTATTTTGTATAAATTTTTGAATGGAGCATTGGCAGGAAATTTATCACAATATCTCTTATTTTTGGCAGTCTTTAATCAAAATCATACCTGAATTGATCGATGATAATAATCTTATCAAAGAGGCAACTATCACTTTACTAATCCTTTCTATTTTAGGACCATATGTATTTCATAATTTCTGCTCTTACATTATTTCCTTTCTTCTTTCTTTAACTTGGTATTTTTTCTAACTCTTAATTAGAACTTGAGTCTATCTTATTTTCTAGTATGTGCATGTAGATTTGAACTAATCAATCCCTTCAAATGAATATGCAAGTTTGACATGAAACATTATTATTTTATTAAGCAATAATAATTTTTATTTTTATTATAATTTTGTGTTCTACTGATCAATATTAAAAAGCATAATTCTTAATTTTTAACCACATGAATCCTCTAGGTTTACTATTTTTTTTAATACAAATTTCTTAATTACCCTGTGAACCCTAAATCACTAAGTCCACTTACTTCTGTTTGTGCTTGAAAACATTATGTATTCTGAAGTTAATAGGTATGGATTTATATCATGAATTGATATATCAAATTTAATTACTCAGATTTAAATATCTTCTGTATCCTTTTTGATATTTATTATCTTATTTATATTACTACCTTAGAGAGGTAAAACTTTTCCACTAATCATATACTCTACCTCTCCTTGTAGTTCTAACAATTTTTACCTTATCAGAATTTAGTAGTTCTAATAAATTTTACTGAGTTTGCATTTTAAATGTGTACAAATTTAGTGTTCATGTGTATTCTGGTTTCTTGAACATTATTGTTTTCATAAAATATCACTTTTTATTATTGAAATGATTTTTTCTTACATTTTAATTTATTTTATATGAATATGAGCATATCAACCTTTTTCCTATTTTTGTTGACATGGTAAGTATTTTCCTATTCTTTTACTTTAAAGTTTTAATATACTTTAATACGAACTTCTTGTGCTTGCCATAAAGTTGGGTTTTGATTGTTTTCTCTGTGTGAAAATATTGACTTTAAAGGTATGATTTTAGCCATTTATATTTAATGTAATTATTTATGCTTTTGATTTTAGTAAACCATACTTCTATATTTTATGTTTCATTGTTCCTTACTTTTTAACTTTCTTTGGTATTAATTTTAATTTATTTTAAATAAATATATCATTTTATTGCTTTAAATATTATACTTTTACTATTTTATTGGTTACTATAGACTTTATATATTAAAGTCTAATATTAGTTGAAATTTTGATATTTTTCTCAAGATAATGACAAAACCATAGAAAACCTTAAAATCCATTTGACTTACTTGTCATTTTACTCATATATTTTAGTTGTATATATGGGTTCTATGGTCAATATTTACTTGGATTTATCTTCATATTTTCTTTTATGTTGGTCTTCATACATTCATTCAATTTTTTTTTATCCACAGGAAGTATTTGACTTACTTGTCATTGTAGTCATGTATTTTAATTGTATATATGGGTTCTATGGTCAATATTTATTTGGATTTACCTTCATATTTTCTTTTACGCTGGTCTTCATATATTCATTTATAATTTTTTTATCCACAGGAAGTATTTTTCAACTACTTCAAATATAACTTGATGTATTATTTAGTATGCTAATACTGTAACAAATTGTCTCAGTTATAATATATTGGAAAATATCGTCATTTCATCTTATTTCTTAAGAAATATGTTTCTGGGCTTAGAATTCTACAGTGATAGTTATTTTTCCAACATCTTAAAGACAGGAAGCTGCCTCTGACTTCCACAGATGCAATGAGTATTTCAGTGGAAGTTCTACTCGTTTTTAAGATTTTCTTCTTGACTTCACTTTCCAGTAGTTTTACCAGGATATACTTACTTTCTTTGTTGTTGTTTATTGTGTGTTGAATTAATTTGTTTTGATCTTTCTTAATTTCCAGGAGATTTCTTAATTTTGATTTCATATTTTTTCTTTAATGTTGGAAGATTCTCAAATGAGGCTTCTGCATAGAATGTAAGAAAAAAGGCATTTCAATGATAAAAGAGATATTTTATATAAACAATAATGTTCAAGAATCCAAAATACACATGAACACTACATTTCTACACACTTCATTCTTCTTTTTCCTCACCAGGAACTCGTTTTCTGATCTTTCAACCTTTAAATTATTTTAGATAATGTTTTCTGACCATTGTTTTAGTTAGCTTTTTCACTGCTGTGACTAAAGGACCCAACCAGAACAATTTTAGAAAAGGTAAAATTTATTTGAAAGCTCATGGTTTCAAAGGTTTTAGTCCATATACAGGCAGCTCTCTTCCATAGGTTCAGCTCAAGATGAGGCTGAACAACATGGTGGAAGAGTGTGGCAGAGACAATCAGCCTACATAATGATCAGAAAGCAGAGTGACTCTACTCACCAAATAAAAATAAATACCTCAAAGCCACACCCCCAATGCCTCATCTCCTCCAGTCACCACTCAATTGATCCCATCAGGGGATTAATCCACTGATTGAGTTAGCTCTCCCTCACAACCCAATCATTTCTCCTCTGAACTTTCTTGCATTGTCTCATAAGTGAGTTTTTGGAGGACACCTCACACCCAAACCACAAAAGACCATTTTTCCCATTCTTTTTTTTTTTTCTTTTTGGCACCAGGGATTAAACCCAGAGGTGCTTAACCACTGAGCTACAGCCCTAGAACTTTGTATTTTTCATTTTGAGACAGGGTCTTGCTAAGTGTCTCAGAGTCTTGCTAAACTGCTGAGGCTAGCTTTGAATTTAGTCTCTTTCTACTTCAGCCTCCTGACCTGCCTGGATTATTTGTGGCATGTGCCACTACTCCTGGCTCATTTTTTAATTGTCTTTTTTTACTGTGTCTAATCTGATGAGGTCTTAATTTGGATTGTGGTGTTTCAAAATTCTAAAACTTGAATTCTTTTGGTCTCCTAATTTTTTTCCATGATTTCTACTTGTCTGCCTCAACTTTTTATTTAAATCTATTTGATTCATTGCCTTTTTATATTACTATCTTAATGATCTTTGTGAGTTTTTGTGTCTGGTCATATTTTTATTGTGTGCCAAAGAATGCCTTTGAAATATATCTGTAGAAATAATATGAGAACAAGGTTAATGCTAACTTCCTCCACAAGGACTTTGGTTTGTTTCGGGAAGAACTCTGTGGACACTATCAATGTAGGACTTCATTAATAATTGTTGTGGTTTGGATTTGAGATATTCCCTAAAATCTCCTATTAATGCAGGAATAGTCAGAGGCAAAATGAGTAGATTATGAGAGTTATGACCTAATCAGTCCATCCAAGTTTGAATGGACAGATGGGTGGTAACTGTAGGAAGATGGGGTGTGGCTGGGGAGGTGAGGTCACTCTGGGCATGCCCTGAAAAGATTATTGCTCCTATGGCTCATTCCTCTCTCCCTCCTCCCTCTCTCTATGTTTCCTACCATTTGCTAAGCAGCAGTTATCCACTGAATCCTTCCTCCATGATGTTCTTTCACATGTTGGTTCTAGAACAATGGAGTCAGCTGTTTATGGACTGAGACCTCTGAATCTGCAATGTGCAAATGAACGTTCCCTCTTCTAATTGTTCTCAGCTATTTTAGTCACAGTGATGAAAAGCTAACTAAAATAGAAATTGGTACAAAGAAGTGGGGTCATCACCATGACTAACCTGACCGTGTGGTTCAGAAGCTTTTGGAAATAGTTTGAAAATATTTTTAAAAGTTTAGACATTCAAGATGGAAAAACTTCAGAGTGTTGTAAGAAAAGCTTAATGGGTGACCCCAGTGGGAGCTCAGAAGTCTAGAATGACAATAGAAATGTGGACCATGCTCATTAGATTTCAAAGGGAAATGGGGACTCTGTTGGGAATTGGACTAGAAGGCAATCCTGTTATATTCTGTCAAAAAACTTGTCTACATATTTCCTATGTCCAGAAAATTTATGTGAGACTAAATTTAAAAATGAAGGACTAAATAATCTGGCAGAGGAAATTTCAAGACAACACAACATTCACTCAATGGCATAGATATTGTAGATTTTAGCCAGCCTTATTATGAGAATCAGAAGAAAAAAAAAAAAACAGAGCTAAAGAATTTTTAAAACTTGCAATTTCACCAGAAAGTTACACATAAAGCTGGAGTCAAGGAAGGTGTGCTTATTGAAGATATTTTAGCACCTAAAAATGTGATAAGTACTTTGCATTAAGACAACAGAAAAGGGGACTGAGATTGTGGCTCAGCGGTAGAGCGCTTGCCTCACATGCGTGAGGCCCTGGGTTCAATCCTCAGCACCACATACAAAGCAATAAAATAAAGACATTGTGTCCATCTACAACTAAAAAAATATTAAAAAAAAAAAAAAGACAACAGAAAACATACCTTGAGCACATTTCAGGAATTTGCAAGACCACACCAAGTACATATTCAAAGGTGTAGAAGAAAACACTACTTTGAAAAGAGATCATGAGGTTCCTTATTTGCACAGGGCGTTCTGGGAAGTTTTTTGTTTTACACCATGTTGAGCTGATCAGGCACCCAGAAACCACTGCAGCTATGATTCCAAGAGGCCCAGGTATAACATTAGCTGGTTGCAGAGCCTGGCCAGCTGCTGCTGGTTCTACAGGAATTCAGGATGGTGGAGTTAAGGGACTGTGGAGGCTTCCACTGAGATATCGAATGAAGGCCTATGAGGCCCTGCAAATGTAACAGAGTCAGAGTTCCTGCAGGTTGCCCTAGAGAATGTTGCACGAAACTATGAATGTGAAACTGAAGGTGGAATTGAGACCTCAGGAAGTAAGAGTTGCAGATAACATGCACTGTCTGCCAAGAAATGCTGCTGGCTGTGGAGAAAGCCAAGTGAAAAGAGAAGCCATGTGCATTGCAACCAGCAAGGCCAAATGGGTAGGATTGCCTAAGCCTTTTGGAGAAAATATCTCACAGCCATGCTTTCTAGATGCTGTCTACAGAATTAGAGAACCTCTTTGCTCAACTGGGTTTTTAATCTTGCTTTGGCCCTTTCCCTTCTTTCTATGCCCATATTACTCCCTTTTGGAATGGGAATTGTTACTCTGTGCTACTGTGTATTGAATATGTGTAACTTTTTTTGGAGAGGCTCACAGACTAGAGTTTGCCTTGAGTCTCAAAGGAGACTTTGAACTTGGATTTTATGGCAATAGTGGAACTGTTGAAAAATATGGCACTCTTAGAGCTGACTGAATGCATTTTGCATTGTGAGATGCACATGAGCTTTTAGGGGTCAGGGGAAGAATATTGTGGTTTGGATATGAGATGCATCCCAAAAGCTTCTGTTAATGCAGGAATATTCAGAGGTGAGATCAATAGATTGAGAGCTATAACATAACTAGTCTATCTTTGTTTGAATGGACGACTTGGTGGGAACTGAGAGCAGGTAGAACAAGGTTGGAGAATATATGTCACTGAAGGCATGTCCTGGAAGGTCATTCCTGTGGGCTGTTGTCTCTCTTCTCACTCTTTGTATGCTTACTGACCTTACCATTAGCCATGCAACTTTACATATTGGGCCCTTCCCTCCTGAGGTGCTGCCTCACCATGAGCCTAGAGCAATAGAGTTGGCCTTCCGAGATTTCTAAAACTTTTAGCTTCAAATAAGCTTTCCCTCTCCTAAGTTGCTCCTGTCAATATTTTTGTCACAGCATTGAAAAGCTAACTAAAACCATAGTCTTCCAGGAACTCGGTTCATGTGAACATGAACTGTAATCCTTAGTGCAGCTACTATAGTCCTTCTGGACTCTTATAATGTTCAGCCTTGGGAATACTTGCCCCAAGTATAGAGGTTTCAACCAGCTCTCAGCATTGTTGAATTCTGAACTCCATTGTCTCCATAAACATGTTGTGTTCTCAAGGTCCCTGCCTAGTCTCTTTTATATTATTTCCCCTCCAGAATTGGGAAATGACCACTAGAGGGAAAACAATCCTAAATGCCTTGATTACCTATCTGAATTTCTATCTTCTCCCAGATTTCAGCTTAGTAACTCTTACCTGTCATGTTGCCTTACCAGGGTCTTTATAACATTTTTGGTTGTCTTCAATGGAAAGGTTGGTTGGTTCAAATTCCCAGTTTACAATTACTAGAAGGATGATCTATCAATTTTCAAATAGTTATGCCACTCCTACTTTGATAGGCATTTCCAAATCTTTTATCCTTCCAAAGGAAAAAAATGTTAATGATTTGAGTGAGTGGTATTTTATGTGCTGGTTATGTTTGTATGTGTGTGTGGTGATGGAGACTAAAACTAGGGAGCCATGCATGCTAGGCGAGCACTGTACCACTGAACTACATCCCCGGCCTGTAGGAGCATCTCCATACCTTCCCACTCCTCCCTTCCATCCTTCCCCATTCTATGCTAATAGACTGTGGTCTTGCCAAAGAGCACCCCTTTGTTTGTGACCTTTGGATCTGATTGGTCCATTTATTCTATAGTTTCTAGAATAAATGGTGTTCTCTTCTCCTCCTCGCCCTGGCTGTGTCCCTTTTTTTTTTTTTAAATATTTTGTTTTTTTGTTGTAGATGAACACAATATCTTTATTTATTTTATGTGGTGCTGAGGATCGAACCCAGTGCCTCACGTATGCGAGGCAAGTGCTCAACCGCTGAGCCATAGCCTCAGCCCTGCTGTGTCCCTTCTTGTCCCTGGTATTTCTGTGTCTTGCTGGGGCAAAGCAGATTTTTACCTACACCCAGGGACCTGGGGAGATTGACTCTGCTGATCGCCACCGTCCAGAAGGACTCCATATCGTCTAACCCTTTCTCTGTCTCTCTGGACCAACTCGTCAAGAAGCCACGAGGCTCCCTCCCCTCCGCCCTTTATTAAAGCAACACCAGCCCTTTATGTTTGATTTTGTGACACCATCTCACTGAAATTCTCAGATTGGCCTCAAATTTGTGATTCTCCTGCCTCCTGAGTAGCTAGATTATAGATGTGTGCCACTGTGCCTGGCTATGTTGCAGATTTAAACACATTGCTGACATAGATGTATATATTGGCTCGTTTTTGTCTATCATCAAAATTAATTTCCTTTTTATGAAATTTTCCCAATCACAGGATTCTTGAACGTATTATTTTCTTCCATGTCTTGATATTTATTTTTCCAGTGGTAGTCCTCCAATCCTTGAATGTCTCCAGAAGTACTCACTGCCAGATGCAACTTCTGCCTGTACAACTAAACTAAGATTGCCCTTGTCCACAGACTAACTAGATACCTGTGACTTCAACCTCCTTGCATTATTTCAGGATCTGGTCATATCTCCATTCTATAAGAACATAGTGCTGTAATTAACCACCTAACAGTGTAATAGTTAAATACCTATCTGAAATAAGATTGCCTTGGCTCCCTTACTTAGTAGCTAAGTGATATTTGACAGGTTACATGTAGTGGGTAGGTACATGTTCACCAAATGGAATATTGCAGGTCTAACCCTCAGCACATCAGAATGTCACTTTACTTGGGAACAGTTCTTCATATATAATTAGGTAAGATGAGGTCTTACTGGATTAGGAAGTAGGAGAGGCACTTAATCTATGACTGGTTCTTATAAAAAGACAAATCACACAGGTAGAATGTTATATGATAAGAAGCAGAGGTTGGAATGATAAATCTACAAAGTAGGCAAGGGTAAGGATCAAAGGTCACCACCAGAAGCCAGGAAGAGACAAGGAAAAATTCTCATTGCAGTTTTCAGAAGGAACATGGCCCTGTCACTTTCTTTGATTTTGGACTGCTGTACTCTAAACTGTGAGAGATTACATTTCTGTTGTTTTGAGCCATCTGTTTGTATTATTTTGCTATACCAGCCCTAGAAAAGTAATATATTATATAACTACTTCTCTTTTTTTTTTTTTTTTTGGTACCAAGGATTGAACCCAGAGGTGCCTAACCACTGAGCAATATCCCTAGTCTCCATCCCTTTGGTATATTTTATTTTGAGACAGAGTCTTAGTGACTTGCTTAGGGCCTCTGTTTGGACTCTTCAATCCTCCTGCCTCAGCCTCCTGAACTGCTAGGTTAATAGGCACCCAACTATCTAACTTCTTTTTTAGTTATTCGTCTGTAAAATGGAAATAATGACAGTGCCTTTCTGTATCATAGCCATTTGTGAATGACACTGTGCAATAAGCAATAGAGCAGTGGCTGGATTTTCCATGTGCTAGGTAAAATCTGTCTGTGACTACTCTGGCAGACAATGATGCTCCTTAAAGGCAGGAGTATGATTTTTTCTCATGAATCCTCCTGATGCTTCAGGGACAGCTCAATATGTAACAGAAGCACATAACTACACATTCAGACATAGGTGTGGGCTCTTTCCCTTCTAATCATTTTAGTATTCCTCAAGTTCCCTTCTTCCTGGAGATTTGTAAGTTTCAGGTCTTTGTGAACTCTGTGTGTCCCAGTTTATGCGTGTGACATTTCCCCCTGTGCTTTGACTGCTTTCAATTCCCCTCCATCTATAACACATTCCTGCCACTTCTCACCCTTATGCTTATGCCCAATCATGCATTAACTTGTGATCCCCACCCATTGATTTGACTGTAGAAACCAAGGGAGAATAGGCAGCTGAAATGAACAATTTCAAGATGGTTGAGAAATTTAAAATATAAACCGTGGATTATCCTTCTAGTTTTGCTACAAACTTGGTAAATGACTTCAGGTCTCTCAAACAACATTGCAAAACCCGTTTCTTCACCTATACGATTAGGAAATTGGATTAAATAACTTCAGACATTTAATCACTTTTAGTTTTTATGATTAAATTATTCTATATCCTCTGAGTTCAATCATGACAGTCAAAAGCTGATTCTCATTCACCATTGTGGCACAGCAAATGCAGGAGGCTTCAGGCATCAAACACAACATGTACCTGTTCAGCAGTAATAGAGGGATGCACTGGACCATTCACTGAGACAGAGCGATAGCTCTATTGTTGCTTTTGAACAACGTGGCCTTCTGAGTGTAATTACCTGTGCACATACAGTAACAGCTGTTTCCAAATACATGCAGTGTATGTAGGTCCTTTGTATCCGAGATAAACCAGGTAGGTTTATCTCGGATACAAAGGACCATTGTTCTAAAAAGATTTTCACATTCATGGAAGAATAATAAAGGGAAAAAACTACATTTAGGTTGCAATAAATCATTTTTACCTTTCAAATCAAAACACTGTGACATGCTCCTTTTGCTTATTGGGGAAATTAATAAGGATTTTTAAAGAATTAGGTGAATATTTCAAGTTGTAGTCAAATTCTTGAAAGAAGTTTTTATTCTCTGATTTATTTTTTCTTTACCATTACATGATCACTGTCTATTTGGCTTCTATGTCTATTATTTTGCTGAAAGCCCTACTCTGAGTTCAGGTTTATTAAGTTACCCTTGAGACTATGCACTATCTCTTCTTTGTGTCTTTTTTCCTCTTCCAAGTTTCTGTGATAATGTGTTTTCATACTTACTACCTTTTACTCTACTGATAAATCTTTGATATTTCTTCCTCCTACCTTATGTAGAAAGGTATTTCTCAAACTTTTTGTTTTATTTTATTTTCCCATCCTACTCCCTGGACCTGCAGGCCTATCAGTTCTTACAATTTTCTTCGCATGATCTGTTTGCATGTGCCTTCACCAATCTGCCCAGTATCTTCTATGCTAACTGTAATTTTTCATTGTTACTCCAAAGATTTGATTTCATAGGGATCACAGTTCTAGTAATAAAGTCCAAGGCTCCATCATCTACTTTAGCAGCCAGATAATCCACCCTTTGTGTCAGAATTTCTAGCCTAACATAACAAGATAATTAAAAAAAATGTTTGATATAAGCTTGGTTTTGATTTTTTCCATCCTAATAATATTTTCTTTAAAAGACCACAACACACAACATAATATAATTAACCCAAAGTGTATTGGATAGTTAAGAATGGGCAGAATCAAGGCAATTATGTAATCATTTGCATTTAAGCCATTAGACATTTGAGAAAGGAGTCCTACACGCTAGATCTGAGATAATTCTGTACATCAGTTATTGTCTTGTGCTAGAGTAATAAACCTGAAGTATTTTGTAAAGATGAAACATTGCTCAGTCCATTTTCTTTAAGTCAACAATATGAGCAAATCATTTTGAAAATGTTTTCATTAACTTAATTTCAAGTAAAATACTCTCTGCTTAATCTTTCCATTTTAAAGAGTATTTACTGTTTTGTGGCTCTTCTGGCCCTGCAAAAATTCCTAAAGGAATAATAACAGTACAGTATGGATTCAAGTCCAGTTTCTCTGAGTATTTCTATTGTCCTGCATCTCCTTCAGGCTAAGGAAGGACAGGGAGAGGTCTCCCTTCCCCATATTCCTAGGTGTTCTCAGGGAAGAGAGAACAGCATCTGGTACATAGTACTTTGTATTCAGTCAGCTTCTTCTGGTAAAGAGTGTTCCCCAGGAGTAAATTAGGCAATTAGCAGAATCATTAACTATTTCAAGCCAAACGAGTCTAACTTAGCTCACTGAGGTAATAATGAGCAAATTAGTATTTGTATGGTTAGGGAGTGTTCAAGAAGTAAGACTGCTCGCTTTGGAGAACCCATTGACTCAGTTATCCCAGGGAAAGCCTGGTAATACCCAAGAAGAGAGTTTGCATCAGGATTGACTAAGTTCTCCAGAGATAGAACTACTAAACGCATTCGCAATGGCTCACACACTTACCATTGTACACGTGCAATTCCGAGCTTAGGGATTCTCATAACAAGTTCACGAATATTATATAGTACTTAAATGAGCTGCGCACATAGAGAAATTGAGTTTCTAATGTATTTGGCATTTACAACAATATCCAGCTCTGTTCATTACTGACAGCTTCATGATCACAGAGATCTTTTTGTTGATCTTTAATCAAAAGTTTTAAGTTGAAAAATGGTTTTCAGAGTTTTGAAACCCTGAGGAGGTTGTAAAATCTCTTTGAACCTAAACTGCAGGGTGCAGTAGCACATATAAAAGCAATTAGGAAAACATTTGGCATGTTATAGGTGCTCAAAAACAATACTTGTAATTGAAACATTGATCGATCATCTTTTACCATCTTTGATCCTCAGTGTAAATTGGAGCAAATGATATTTTTTCTGCATACCACATAGCATTGTGAGACAACTGAGAGCAAGAATGTGAAAGTACATTATATGATATTAGTAAAAAAATATATATATCTGATTGCTTCCATGTACTATACATACTCTAAGCGCCAGTAATTTCAGGTATTATTATTACTGTAAGCTAAATACCTATAAAGAAATTAGCACAATTTCTAGAGTAAGCTAAATCCTCAATAATTGTTAGCTCTTAATATTAGAATGGTACATCATCATTATTATTAATTCTGATGTTTTCTAGAGATTTTTTCCTTATCTTCTATGACTCTAACTTGAATCAGGATCCAAGTAAGTAATTATAAAACTAACCTGAGGTCACAAATGACTAATTCCATTTCTTTCTTCTTTCTTTCTTTTTTTTTTTTTTTTGACAGGGTCTCGCTAAATTGCCAAGAATGGTCTCAAACTTGCAATCCTCCTGCCTCAGCTTCTCAAGTTTCTAGGATTACAGGCATGCACCACCTTACCTGGAATTATTTTCATTTTTCTTTTAAAAAGCACATATATTGTTATTTTATTAGGTGATACTTTTTGAATAATACACCTGTCTGTGAATTCCTAGTTTGTATTTTTGTTCATATAAATTTTTGTTATCCAGCTTTCCCTTCTTTCAGTGGAATGAAGACTATTAAGTAATATCAGCTACATTTCTGGATAATCAGAATTAAAAAGACCATATTGTCCTAATAATAATTTGTGAAACTTTATTATGCTTTAGTTTCTTAAGCATAAAACAGGATATTTCTTAATGTGGGTACAAAAAGTAGAAAAGTAAAATCACTTTCAATTATATCTGTGGAATTTGAAAAAAAGTTTCCATTTAGAAACTGGATTGTCACTAGATTTGGAAAAATGTGAACATAGCCTTTGGATTTGTGCAGCTGAATTGACACACTTTATCTGGTTGCACTTAATGGATAGAACTACTTGTCAATTAATGCAAAGATCATTAGATACTAAAATATCCAAGACCTAGTTCATGAAGTGTTTTAATTTTGTGGAAGGTTATCAATCATTTCTTACTATGTAACAAGTCATCCCCAAATTTAGTGACTCTAAAACAACTATTCATCTGCTTGTGATTCCACAGATGAGCTATTCAACCTTAACTCAAGTAAGAGATCTTGTCTAGGCCCCAGTCTTAACAACTGGGCTTACTCCTATTGTTGCAGTTATCTTATGGTTCAATTCCTGGGACATGGTCTGAACTGGTCTTTGCCAAGATTTGGTGGCTAACAAGGCTGTTAGCTGGCCATATGTTTCCATTAGGCTAGCCTGACTTCCTTATTGGGTGGCAGAATGAACAAGGGAGAGCAGCAGTTGCCAGACTACTCAATCTGGGCAAGGCAGTCACGTTAACATTGCTTCTGTCAAATTCTGTCTGCCCAAGCACATCAGATCAGGCTACATTGAAGGAATGAGATAGTCATACTGGAAAGGTGAGTGAGTACCATGATCATTGCAAAGGATTTTTCAAATAACCCGCTGTATCTCATCTAGGAAGTAAAACATGAATGGTGGCATGACTATGCTCAGAAGTACGTAAAATGTGGTTATTTCTACTTGGAGAAGATAAATACTTATAACAGAAAAGAGGCTGTTCCTCTGTACAAATTTATATAATTTATAAAAAAAATTTTTATATATAATTTTTAAAGTGTGAGAATCACTTCTCCTCGAATATCCTTAAGAGTCATACCTGGCATCTATTAGGAGTTCAATTAATAATTTTTGAATATATAAATAACTTAATTTGCCTATAAAACAATTTAGACCTATATCCTCTACTGCAGAAAATTATTTAATATCTTCACATTTTCCATAAAGTTTTATTCAATTTTATTATTGCTTCTCAATGATTTGTTTTCTTAGAACATATGTGATTTTGTTGAGTCAAAAATTATTGTTAGTCATTCATCCTAATCTCTTATTTTAAACTCTGTGGATCTGTAGTCATGAGCTCCTTTCTTCACTTCTATAAGATTCTCTCAGCTTTCCTAGCTTTCTCTTTTCTCTAACAATAATTTTATTTTCTAATTTTATTCTCAGAATTAAACTAAAGATACTTAAACATAATTCATTTCTCTTAACATAATTTTCATATAAAACTGTCTCACAATTGCAGGGGATGATCTTTTTCCTTCTCTTCATTATATTATTAATATATTAATTTTAAATTACATGTTAGTTATGATTCTAATTCTCAGAGTTTAAGCCATAAAACAAAATTCTAAGTGTAACAAGGGTGCTACAGGTTGCCATCTGTAATTTTTGCATAATGCCAATCTATAATTCCTGTTTTCCTGACCTGGATTTGCAAAATCTTTTATTTTTTTTATTTTTATTTTTTTCAGAAAGACTGCAACTTGTCTTAACCAAGAGCTATGAAACAAAGACAAAAAAAAGGGAAGGGGGACAGGCTATGCAAGTTGTGCCTGTCCTACTCAATTGGCTTTCCTTTCACCTCATAGTCCAAGGGGTGGGAGAAGCCTTCCTGGTCTAGTCTTGCAGTGGTATGTTCTTAGTTCTGCAGTGACAGTGATAGAAAGGCTTAGATCAAGAGTAGATAGCCAGAGTTGAAAAGATACTGAAAATGTCTCTTCTCTTCTCAGTATAGATACTGTATTTGAGGTTTTATGTATAAGTGACAGAGATTTTGTTCTTTGCTGTTTGGTGGAACAGATACCAAAGAAAAGTGTGAACTAAAGGCAGTATAAATTGAATACACTGGATTGGGTTGCCGCTGATCACTTTCAGTTCATGGGTGTGGATATGGCAGTAACCTTTCCTTGTCTACTTTAATCATTTTTCTGTTACATCCTATAGCTTTATGTTGCTAAAGGAATTGATCCTGACAAAATGCCAAATTCATTCTAATAACATAGCAGTCTGTTTTTGATCATTGACTTTTAGAAATTACCAAGAGAGCTAGTGATCACAAAGAGATCAAAGTACCACCTCAAGTCTAGAAATACCCAGAAGACTTAAAAACAGCATTCTACAGTGATGCAGCCACTTCAATGTTTATAGCAGCTCAATTCACAATAGCTAAACTGTGGAACCAACCTAGATGCCCTTCGATAGATGACTGGATAAAGAAACTATGGTATATATACACAATGGAATATTACTCAGCAATAGAAGAGAATAAAATTATGGCATTTGCAGGTAAATGGATGGAGTTGAAGAATATTATGCTAAGTGAAGTAAGCCAATCTCAGAAAACCAAATGCCGAGTGAACTCGTTGATAAGTGGATGCTGATCCATAATGTGGGGAAGGTCATGGGAACAATGGTGGAACTCTGTTCACAAGGGTGTAAGGGGGGAGGGGGCATGGAGACAGTAAAGGTGGTGGAATATGATGGTCATCATAGCCTTAACTTTATGTATGACTGCATGTATGTTGTGATTCTATATCACTTACAACAAGAGAAATGAAATGTTATCCTCTATCTGTACAATAAATCAAACTGCATTCTGTTATCATGTAAGCCTAAATAGAACAAATAAATAAATAAAATATGAAAAAAAAAGAGTGAAGAAAAAAAACTTTTTCACACTTCCTCTGGAAGCCTTCTCATCCCTTTCAGTCCTTGTCTGCTCCAGACTTTGAAGATTCACTGGGTAGATGGCTGGGGATGTTGGTAGATGTGTGCAGGACGGATGGAATGCACTGCTGAGCAGTGGGTACTGAGAAAACTGCAAAGAGCAGAGATCTAAATCTGTGACAAAATGTGTATTGGGCACCATTATTTAACAGGTATGCACGTAACCATGGCACAGGGTAATATGGAAAACATCAGTAATAGATCCTTCAGTCACATATTTATTCAAAACTTACCAGCACGTATTCAAAACTAAATAGTAACAACAAAAGTGATAAAAAATAATCAAGTAAGGAGATAAAATTCGATTCAGAGCTCATTTGTTGCAGCCATATTAGGTTGCTGATCATTTTGTTTCTATAGAATCATCTCGTTAGTATTTTTTAAAAATGCTTAAAATTGTAAAGGAATTGGTGCTTTCTTCTTGCACTTCTGGATTTTGACAGTTTTGAAGACAAACATATTATTTAGATGGTCCTATTGTTTCCAGAGCTTCTTTAGAAGCAATTAATGAACTGTTAATAACACATATAGAATATAAATAAATCCTGAAAAACAAGGAAGGCTGAAGACTACCAAATCTTTTGTTATGCCAACATTTTTCTAGTCCAGGGTGGGTACTTTTTAAAAAGGCAAATCCCTTGTTTAACAATAGAATGACTTGGACATAACTTTCCTATGTTCATATATGAATACACAACCCAGTGTAACTCCATGTCATATACAACTACAAGAATAGGAAGTTATACTCCTTGTTTATATACTATGTCAAAATACACTGTACCATCATGTATATCTAAAATAAATAAATAGTATATGTTTTTAAAAAATTTTTTAGTTATACATGGACACAATATCTTTATTTTGTTTATTTTTTTTAATGTGGTGCTGAGGATTGAACTCAATGCCTCACATGTGTGAGGCAAGCACTCTGCCACTGAGCCACAACCCCAGCCCAATAAATAGTATATGTAATGAACAAACTTTCCATTAAACACAGATAGATAGAGATATTTATAGATATAGATATAGATATAGATATAGATATAGATATAGATATAGATCATATCCTGGCCCTACCCCTCCTCCTTCATACCCTTTCCTTCCTCCCCAGAGACATGGAGACATCATCAATAAACACTGGAATTTTGCTGGAAGTCATTTGGTAACCACTATAGGTTGGCCCAGGTCAATCTTTCTCTTTATAAAATCTCTATAAAACACATATGCCCTCTTCTGTGATAGCTCTTCTGTCACTGTTATATATGACCTGAAACAAGCTTTTATGAGCTCAATTTTTAGAATTTGGGAGATAAGGATGTCAATAAATCTGAACTCTCAACTTCCATCTGAATATAAGATAGATATATCTAAGTATCATGCAGGTGGAGATCAAAAACTCCCTTATATTACTAATACAATCTTTTGTAGGACACAGTGTAGATGCAAACAGATGGTGGTTGTGATTCTCTGCCCACAACCACCACCTGCCATGACTGGCTGGGAAGATGTGCCTGGACACAGGCAAAACTGAATAGCTGCAAGCCTACAATCTTGGAGTCAGTGCACTTGAGCAAATTGACTCCATAACCAAAAGGGTGGTAATAAGAATATACCCAGTCTGCAGGCAGCCATATCCCCAAAGAGGGGTGAAAGAAATTTAAACAACCATGCCTGGTTCTTTCTCCCAAACTTATGAATAAAATAAAACTTCCCTGGGAGTGAGCTTCTTAGAGGTGAAGAAGAGCTCTGGGGTTACTCTAATGGTGGTCTTTTCACAAACGGCAGGCAGTAAGTGCACACAAACTTTTCTTATCTGCCATTTGGGTCATATATTATATCCTCCTGAGAAGATTGTGTAAGTCGCATAAGGTGATATTTTATATCACATATGTGATAGTATTCTCTTTAGTTTAATTATTATTGTTATTATTATCCCATTGCCCAATTATTTATTTTATTAATGTTTTACATTTCTTGCTACTTAATGGTAAACACATGTCTGCAATTATGGATAATTGCCTCTACTGACAACATGATTATGCCTTTAAGTGTCTAGGATTGTGGATTCACTTTATAGATGATTGATGACCATAAAAAGGAAGGAAGGAAGAAAGGCAAAAAGAAAGAAACAGAAGGAAGACAATTAAGCATGATATTTGTTAGATATTTTTGTAAAGAGGTTTAAATCATTGGGTTTCAGTGTAAAAAGCACGCTTACTTAAAATCAAAATAGGAACCATTAATCAAGTTTTATTATAAATTTTAACATGTGGCTTTTTAAAAAAGATATATTCTTGCATACTATTTTCTAACATCATGTTCAGATAGTAAATATACTTTAAAAACACATTTGTAAAGAAAACCTCTTACAAGTGATTTGAGAAAACTGTCACTGATCTTTAGCTATTTATAATTAACACCTAATATAAATGTGATCTTATCTTCATATTTAATTACAATGTTTTATTTTAACTATTGGTCTGATGCATCTAGAAGGTCCTTAGTTTCAGAGCTTTAAAGTCACTTGGTAGTTCAAAACTGCCATGGTTTACATATGAGGTGTCCCCTGAAAGTTCATGTGTGAGACAATGCAGGAATGTTTACAGGCACAAGGATTTCATTATGAAAGTGATAATCTAATCAGTGGATTAATCCATTTCATGAATTAATAATCTGTATGGGTTCATGGGTAGTATCTGTAGGCAGGTAGGGCATGGCTGAAAAAAGTGGGTCACTAAGGGTGTGCCCTTAGAGGTTATATTATGCCTGGCTCCTTGCACACAAACTCTCTTGGCTTTCTGACTGTCATCAACTGAGCAGCTTTCCTCTGCCACACCCTCACACCATGATGTTCGTCCTCATCTCAGGCCTAGAGCTATGAATTAGACTGACCATAGACTGAATCTCTGAAATGATATGCCAAATTAAAGTTTTCCTCCTCTAAATTGCTCTTGTTAGGTATTTGGTACCGATGATGCAAAAGCTGACTAAAACAAAGATCTCAGAGCTTTTTATAATTGTCAGCAAATGGAACTGAAGTTTAAGGGACCATTTCTGCACTGCCATGATATGCATGCCACAAGCATCTGTGCTTACTCATTTCATCGCCTTCCTCATCTTCCATTCCAAAGAACAGAAAAGAGATTAGGAACCATTTTTGCAGCAGCAGCATCCCACCAGGAGCAGGAAAACCTCTTGCCTTATTGTGTCAAGACCCAAACTTAAATCTACCATAACCATGTACAACAGAAGACAGAAACCTGGCATTCAGAAGGATGTAGCTCCCACTTCCTAATAGATATTTTAATAACTATATTTTTAAAAACTATTCTAATAACTGTATTTTTAATAACTAAGAGTAATTGACTAGGGACTTTTTGGTATTTTTTTATGATAACTTTCTCCTCCAGTCAAGATTGTCCACCTTATTAGAGTGAACTTTCACAGCTCTTTTGGTTGGAAAAACTAAACTGCTTTATTAAAAAATAAATCCTTGCATCAAGTTTTTATTATTAGTAGCCAATACACTAACATTTTTTCATAAATAATCATAGAATCTTATCTGACAACCATATTTTGTTTCTTCTGAGTTCTCTTTCTCTAATGATTTTTGTCATTGAGCCAGGTGACCTTGATAAAATTAATCATTTGTAAAGAAGAACATATGCCCAGACTAAGTATGTAGTATAGGTAGATTATGTGGGTCTGAGTTTTCCGAGCCAGTTCTCTTACAGCTTCTTTTCAGAGACTGATGGAGAGTGGCCAACATGGAATCCCTTCTGAAATGCTCTGCTAACCCATCTGGAAGAACATGTTTGTTTTTCCAAATAGTCAAAAGAGCTCTGCTAGGTAAAGCCTGTCTTCCACTAGTGGTGAATATTTCCCTAAGGTGAAGTCTACAGCAGGCAGCACAGATGTTGCAATAGCAGCATATCAGGACAATGGGAAGACACATGGGTAGAAGAAATGATCACAATATGAGTTTATGGGAGTCTGGGGAAGTCAGAGCATGGTACAACCCATCTCTGAGCACTCTCATCTTGGGTTACTCACAGAGGCCAAGCAGAAGAGAAATCCTGACAGATAAGCACTGACAGGAGCTGGCAACTTCATGAAAAATTTCAGGAATAAGATAATATGGATCATAGGATTTGTACCACAGAAAGGAAACTTGGAGACCATTTAAATCAAATTTCCCACTCTATAACTGAGAAAATGGAGCTAAGCCTGAAGATTTGGCTTGCCCAATTTCCCACAACTAGTTTATGGAAGAAAAGAATGTTAGAATCCATTATGAAAAACTGGAAACCACCTAAATCTCCATCAACAGAATGGATAAGTAAAGTTATAGTAATTTGACAATTGTGTTTAGGGGAATATGATGGGCTGGCTTAACTCTCTGAAACTGAAAATGAAATCCCATCCAGATCCTTGACCAAGAAGAAGTGAATTCCCACCTGTTTCTAAATTGAAAGCAATTGTCTGAAAGAAAGGGAAATGAAAGCTGGAGAGGTAAGCAAAAAATGTTTGTATGTGACGCTGGGCAACTTCAATTCTTCAGCCTCAGTTTACACATCTATAATAGAAGTTATGTAATGTCATACAACTGTGAAGTGATGGGATTTAGAACCAAATGTCAACGGTAAGACTCCAGAGCCTTGTTTTCTTTACTCTACTCTAATTTCCATTTGGTAAGAAAAAAATTATCATTTCCCCCAAAACTCTTTTTTTTTTACTAGTGTTTTTGATGTCCAGAACAAATATTCTGATGATTTTTACCCTTTTACCTCCCAAGACATTCTGGGGTCATGGAAACTGTGCCTGACTCCATAGGGAAAAATAGTCTTCTTTGAACTGTTAATGAAGTACTAACTGCAGTTGGATCTCAACCGACGTGTTACCTCTGAAATAGACTCTAAGACTTTTTCCAGTATGAAAATTCACTGCCAGAATCCATTTGTTATCTTCCTTTCAGGGTAAGTCAGAAAGACTACATTGATTCTTCATTTGGATCAGCAGGTATATTGTCTCACCTCAACGGCAAGTATCTAAATGGTATCTGATGATTCAAACCTTCACATCCTAGAGATGCACCACATTCCTGTAATACAGATGTCTTGTCTATGCTTTCTTTTTCCTCTCATAGAAATATTAGAAACATGATTGTCAAGATTAAAGGATATGCACATAAGCAGGTAGGGTTATGACTGTAGGATGAAATATCTTGAAGAAACCTAAAATATCACCTTATTCAATGAATGTCACCCCTAAAGAAAAGATGATCATGTACCAACCAGTGTGTCAGAATCACTTGAGCATTCTTTTTAAAAATAGTCATCCCCACCTTAATCCCTAACTACAGTAAGAAGCACATGTCTTCTGCAGCCTCAATAAAACTTATCTGAAATTCGCTAAGTGAGTCATCATTAATGAGAATGTGACATGAACTGTAAGTTTGTTTTTGCAAGGCAGGAGTACTATATTGGACAGAATCTCATAAGAATTATGGAGCCCATGCATTAATAAGGCCTTATTAACAAATGCTATATTTTCATTCTTATAATCAATAAATTGTTTCTGCTATTAAATTATATATTTATTTATTTATTCTACTTAGGTATACATGATAGCAGAATGTGTTTTGATTCATTGCACACAGATGGAGCACAACTTTTCATTTCTCTGGTTGTACATGATGTAGAATCACATCATATATGCAGTCGTACATAAAGCTAGGGCTATGAGGCCCATTTTATTCCACCATCTTTTACTGTACCTACGACCCCTCCCTGCCCTCTCCCCTTTGACCAAATTTCCTCCATTCTTCCATGTCCCCTTCCCCATTATGGATCAGCATCCACTTATCAGAGAGAACATTCGGCATTTGGTTTTTTGGGATTGGCTTACTTTGCTTTCTGCTATTAAAATTTAAGTCTTCTACCAATGACATTCTTCACATAATTAGAAAAAGCAATTCTTTAATTAATTTGGAAGAGTAAAAATCCCAGAATATCCAAAGCAATACTAAGCAAGAAAAGTGAAGTGGGAAGCATCACAATACCTGATCTACAGATTGCACTATGAAGCTGAAGTAACAATAACAGCATGGTATTGACATAAAAATATACATGAAGACCAATGAAATATAATAGCAGGCACAAATATACATCTTCAAACTTATAGCCATCGGATATTTAAGAAAGGTCCCAAAAATATATATTGGGGGAAAAAAACACAGGCTTTTAAACAAATTATACTGGGAAAACTGGATAGCTATATGTTGAAAAATGAAGTTAGAGCCCAATCTCTCACCTTGCACAAAACTCAAATTGAAATGGGTCAGACTTAGGAATTAGACCAGAAACTTTACAACTGCTAGAAGAAAACATAGGGTTAATACTCCATCATTTTGGTGCTGGCACCAACTTCCTTAACAGGACCCCAAAATGCAAGAAATAAAACCAAAAATCAATAAATGGGATACCATCAAACTAAAAAGCTTCTGCAGTGTGAAGAGAAAGTCTACAGAATGGGGGGTAATCTTGGCTAGCCACACCTCTTATAGGGGATTAATATCCAGACTATATAAAGAACTCTCAAGAAACACCAAAAACAAACAAACAACCCAATCAATAAATGGCCAAAAGAACTAAACAAAAACTTCCTAAAAGAAGAAACACAAATGGCCAACCCATATGAAAAAGTGTTCAATATCTCTAGCAATCAGGGAAATGCAAATCAATACTACACTAAGATTTCATCTTACTGGTTGGAATGGCAATGATCCAGTACATGAACAATAAATGCTGGTGAGGCTCTGGAGAGAAAGGAACATTTATACACTGTTGGTGGGACTGCAAGCTAGTACAAAAACTCTGGAAAGCAGTATGGAGATTCCTCATAAAACTAGGGAGGGAACCACTATATGACCCTGTGATTCCACTCCCAGGGATTTTCCCAAAAGATCTAAAATCAGCATACCATATGGATACAGCCACCTCAATGTTTATAGCAGCATAATTCACAATAGTTATATTATGGAATCAACCCAAATGCGACCTCCATAGATGAATGGATTAAGAAATTGTGGTATATATACACAATAAAGTTCTATTCAGCCATTAAAAAAGAATAAAACTATTGCATTTGCTGGTAAATGGGTGGAAATGGAGAACATCATGCTAAGTGAAATTAGTCAAACTCAGAAACTCAAAGGTCAAAGTTTTTTCTCATATGTGAAAGCCAAAGTAAATAAAGGAAAGTAAATAAAGGGAGGGAAGGATATAATAACATAAAAAAACAATCAAATATAAATTAATAGATGAGTGAAAAGTAGTCTAGTAGAGTAGAGGAAGGAGAAGGGGAGAGGGAGGGAGGACAAAAGGGTAAAGGAGGAAGGAAAAGATGGGGAATGATGAACCAAAATTGATTTTCATGAATGCATAAGTTTGTTGGGACAAACCCAACTACTATGTATAACTATAAAGTTCCAATAATAATAAAAGAAATTTAAGTCTTCTTAGTTTTCATTTAATTCAATTTTGGTGAACTAGAATGGATGAATAGTTCCTACATAGAGTATTACATTTTTAAAAGTCTAGCAATGTGGGGCTGGGGCTGTAGCTCAGTGGTAGAGCGCTTGCCCGGCATGAGTGAGGCACGGAGTTCGATCCTCAGTACCACATATAAGTAATAAATGAATAAAATAAAGATTCAACAACTAAAAAAAAAATTAAAAAAAAAAGTCTAGCAATGTATTTGCCATACTTTTGTGTTGTGTTAATAATTTTATGTTTTGTATAAGTTTTTATTTTGTAAAAATATTCTAATTTCCAAGAATAGTGTCTTTGTTTCCTACTTTTCTTTAAAATTCATGGCAAGGATATTCTTCTTCTTCTAGACATATATACCAAGATTTATGAATATTTATTCAATTTTATAAATAGTCCTATTAAGGTAGAAGAAGATACTATGTTAAGGCTTTGGGGGAGGATTGCATTTATTTAATGAATTACTCAATATTTCAAAAGTACAAAAACAGTATTAAATATACTCTCTTCTAATTCACTCAGCCGGGTATTTCTATCAGCTCACTCTATAGCAGCTGGCTTTGTGTAGTTGGAATTGGGCAGCACGTCACCTCAGTAGCAGGCTTTTCCTTTCTGGGACTTTGATACTCTACATCAGGGCCTGAGTATCTTGATCACTCATGCATGCACAACCTAAGTGTAGCAGAGAGGGTCTGGCTTCTTGAGCAAGATTGGATGAATGGGAGGTAGAAGCCAAATGAAAAATGCTCTCTTCTTTCAACCTGTAGACAAACTGATCTGAAGCAAGATGTACACAGCTCTAAGAAAGTTGTGATGGGATTACCGTTAGTGGTAGCTAATCTGAAAATGACCTCTTGTATTGACTTTCCTCAGCACAGGAATCATATCCTCAGTAATGTCAGACTCTTATGTCAATCTCTGCTTTCTGGAGAACACAAGCTAAGGCAAACAGAAAATGTAATTTTAATTTTTATTATATTTGTATATTTTATTTTGCATATTTATTATGTGTATTTTACTCACCAAAATTATCAAAAATCATTTATAATATATGTGTATACCTTGTACTTTTCAAAGAAATTAAAGACCATATCTGTTATTCCAAAGCCATAGGGTAGGCAAGGTTATTAATATTTCCTTTATTGTATAGGAAAATAAATTAATATACAGAGGGGTTAAGTGATTGTCCAAACTTTTTCTCTGTGAAAGACCACAGGATCAAATAAAATTTTAGACTACTAAAATAGGATTTGTTTTTATGCAGTTGTAACCAAACAATTATATATTTTTCCCATGTGTTAATTATGATGATGTTTTCCTAAGTGCAACTTTAAAAGATGGAATGAGATAGTCAAGGCCTTATGAAAACCTTGAGTGGCATGCTAATTATCCTGGAATATAGAAAGTACCAATGACCCAATTTTCTACCAGCAAAGGTCATATGGTAAGAAAAGGGTTGCAAAACAAAACAAGACAACAACAACAAAAAACCCAATCTGAGAAATTTCAATCCTAAAGACAAAGAATAACTATCAAAACCATATTGTGTAGAAAATACTGCTGGTTAGGTTATTACTTCTATGGATATGAAGTATTGATTTTAGAAATATTCACCCTTCTCTGAGCATTAATGACCTTCCCAACAAAATCTGTGTAAGTCACTAGGAGTAGGGAATATTGAGTTCTAAGAAGATGGGTCATCATAAATAGCCTAAAACATCTGATTCTCAGCTGTCAGAAATATGTCATCAGGAAAATTATGATCTTCTTAGACATGAAAAGGGAACTTAACATGATAAACCCATAATATAGAAATGAACTTGTAATAGAACTCTGTGTTCTCTCCTCTTGTAAACTTACTGTTCAGGTCAGCCTCTCTCTCTCTTTTCCCACCACACTGATGTGCCTCTTCCACCTTGGATTTAGCTCAACTTTTGTTTACAACACAACTACTATATTCTTATAAACTGACAGCTCATGAGAGTTCCCTGTGCTTTGGAATATGAGTTATTAGAATATAGTGTTGCTTTCTGGGATACCTAAGATGTATTTCTGCTCTTTAACATTATATGCTCTCCTTTGGAGAAATGAAAGCTAAAGTGACCTGAAATTATAGTAGAGAACATTCTTGAATGCTCTGTTGTATACTTTTATGAAGTTATTAAATTTGCTTACTATTTCCATTATATAACTGTAAATTTTAAATGGTAAATTCTATATACCTTTTGATTGCATCTATGATATAATTTCCTTCTTTTCTTTTATATCTACAAACATTGTTCATTAGGCTTTGTCACTTGACACATTTGCTTTAGGCTTCACATAATCTCTGAAGATAGGAGTGGTTTGCAAGCAATGAACTTGCTAATTGTAGTCTGATGAAACTGGCCTTAATAAATCAATTGTATTTTTTTAATATTTATTTTTTTTAGTTGTAGGCATACAGAATATCTTTATTTTATTTTTATGTGGTGCTGAGGATCGAACCCAGTGCCTCACATATGCTAGGCGAGCACGCTACCACTGTGCCATAACCCCAGCCCAAATCAATTGTATTTTAAAATATCTGATTGCAATTTAAATTCTCTTCCACTTCAACTTTATCCATATATAACATACACTTGATTGAGAACACTGTAATACAGGATTTATAAAGCTATAGCTAAAGCATCATAGATGGCCCACTGCCTATTTTTGTAAGTAAAGTTTTATTTAAACAAAGTCAAACACACATTTTCTGTGAATGCCTTTACACTACATTGGCAGAGTTGACTAGTTGTGATTGAGACCTTAGAGCTTAGAAAATATTTACTATCTGGCTCTTTAAATAAAACATTTGGCAACTTCTGCTCAAATATTTCGACTTAAATAAGACGTGTGTATCCAAGTAATATTTAAAGTTATTTTTATTTACCTTACTGTATGATAAATAAATGGGGAAGAGAGTAAGGAATTTTTAATCATTTTAAATGCATTGTATTTGGCATGTTGTTTCATCTCTTTCCTTCTTGTTGCTGCTAATCATTTTTTTTTCTTTCATGGTGCAAATGCTTCATGAATGAGTTTGGGATTAGGACCTACATAAACAGGTAAGACATATTAGCATAACGAGTGGGTTACCATCTTATTTTAAGGATTTCAATGAAGGGAGATAAATAGTATGTTGTCAAAGCAGGCATCAAAAAGTTAAAGAAGTGCCGGGCACGGTGGCTCAAGCCTGTAATCCCAGCACTTAGGGAGGAGGAGAATCGCGAGTTCAAAGCCAGCCTCAGCAACGGCGAGGCGCTAAGCAACTCAGTGAGACCCTGTCTCTACATAAAACACAAAATAGGGCTGGGGATGTGGCTCAGTGGTCGAGTACTCCTGAGTTCGATCCCCAGTACCAAAAAAAAAAAAGTTAAAGAAGTGTGTGTGTGTGTGTGTGTGTGTGTGTGTGTGTGCGCGCGCGCGCGCAGATGCAGTGTTCTCACTATATTCAATATAGTTACAACTCAGCTCAGGAGGCTGGTGACTATTGTTAGTTGCTGGGCTAACTTTTTAGGGGCAGTTCCAAGGCACAGATAAAAATATAGAGTCTGAGACCTTTATGCGTGAGGATTCAAGTTGAGATCATTTGTACCTACCTCCCAATGATCATGGTTCAGAGACAGATTCCACTCACAAGAATACCAAGGTCTGTTGGACCTGGTTCTGAGTATATTTCCCATAGTGCAGGGTAGTTTTGTTAGTGATCACAACTAGCTAATAGTTCAGAAGAGGAGGAGCTTTCTTTACTTCTGGGATCAAGTATTCTTAGAACTGGAGATTCAGAGCTAGAAGGGATCTTAATCATTGTTTCAAATTCTCTCATTGTAAACAGGGTAACAGTGTCCCAGAGAAGTTAACTGATTTTTCTAAGGTGATATGGGTCACCAGTGTGAAGAGTAGAATTAAGACTTAAGAGTGTCTCAGCTTCTTGTTCATATCTTTTTTGCATTATCACACTGGATCCAACTTGCTAATCATTGTGCTGATAATCTCATTTTACCTATTTTTAATATTATTAAACTAAATTATTTTATTAATATTAAAGAAATGCTTTTACAATGTCTTGCAAACAGTGTTTGTTACTTTGTTAAAGAGATATCCAAATTAGGTGTGGTCTAATTTTATATTTATATAAAGGAGGCAATCACATACACATTTTGTATTGAGGGAACACTGAGAAGAACATCTTGCTTAAAGCTTTCTCTTTACTATGTTTCTATTAAGATCTGGTTCTCATAGTTAGTAATTCATTTCTTTTAGATATGTCCTGTCTTCCTCCTCCTATATTCTCTCTTTTTTTATTTGTCTTAATTAGTTATACATGACAGTAGAATGTATTTTTAACACATCATACATAAATGGAGTATAACTTCTCATTCTTCTGGTTGTACATGATGTAGAACTACCCCAGGCTTGTAATCATCTATGTACATAGGGTAATAATGTCCAATTAATTCTACCCTCCTTTCTAACCCCATGCCCCTCACCTCTCCTCACTCCCCTCTGCCTCATTCAAAGTACCTCTATTTTTCCCCAGTAGCCCCCCTTATTGTGAATTAGCATTCACATATCAGGAAAAACATTTAGCTATTGGTTCTTTGGGATTGGCTTATTTCACTTAGCATGATATTCTCCAGCTCTATCCATTTATGTGCAAATGCCATAATTTCATTCTTCTTTAAGGCTGAATAGTATTCCATTGCATATATACCACAATTTTTCATCCACTCATCTGTTGAAAGGCATTTAATTTGGTTCCATACTTTGGCTATTGTGAATTGAATTGCTATAAGCATTGATGTGGCTGTGTCACTGTAGTATGCTGTTTTTAAGTCCTTTGCATATAAACTGAGGAATGGGATATCTGGGTCAACTAGGGGTTCCATTCAAAGTTTTCTGAGGAATCTCCATATTGCTTTCCATAGTGGTTGCACCAATTTGCAGCCCCACTAGCAATGCATGAGTATACTTTTTTTCCGCACATCCTTGCCAACATTTACTGATGCTTGCATTCTTGATAATTGCCATTCTGACTGGAGTTGAAATTGCAGAGTAGTTTGGATTGACATTTCTCTAGTTGCTAGAAATGTTGAACATTTTTTCATGTATTTGTTGACTGATCCAATTTCTTCTTCTGTGAAGTCTGTTCAGTTCCTTTGCCCATTTATTGATTGATTATTTGGGGTTGTTTTTTGAGTTCTTTATATAACCTAGAGATCAATGCTCTATCTGAGGTGCACATGGCAAGGATTTTCTCCCATTCTGTACGCTTTCTTCACGTTATTGATTGTTTCCTTTGCTAAGAAAAAGTTATTTATTTTGATTCCATCCCATTTATTGATTCTTGATTTTACTTCCTATGCTTTAAGTGTTTTAAGGAAGTCAATTCCTGAATTGCAAATATTCCTGAGAAAGTTAACACTTTAAGTCATTGATTCCTTATCATGAACACGTAACCCCAGGTTACATTATGTTTTGTGGAGGACAGATGGGCTGGAAAGCAAAAACAACAACAGCAAAAATAACAAAAACAAGAACAGTAAATGGGAAGAAACACAAGATATATGGAAAAGATAAATCAGAGAAAACATTAATAACAAAATACTTAAGTTAAAAGGTACTGTAGTGATCTTTTAGATGCCTCATCTAGTTCTTGAAGCCAGTTGATAGTAATTCAAACTTTCCCATTGACAGGGAGCTTTCAATGTTCTGGGAAGGTTTGTACCATCCAGGACAAGAGGGACAATCATCTTAGATAATTAGCCTTTATATTGATTAGAATTTGTCACCCAGCAATTTCTTCTATTGGTTATTTTTTCACTTAAGATACTTCCCAAGAATATGAGAAATGGTCTGTCCATAATATGCTTCTTTTTTCTATTGGCTAATTATTTATGTTTCTTTTTGGATATAGGATACATTCTTTACATAGCTGTTTCCCACCCGTGGTTGATCTTTGGTAATGCATGGGGTCAAGAACAAAACCGTAGGCCATGGCTGTGGCTCAGTGGTAAAGTGCTTGCCTAGCATGTGTGAGGCCCTGGGTTCCATCCTCAGCACCACATAAAAATACACAAATAAAATACAGGTACTGTGTCCATCTACAACTAAAATAATAAATTTCAAAAAAAAAAAAACCTCACAACTTTTGCTAGAACTAATTTTTGAAAATTCAAACTAGGTGTTCTCAAATGTACCAATGGGAAATGACTTTTTAAAAACTTTTTATTTTTATGTTTTATCCATGGCAGGGAGTGTTTAAAACAGTGCTTGGTTCAAAGTCTTATGCTAAGAGTAGGTGGAGTCAGTGCTGTAGTGAGTGCTTCTAGAATTCAAATTAGGCACATTTCACAACTCTTCTGAGACACAGGCATAGACTTGCAAAGGTACCAATTAGGGAACCAAAAAAGATTTAAGATTTGTTCCATTGGGTAAAATGTAGAATTGGAATTAAAATCAAGAATACAAATTCTGAAAAAATCTACATAGGTTTCTAAATATCAGAATAGTTCTTAGGACTATCCTTTGAACTTTTTGATAATGGTAAGAGAATATCGGTGTATTGATCTATACATATAGACCCTCAGTCTTTTGAACATATCTATTCATAACTGGGAAGAAAATTTTAAAAACCAGGAGAGATTATTGATTTCTAAAAAAATGATTATTACAGTACTTGTGATAAATAAAGGACATGGGAATTGCAAGCTAGTCTCATGTCTGAGTATGCAAAATTATTAGAGTCAGAAAAATTAATCTACTTTATAGGAAGCTCATGTTTGTCCTCAAAGGCAGTCAGATGCATGTTAAGGTGTGTAGTACAATTTAAATGTGGGTATGCTCTTGGGGATCCAAACATGTATGACTGGAATAATTAGAAGTTAAGATTAAGGTTTTATATCCTGCTAACCTGTGTATTAATTTTTTAAAAGGTAACCCACTTATTCTTAATGAAAAATACAACTTTATGGTGAATTCTTTGTGTAACAGTTTTCCACATGCCATTTTTTAATTGAGAGAAGAAACACAGGAAATGGGGCAATATAAAGAAAGGAAAGACTAAGGTCATCAAAATTAATGTTGCTCACTTAGGAAGTTATGGGGCAATGAGTACTGTTTCTGCCTCCATCACTGAATACTAAGCCTCCACCCAAAATTCAATCATGGAAATCTCAGTTTGCATTAATTTATTTTCTCTAAATGCTCATTCTCAACTTTCTCTTTTTTCCTATTCATTTAGTCTGTACCCACACCTTAAAGTTGTCTCCACTGTATCCTCTCTGGGTCTCTGGAATGCTCATATCATCTCATCTTCAATGTTTCCTTTACAACACTACATCTGAATTATTTTGTTTTGTTTTGTTTTGTTTGGAACTGGAGATTGAATTCAGGGGCACTCCACCACTGAGCCACATCCCCAGCCCTATTTTATGTTTTATTTAGAGACAGGGTCTCACTGAGTTGCTTAGTGCCTCGCTTTTGCTGAGGCTGGCTTTGAATTCACGATTCTCCTGTCTCAGCCTCCCAAAGTGCTGGGATTACAGGCATGCGCCACTGAGCCCTGCGAATTATTTTCTTTTTTTACTCAAAGAGAACTGGGAATGTCTCTCTTATCTATTCCTGATACTTGAGTCAACATTTTCCAGTTTAGCCGCGAACCATTTTGATATCCTGTAATGTTTTATTTTCTGATCTGTTGCCTATGTAGCTTCAGTTCTCTAGACATTCATTGTAACTACATTAGATCACAAATTCTTGAAGAGAAAAACTTAGCTTGTATTCATCAGAATGTTATATGTAAAAAGAGGACGAAAGAAGCCTATTTACTCAAAAATCTTTTATACTTTAATTCCTCAATCATATTCTATCACAGGTCTGCTGAGGTACTTGACATTTCCATTATGATAGGCATTTTTAGCCATAACTTTATTTTTAAAAGGCCTAGTTAAAATGAGCCAGTACAATTAACCATTAACAACCATTAGTTCACTATTTGAGATTAGTTTAAATTTACCAGATTATCTGCCTGCCAGGTCACAGAGACCTAATCGCTGGAAAACAGCAAAACCAGAGTTTGAGAGGAAACTCAATTCTCTGCTTTTGCTAGTAGGTGGGGTCTGAATAACCTACAGCCCTCAGCATCAGAGAAAGTCTGTTTCAGTGTTAGCTGCTAATCACAGCAGGAGATTCCTGCCAGCATCAGCTCCAAGGACAAAGCTGGATTCTTCACTACTATTGAGTGGCATGTTGTAGCTCTTAATGGCGGATCCTAGTGTCTCACCATCAATTTCTTTCTAGAATCTTGTCTCACAAATTGAAAGAAAGAAATCTACTGACAATAATGGAAGGCAAGAGTGAAAGGAGTAGGATTTATTTAAGTAAGAAGAAAAGAGAGAGAACTCCCATAAGGCAAGGGGGGATAGATATAAGGTCACCACTTACATGTACTATTCTGGGGACTTAAATGGCTTCTGGGTTGGGGCACTGATCAAAATTCATGCTAAACAGATACTGAAAAAGTGTCAAGGCTATTGGTTAGCCCTTGAGTCTGTAGCCTTTACCCAGGTCAGTTGGGCCACCCTATTTCCATCACTCTGGAACGAAGGAGTTGACTGGAATGTTCGGTGTTTCTACAGGTTGATCTCATTGAGTGGCCTTTACATTAAAAAAAAAAAAGTCTTAATTGGGACCCATTAATTATCCTATCTTATTCATAGGCTCATAGAAAAAGGATCTGAGAATGGTGTGAAAGGCCACCAGGCCACCAGAAATGTTCCAAGAATGAGATGTTGCTTAGGGACTGTACCATACATAGCCAAGGCCAGGGAGGACTGGTAAAAAAAAAAAAGAAATAATGGAGTATTTTCTATCAGGCAAGCCAAATACATTAATGCACAATAAATGCTCTCTTGTGAGGATGACTATACTGAGGAAGAAAGAAAATTTGGTGCTTCTAAAGTAAACAATAGTTAGATTCTTTTCATGGGATTCTATAACTGTTTTCTCAGATGATCGCTTTTTTTCAATATTTAATTAATTTATTTGTTCTATTTAGGATTACATGATAACAGAGTACAATTTGATTCATTGTACATAGATAGAGGACAACATATCAATTCTCTAGTTGTAAGTTGTATAGAATCACAACATATATGCAGTCATACATAAAGTTAGGGCTATGATGACCAGCATATTCCACCACCTTTACTGTCTCCATGCCCCCTCCCCCCTTACACCCCTGTGAACAGAGTTCCACCATTGTTCCCATGACCTTCCCCACATTATGAATCAGCATACACTTATCAACGAGTACATTCAGCATTTGGTTTTCTGAGATTGGCTTACTTCACTTAGCATGATATTCTTCAACTCCATCCATTTACCTGCAAATGCCATAAATTTATTCTCTTTTATTGCTGAGTAATATTCCATTGTGTATATACCACAGTTTCTTTATCCAGTCCTCTATTGAAGAGCATCTAGGTTGGTTCCACAGTTTAGCTATTGTGAATTGAGCTGCTATAAACATTGAAGTGGCTGTAGCACTGTAGTTTGCTGTTATTAAGTCTTCTGGGTATAGACCGAGGAATGGGATAGCAGGCTCAAATGGTGGTTCCATTCCAAGTTTTCTAAGGAATCTCCATACTGCTTTCCAGATTGGTTGTACCAATTTGCAGTTCCGCCAGCAATGTATGAGTGTGCCTTTTTCCCCACAACCTCGCCAACACTTATTGTTGTTTGTATTCTTGATAATTGCCATTCTGACTGGCATGAGATGAAATCTTAGGGTAGTTTTGATTTGCATTTCTCTGATTGCTAGAGATGTTGAACATTTTTTCATATGTCTGTTGATGGATTGTATATCTTCTTCTGTGAAGTTTGTGTTCAGCTCTTTGGCCCATTTATTGATTGG
>CM053411.1:43071017-43103891 GCA_028644305.1 Xerus rutilus | reverse complement strand
TTATTGTTTCCTTCATTTCAAGTATTTCTGATTGTTTTTTTTCCATGATCTCTAGCTCTTTCTTAAAGTAATCTTTTGCTACTTGTAATTGCTCTCTTATCTCTTTGTTAGAATGATCAATGGTTGCCTTTATTTGCTCACCTATTTCTTTGTTGGATTGATCAGTTTTTGCCTGTAATTGTTCACTTATGTCATTCTTTAGTTCGCTGATCATTTTAATTATGTACATTCTGAATTCTTTCTCTGACATTTCAACAACTGTGCTGTCAATGGATTCTGTTACAGTGGTATCCAGGTTTATTTGGGGTACCTTCTTCCCTTGTTTTTTCATGTTGATTTTGTGTCTTCCTTTCTCGAAATACCAATCTGAAATATTGCAGCTTCTATCCTATAATCTTGTATTGACACTCTCGATTACCCGTGTCTTACCTTGGAGCTACTTCTGTTCTCCCAGTGTCCCCAGATGGGCACTACTGCCACTAAAGTTGGTGGCAGATGTAGTGAATGTACCTCTAGAGGGCAGTGGGAGTGGCCTTGGCTGGGCTCCTGAGGCGGCCCCTGAGGGCTGTTTTGCCCCTCTCTTGCACTCCTGCTGGTGAACAGTAACTCTGGAACAGAACTGGAGGCGGGCCCAGGTCTCACTTACGCAGGGTCACAAGCAGGAGAGTCTGTGTGTGACCCTTACAGTGAGTGTGAGCTCCTCTGGGACTGGAGGCTAGCAGGCTCTGGTCTGCCTTCAACTGGGCACCCCTGGCATTCCCTATGGGCAGTTTTGGGCCTTCTGTCTTGCCTGACACAGGAACTCTGAAGCAGAACTGAGGCAGGCCCAGAGCACACTTGGGTGGGGCCTCTTCACGCTGGGATCTCTGCAAGCCACTCTTACCCTGGGTATGCCTTCCTCTGTGGCTAGCAGCTAGCAGTCCCTGGTCTCCCTTTGGCTGGACAACTGTGGAGGTTCCTGAGGGCGGATCAGGGCCCTCTGCGGCTCCTGTGGGTCCACAGGAACTCTGGAGCGGAACTCAGACGATCGCTTTTGATCCAAGATGAAAGTATATATAGGGATAAAGGTGATAGGTTATGTGATCAGTCCAGCATCTAGGAAATGTTCGAAAACCAACCTATTTGTTATGGTTTGGATATGAGGTGTCCCCTGATAACTCATGTATGAGACAGTGTGAAAACGTTTAGAGTAACACCCTTAGGTTATGAGAGTTATAAGCTCATCAGTAGATTAATCATTTGATGGATTAATGTGAAAAACTACTGTACTAGATGGTAACTAAAGGCAGGTAGGGTGTGGCTGGAGGAAATAGATCACTGAGGGTGTGCCTTTGGGCTTTATATTTTATCCCTGGCATCTTTCTCTCTCTCTCTCTCTGTCTCTCTCTCTCTCTCTGCTTCCTTGCTGCCATGAGTTTATAAAATTTCCTCCACATCACCCTTCCACCATGATGTTCTGTCTCATCTTGAGCCTAGAGCAATGGAGTGGACCAATCATAGTTCAAACCTCTGAAAAAGTGAGCCTCAAATAAACTGTTCCTCTTCTAAGTTATTCTTGTAAGGTATTTTGGTCATGGTGACAAAAAGCTGACTAATACACCACTCAACCACCCTGAGCCTCTTCCTCTTCAGAAGACAGTTTCTTTGAAGACTGACATCGTAGGAGCAGTTAAAAACACAAATTTAGAAACAACAGAACAAAAAGATCTCATGTGTGTTCCTGAACCTTAGTGACACATTTATTTCTAAGAAGGAAGGAAGGGCAGACAATTAGTTACTATTATGTAATTTCCTGACACTCTTTCATTATACTGATAAATATATCCACTTTGACAAACTAGATAGTGTATTACAGTGTGTGGTGAAAGCTCTTAAATGTGGATGTCTTTTTCCTTAGGGAACTAGAACACATATTTATTGTTCCTTCCAGCTGCAATGTGAGTTTATATTAAA
Organism: Xerus rutilus; assembly: GCA_028644305.1. Taxonomy (NCBI): domain Eukaryota; kingdom Metazoa; phylum Chordata; class Mammalia; order Rodentia; family Sciuridae; genus Xerus; species Xerus rutilus. The sequence goes on along the minus strand of CM053411.1, from coordinate 43,101,938 downwards.
GGAGAGTTTCCAAAGGGAAGCTTAGTTTCCACTGAGGCTTTTTAATTTCACACACATATACGGGCATACACTGTGTCAGAATTTATAGTACAAGATGTCAACATACTCCACTATGATATATAAAGTCAATATTACTAACTTTTAAAGATTAGAAAACAAAAACATAAGCTATATTTTGATTTTTTAGACACTGAACTTTAAAATATTATATCATGTATTTAAACTATCTTTCATATATAAATAAAATAATGTTGATACTCTTATAAAGAGTTTGAGCATGTTTTAAAACTTTTGATGTCCACCACCTCATTAAATCTTTATGAAGAGAGAAAACTATATAGTATCATACCTCCTTTACGTATAAGTAAATGAAGAGATCCAAAGATTACTGAGGTTATAGCATCAAGTAGTAGATTTGGGTATAACAATCATCCTGGCACCCTGCACATAAAGGGACAGACATCTTAAGGTAGATATTTAATCAATGACACAATGTATATATTATGTACTAATTTCCTTTCCTTATATAGGGTAATACATCTTAACTGTTCAAAATTTAATGACACAGAAGGAGGTAATTAAGAAAAATGATTCCACTATCCAAAGGCAATTATTATTATCATTTTGGAGAAACTTATTCCAGATGTGTATTATATAACATAGTTATTAGTTGATATACATACTAAATACATTATAATATTATATGATTCTAAATGTCATGTAGACCTTGAGCTTATCTTTAATTGCTATGTGGTAGCATTATTTACTCCCTGATTCTTTTCTTATTTTAGAAATGCAGATTGGGGGTGCTGGGGTTATGGTGCAGTGGTAGCGTGCTCGCCTAGCATGTGGGAGGCACTGGGTTCGATCCTCAACACCACATAAAAATAAAATAGATATTCTGTCCACCTACAACTAAAAAATAAATATTTTTTAAAAATGCAGATTGGTCTGGAGATATAGTTCATGTGCATAGCACTTGTCTACCACTCACAAGTTCCCAGGTTTGATCTCCAGTACCATAAAAAAGAAGATAATAATAATATCAATTATTTGATAAACAGTTTAATTACTATAATGTATGCAAAACACCTATGAGGCATAGTACATGGTGTAGAAGAGATAAATGTTAATATAAGTGCTAGCGATCATTTTTCTTTATATGGTTATTCACACATACATAAGTTAGATGAAGATATCTATGAGACATTTATAAACAAACAATTATTTTGCTCACTTTTAAAATTTTGCTGGATCATGCATTTTTCACTCACTAATAAGCCATGGATATTTATATATATTAATGGATTGATACAACTATTTTTAATGGTTTTTTGTTATCTATTATATGGGTATACAACAATTTACTTAAGGTCTTTTATATTGACAAACATTTAAGTCAATTTTAATGTTTCAATATTAGAAAGTAACTCTGAAATGAACATGTTCATGCATATCTGTCTCTTCATGTTCAGTTATTGCATGAAAATAAATTCTCCTTAGTGGAATTGATTTGTCAGAGGGATGTAATGGCAAAGGAGGTAGTTCATCTAGAAAGTGGCTGATTTCCAAATTAGCCAAATCATGGAGGGTCTTCATCCATCTAGGCTGATACAAGGAAGTTTATAGAGTGGGAGGCTTAGAGACAACACAAATGTATTGTCTATAATTATGGCAGCCAGAAATATGAGATCAGAGTGCCAGCATGGTCAGGTTCTGGCAGAGGCTTTTTTTCATGTTGTATACTGCTGGCTTTTCATTGTCTAGAATTGTAGCTTTTTATACGGGTGCTCATTATATTTATGAGAGTTCCACTATTATGACCTAATTAACATCAAACCCCCACCTCCAAATACCATCATTTGGGAATAGGGTTTCAACATATGAATTTTAGTAGGACAGCAACTCTCTATCCACTGTACAGAGGAAAAGAGCAATTGATTTGATGATATATTAGACATATCAATTGAGAAGATTTAATTTCAAGAAGTAGAAAATGTTAACTTACCTGGGCTAAGTAATAAAATTATTTATTGCTCCATAATTAGCATCACTAAATTAGTTTCAAACCAGTGTGTTGTAAGTTTGGCTTCTCTGAGGCCTCTTATCTTGGCATGCTGATGGCTGCCCTCTCATTCAGTCTTCATGGAGTTTTTTTTTTTCTCTGTTCATGTTCATCCCTAGTGTCTTTGAATATCCACATTTCCTTTTCTTATAAGAACAGTAATTTTGCCTGGCCCGGTGGCACACACCTGTAATCCCAGCTGCTTGAAAAGCTGAGAAGGGAGGATCGTGGGTTCAAAGCCAGCCTCAGCAATAGCGAGGTGCTAAGCAACTCAGTGAGACCCTGTCTCTAAATAAAGTACAGAATAGGGCTGGGGATGTAGCTCAGTGGTTGAATGTCCCTGAGTTCAATCCCCAGTACCACAAAAAAAAAAAAAAAGAGTGAGAACAGCAGTCTTATAAGGACTAGGGCCCATGCACATGATATCATAACTCTTATTTTTTTAAAAGCTCTCTATACAAATACAGTCACATGGAATTACGTGATTAACATATTAATTTTTAAGCAACACAATTAAGCCCACATCTAATGGATATAGCATTTCCATTAAGTTAAAATTTTATAACTCTTAAACTAAGAATAGGAATCAGGGTGATAATTCTTATCACACAGGCAAAAAAAAGTTATTTCCCAAGTTTCTCTTTTATTGCCAAATATCCTTCAAGTTTTCCAATTGGGGATTAAAAATTACTTGACATCTAGATTATTCTAGTTTGGATTCTGTTACACATAGCATTTAAGTTTAAGATCCTTCATACTTGGATTTTGGTTTTCCTAATATTAATGTTTAAATTCTATCCCAAAGTACCCATATAAGAAGCAGTATAAAGTTATAGGTATCTGTCCTTGCTAGAAACATCCTTTATTTAAGATTGCCAATGCACAGCTTTCTCACAAGAATACACTTGTGACAAAAATAGTCTGTCTTCTGTCAATATAATCCAGATTTATACTTAAATTTTTAGGATCCTGCATTTCTCTTGCTCCTCCCAGTAGTTTATTTTCTCTTTTTGTACTTTTCTCTTGGGTCTGAAAACTATTCATTCATACACATATTGTTTTATTGTATCTAGTTACTTTGATTTCCACTACTAATATCACCATCACTTTAAAATTTTCTTAGTAATGACTGAAGTATCTACAATGACCTCCCCTCAGATATTTACACATTTTTATTTACCACTAAATACAGTTTTAGTCATTCAGAGTTAACAAATTGATTCTTTTGTTGAGTACTATCTGTAGATTTTAGGGGGAGCCTTTTCCATAACTTCCTTTACTGTGACTTTTTTTGAGGAAGTCATTGAAGTAGATCTCCTTGTACTCAATCTGTCAATCTCCTTCTTTCTAGGCCTACTATGTCATTGGCTACTGCCCATATTTCCACCCAAATTAGAAAACCAAGAGTACCACCTAAGTTCTGCTCACTGGGGGAATTTCCCATCACCACTATCTTCTTGGTCTTTGAGAGGGACCAGAGTGTAGCAGCAATACCTGTTAGGCTTACACATCCTGTTTATACATTCATGAGTTAAACTTGATTTTTTTCCCTTCTCCATTAGCTTTTGATTGCTGGTGTAAGCTGATGAGGAGGCACTAGAACAACACTAATGGGTGACATGGAGATTTGGGCCATTTGCTTGTGCAACTTATTTTTGGCTCTGTTCATGCCTCATAATGGATGTTCCACTTCTACCTAGATTGCTCCTGAGTCTGCTTGTTTTTAAGACTCAGCTTGAAATGAACAGCTTTGGTTGTGTAGTTGTCTGATACTTCATGACCAGGTGCACTGTCTTTACCCTTGCCCTGACAGATAAAATATATTCATTACATAATCCTATGGTTCTATATCATGATTGTATTATTGGTCATTGCTATTAATTTTATATAGCTCCATGCTTCTGAAAAAGTACTATAGGACTCTCACAATGTATGTCGAAGTGGCAAACCTGTTTACACCTGGCCTGAACCTATAGCTAAGACCTCTCCTTCTTTAGACCTTGCTCAAAATAAGCTTTCTCTGGCTTCTAGTAAATGGGCTGCAGCAGTATTCTCAAGTGTGAAACATACTGCCTACATATGCCCTGAAAATGCCTAACAGATGTTGTAATTTCTTCTGACTGGTGGGAATCATGAGTGCAGTAATTTGCCTTTTGCTGTGGGGTAGATGTCAAGAAGACCCTGGTCTATTGGACTCTTAAACTGTTCACCAATGTGTCAAATCACATTCTTGAACTCATGTGTTTCACAAAACCTCCAATGCATATGCAATTTTTTGATCATCTGGTCAATATTAGTGGGCCAATATGTCATTCTGTAGAAAAAAAAAAAACTTAAAAAATTCCAATCTTTTTAAATTAGATTTTGAAGGAGGGTAGGAGCCTAGGGACACAAATGTGTATTCTCACTTTTTCCATGTAACTGTGAGTACTCAAGTTACTCATTTTGATAGGAATGGGAAAAGTACATTTACTAGATTATTACTAATATAAGGTGCACCTAAGATTGTATATATATGCTCTAGCAGGGATTTCTGGCATCATGACTGCAATTGGGCCAATTATTTTATTGAATTTGAGTAGAAAATGTTATCCTCCATGATTCAACTTTTTCCATAGGAGTCTAGTTGATGAATCAAATGGACATATTATGTAAATACTACTTCTGCATCATTTCTCCTGGAATATGATATGGGTTTTGATTTATAGTTTTGTTCAGGGTAGTTTTAAAGGCCTCTACTTGCTCATGTCCAATATAATAGTTATTTCTCTGTAGGCCAAGGAACCATGGTGAAGTTCTGCCCAACTCTCAAATGTACTTGTTATATTTGGGTATGAGGCATCCCCTGAAAGTTCACATTTAAGACAATGCAAGAGTGTTCATAAGTGAAATGATTGTAACATAAGAACTAAAACCTCATAAATTGGATTAATCCATTTGATGGATTAATAGATTAAATAGATTAGTGGGTGATAACTGTAGGAAGGAAGGACATCGCTGGTCGAAGTAGGGCATTAAAGGTGTGCCTTTGGGGATTATATTATGTTCCTGGATCCTCACTCTTTCTCTCTGCTTTCCAGTTGCCATGAGCTGAGAACACTTCCTCTGCTACACCTTTCTGCCATGAGTTCTGCCTCACCTAGGGCCTAAAACAATGGAGTTGGCTGACTATGGACTGAATTTTTGAAACTGTGAGCCTAAAATAAACTTTAGGTTGTTCTAATAAGCCCAAAATAAACTCTATGTTTTTCCTGTCATATATTTTGTTTTTGACAATGAAATGCTGAATAAAAGTGTTCATTTCAATTATACATTCAGGCATTTAAAAATGACCACTGGTTTTATTAAACCTACTGTGATTTGGACCATAATCTAAGCTCCACTTATTACCTGAATTCTATACTTTTGCATTCTAACAAAGTATCAATGGGCAGGAAATTTGACTTTATTGGAACAGGTTCTTTCAACTTGTGTTTATCAATCATTGATTTATTTTGTTTGTACAGATTGATCAGTAACTTTTTTTTCCCTATGAATGCAATGTTTCACTAAATATTTCCATAGATCTCTACATGTGGACCCTTCTGACTTACATTCTGACCTACTGCTGAAAACAATAATTGCAACTTTTTGCTTCTGAGGGTTAAGTATTACCAAGTGGCCTTTTTTCTTCTGTGGTTGAAACACAACTTAGTGAGACTCTATCTCAAAATTAAAAGGGCTAGAAATGTAGTTTAGTGGCAGAGCCCTTGCCTAGCTTGTGTGAAGCTCTGGGTTTGATCTCCAAGACTTGGGTGGGGGGGGGAGAGAGAAAGATAAGAAAAGAAATACTATAATTTCTATTGTTGTAAAGAAGCTAGATCTGCAACCACATCACCTACTTCAATCCTTGCTTATAAAAGATGGTCATCATTGAATGTCCTAAAATCATTTTTTCTTAAATCTTTCTCTTTGTTCTGATAAGTTTGCAGCACCTACATAGCACAACCTGAAAACAATCACTTAGTGAAAATGTGGCCATTATATAGTACAGTCATTCTATTATGCCCAATTATTTCAGGATTTTGGTTCTTCCCTAATGTTTGTAATAGCATTCCTGGCATTTTCATATCACTTAATGTGAGTCATTGATTTTTATGAATGTACAATGTAATGGTTTAGCTCTGAAATATCCTCCAGAGGCTCATGTGTTGAAGTGTTGGTCTCCAAATACAGCAACATTCAGAAGTAAGGCTTTTGGGAAATAATTAAGTCGCGAGAGCTCTGACTTCATCAATGGATTAATCCATTGATGGGTTAATTGATGGCATTATTGGGAAGTAATGGAAACTGTAGGAGGGAGGAAGTAGTCACTGGGAGTGGGCCATGGAAAGGTATATCTTGTCTCTGGCCCTTTCATTGCCTTCTCTCTCTCTACTTCCCAGCTATCATGAGCTGGGCAACCTTCCTCTGCCATGCTCTTGGACCATGATGCCCTCCTTCATCTCAGGCCCAAAGCAATGGAGCCCATTGAGAGCCTAAATAAATAAATAAATCTTCCTTCCTCTAATTTTTTTCTGGTATTTTCCCCTCAGCAATTAAAAGCCTAAAGAACACATGCAAGAACCTATGTAGTAGGGTATTAGTTTCACCATCAGGTTCTTTTTGGTAGATTTTATGTCTCAGGTAGATGATCCCATATGGGTATAATTTTTCTCATCCAAATTTTTATTTCTTCATTTTTAGTAAGTGTCCTGAGAATCTATTCTCATTTGTACTCTATTAGCTTCTGCTGGCACATGTCACCTGTGTCCTACAGATCCTTTGCCATATAGCATAGAAGCCTTTCTCTTTGGCTTGATGACTTGACTCAACACCAGTTATTAATTCAATGGTCGGAAGGGGGAAGTAGATCTTTGAGAGTAGATCTTAAAGAAGAAAGAAGAGACATCTGTCTTACAAGAATACACGTTGTCTTACATCAAGCCTTTCAGTGTCTTTCTCCAAGAAATGCATAGGGTCTGAGTTCCACTTAACACAACTGATGATATCTTACCAACAGCCAGCCAGTGACTGAGATCCAAATTCCCATACTCCCTACAACCCCTTCTGATGATAGTGCTCATGGGTCTGATTCCCTGGAAAGCAGATTCAAAGACCTAAAATTTTTGTGCAGGGTTTGTGGGGGTATGTGGGGAATGATCTCTGCAATAACATCAATAACATCATATGCAAAGGGCAGGGCTGGGTAAAAGAAGTAGTTGAATTGGGAAGTGGATGCAGCTGGGCGCAGTAGTATATGCCTGTAATTCCAGAGGTTTGGGGAGACCAAGGCAGTAGGACCACGAGTTCAAAGCCAGACTTAGCAATTTAGTGAGGCCCTAAGTAACTTAGTGAGACCCTGTCTCTAAATAAAATATAAAAAAGGACTGGGGATGTGGCTCAGTAGTTAAGCGCTCTGAGGTTCAATCCTTGGTACCAAAAAATAAAAGAAGTAGTTGCAAAGAGGTCTCAACTGATCCCATGGGGAGTTCTGGGGCTGGAAGAGCCCTTTAGAATCTTTATGAATTGAGACAAGAAACCAGGCCTCAGAATCCTTACCCCAGCCATTTTTTATATGCAGAAAACCTTTTGAAAGGAATGTGATCTTCATTCAGCCAGCTTTCTTCCAACATGGACCACTCCTAGAGAGGATCGCAGTGATGAGCCACCAGTAGTAAACATTGTAAGTGGTGGGAAGAATGAGTGCAAGGGTTCCAGAGATTAATCTAGGTGGCCCATGATAATGTAAGAATAGCAAGAAGAGAAAGGCAATGATAAGGGGAAAGTTCAGAGATTTACAAAAAAGAAACATGTTTAACAATTGTCAGTTCTAAAATGTTCAGAGAAGAACAAGAGTATGCTGAATTCTCCTCCTTATTCTGCTGATTGGAGCAACACTGCAAAAATGGAACCCATGTCCAGAGAAGAGTGAAATCCTGGGAGTAGTTACAGGTAAATAATGTTACCATGAAGTTTGCGGCTTTAGTTCAAGGAAGAGGGTAAAAGAAAAGTCACTTAGAAGGGAGTCAAGTTTCTCCTCATTAAGATAAAGGTAAGCTTGCTGAGTTGTGTCATTAGAGTAAACGACTTTGGAGAATTGACTGATAGCTTGAGCCAATCAATAATATGCCTAACATAGCACAGTTTATTAAATGCATTTTGTAAACCAAGGACTGTGTCCTTGAAGTTGGATAAACAAAACACTGATCAAGACAGGTAGGTTATTTAACTGTAGTCACACAGCAAGTAATAGCTAATATGAAGATTATGCTAATTCTTTTTTCTTTTGCACCACACTCCTTAGTTCAGAATAAAATACCATATCTTGAAGTTTGAGTATAATATAATAATTATGAAATGCAAGGATAAAGAATAAAAGAAGCATAAGATCAAATCATAGACCAGAGACACATGTCAAAATGAGTCATGGAAGTGGACAGGGTTGAACAGAATGAGTTTGTTGAAATTAGTGGCCCCAATGTTATGGAGGTGGCTACAAATGGAGGAATATGGAATTATTGACTTGAAGCTCTATTTAAAAAAACCTCTGAGAGATCATTGAAATTGGAGACTTTTTTCAAGCTTAGTCTTTTATCACAAGATCTTTGGCAAATATTTCTGTTTATGAGCTGAAGTAAATTTAAGCAGGAAACTTTACAATTTTCTTTGTGATTACACAGCAGTAATTTCAGGACTGTTTTCCTTGGGAATCTGGATGGTAATTACTAAAACTCCAAAGCTAATTATGTTGTTATGCTAGTGGGACTGTAGCTATGGATGAGGAGTCTTTTCCATTAACAGACTCCACTGGTAAGCATTGTAATTCTAATTTCACCTGAAACCTTTTCTCTTCTCCTTCCTATTCCCTAGGGATAGAGGGAAAGGGTAATTCAATGGGGCTGTCCCTTTGCTGGAGGAAATTTTATTAAAAAATAATGTTTAGTCAGAACATAAAATATTTTTTAAAGTAGCAACCAATCAAGCTGTATCTACATCACATGAGAGATTCTGAAACCACCTAGATACTTTATATCAAATGGCACATTCAACTCCAAGGGGACTGAGACCTCTTTAACGAGGCAGAGCTAAGTAGACTATGAGGAAATTGTATTAAATAAATAATCATACACAGCATTGTTGTGAAGAGCTAGTATCTGACACCCCACATGAGTAGGATGCTGTTTCTATAAGCTGTTATGTGTGTAGTGAGGTGTGAGGCTTCAAATACACAAGCATATAAATACACTTGAGCAGGCGGTGTATCTCAAGTATCTCACACTGAAGCTACGGCAGCTGTGTATTTTAACAATATTACATTTAGGTAAACAAAACAGCAAACTTGTTTAAATAGAATGTCACAAATTCAAATAAATAGGCATTTATTTGAATGGGTTATTAAGCTGTTTTTTTGTTTTTTTTTTCCCTCCCCTTCAGTTGTTCTCTTCTACATGAAGGGGAAATTCAACACATTCAAGGAAACCCTGTAACAAAGAATGAAAGTGACCAAATGTCAAAACTTATTGAATTAAAGCTGACACAACAAAAACATTCCTCTAATGTATCTTGCATCTTTGTGGAATTAGTACATAGTTGAGTTTTTTAGAAAATGAAAATAAGTTCTGATTTGACCTCCTGGGCATACTTGCTTGGTGACCTTGAGCAAGGTTATTGATACTGTACTATTTCTTAGTTTCCACATTTGAAATACAGCAGAATTTGTTATAATGTTGGTGATGGGGAAAACAATTTCTAGCTTTTGTCATAGTTAGAAATAATTACAGTTCAATAACACTAAAAATATGTAAATATGATTTGATTTCCAACATTTCTAAATCTCGGGTAATAGTACAGTCTTTATTGGTAAAGTTTCATATCAAAATGATTCTAAGGACTAATTAATTGACATGTGTATGCCATACATGTTTGGGTGAACAGCATTATGCTATAGAAAGCCTACATTCTTTTCTTACAAGTATCTTAGACAAACATTGGTTCCAATCTCTCTTCTGTTGTTTATCAAACATCTTGATATTGCACAAATTATTTCAGTTTTTGACATTTCAGTTTTTAAACTCTCTGAATTTTAGTTGCTTTGCCTGTATATTATGCATAGTACCATATCACAGAGTTGTGAAGAATCAAACAAAATAAGCAATGTACCTACCACATGCAAAAGAATTATTTAAAACATGTTCTACTTTAATTTTCACATGCAAGTTAATCAGAAAAGGAAATATCATAATGGTTCAAATATTTCCTTAAAATTAAGGGTAAACTGTAGTTATCCTTGTCCTAGATTTTTATCTTTCTTTTTTGGTACTTTTACTCAGGGGTGCTTAACCACTGAGCTACATACCCAGCCCTTTTTTTTTTTTTTTTGCATTTTATTTAAAGACAAAGTCTCACTGAGTTGCTTAGCACCTTGCTAAGTTGCTGAGGCTACCTTTGAACTCGCAATTTTCCTGCTTCAGCCTCCCAAGCTGCTGGAATTACAGGTGGGTACCACAGCAACCTGCCTAGCTTTTTATCTTTCTTTCCTCATTCACCACTTCTGAACTATGGACAGCAAGAAGAACTAATTGCATTAATATTGTCTGCATCTGAATGGTATGTTGCTTTTATAGTGCAAGATAAATTTGCTTCTAAAATAGACAATCATCTCAGGTGATTTTTTTGTATTTTTTTGTTTGTTTTCTCTCTTTTTTTAAGTTGTTGATGGATCTTTATTTTATTCATTTATTATTTATATGTGGTGCTGAGGATCGAACCCAATGCCTCAGAGCCACAGCCCCAGCTCTCACGTAGCCTTTGTTGATGTTATCATGTAAATTTGTTTTCTCTGAAAAAAACAATCTATTTTGCACATAGTAGGTGCTTAGTAAAAACTTGTTGATTACACAGTTAACCTAACCAAGCAAAATATGATCTGTAAACTAGATTTGAGCATTTGTATGATATGAGAAAATCAGAATTTGAAATATATTCCCTAGCATGGTGACATTTGAGCTTACAGCATTATGTGGCTTATTGTCAAAGCCCTAATTCTTGGCCTAGTTATATTTTGGAAGTAGGTTAAATTATTAAATGAAAAAATCATCAAAGGTCAAAGTTTTGTGGTAGACTGTTTCTCCAGTGATTATCACAGGTCACTTCACATTCATGATACTAAACTATATTGAATGTGTACTCTTAGAACATCCATGACACAGTTCAGCAGACAATATCCTAAATGTGACCATAAAGCCACAAAAGGTGAAAAACTTTTAAATAATTCATATCTTTATTATTTATATTTTAAGAAATCCAATAATTTATAAAAATGTAGTTAATGATTTCCTTTCATCATAATTACATAACTAATAACACATTCTAAATTTTGGTTCTCTATTACTCTGAAATTTTAGCTCTAAGTGCTCTTTCACCATTATGAATTACATTTTATTAACTCTAATGTAAATTAGGTGGAATGGCTAAGGCAAAAATTTTGCCCAGGAATTTATATTCATTGTTTCTTTTTCTTTGGACATAAGGCTTAGTTTCAATTGAATTAAGAATTGCTGAATTGGGAAGAGTTGAATGATAATTCTGGAATTTCAGATATTGGTGAATGATAAGTTAGATATGAGGGATTTCCAAGGATACAAACACTGAATTTGAGCTCCATTTTTGCTGAACTGCTAATCTCTATTGATCTATATTAAAGTTCACTGACTCACACTTTTGCCATCTTGAATCTGATGTTGAACCAATCTGTAAAATTCTCATTTAAGTTAATTGTGTATTTTAACTCTAGAATGTCCCTTTGGTTCTTAGTTCCCATTTCTCTATTGAAATCCCATGTTTGGTTACTCACTGTTTGCACAGTTGCCTTTAATTCTTTGAACATATTTATAATATCTCTTTTGGTACTTGTGCCTAGTTAATTCAATATATGTGACAATTTGAAATTTCTATTGGCTAGCTATACTTTATTTTCCAAGTATGGGTTGTCATTTTCTAATTATTTGTCTTTCTAGTAATTTTTGGTTAAAAATTTGCCATTGTAGATATTTTCTTGTAGGATTTTGTATTCTCTTTTGTTCATCTGGGAATCATTAGCCTTTTATTTATAGTAGGTGATTCATTTGTCTGGACTTCTAAATTTAAAAAAAAAGTTTCCTCAGTTGAGTTAAGATTTATATTTCTGGTCAGATCCATGTATGTGCGTGTCTAAGCCTGGCGCTTTATGGATCTCTTTCGTGACTGTGTGACTTAGGAATTAGTTAAAACTCTCTTTTCAGAGATGTCAAACCAGTAACATCTCCATATTTCCTGATGATGCTATATATGTGGGTTGAGATATTCATTAAAAAGCACAACATGTCCTCAACTCTCTCCAATTTTTCCTTGGACTGAGGTTTCCCATATCTGCACATGACTTTTCAGTTAACCAATGATATGTGAGAATGTTTATTGCTCCAATATTTGAAGTCTTTCTTGCTTCTAAAATATTCCCTTTACATGTTTAGATTTTCTGCCACCTGCTCTGAATTGAATTCACTTGCCTGTGGCATGTAAAGGTGGAAATTTTGTTGCCTAGGCTGAAATAATGGAAATTTCTCTAATTAAGAAGACAACATACTTTACATTGTTCTATGATGTAATAAAGTTGCTCATGAATAACCATTTCTTAAAATTTTACCTACATTTGATCATTTTTTATTGTCTTTAAGTAAATGTTCTAGTGATATTTTTGAACACAGCCCACATATTTCTTATCCTAATTTACGTTTGAGATTTTTCTCCTTTATAACTATTAGATGAAATGATCTATCACCCATAAATTATATGTTCATTATTATATAGTAGACAATTCTACCATTACTTTAAGATTCTAAAACATATTAAATTAAGAAGTTAGACTATTCAATGCAAATACTAACCAAATTTCTTCATTGAATTTAATGTTAAATGTTCTTCATCCCTTATCCTAGCCCAAACTGCTAAAGATTGCATGAAGCTAGTACTGTGTTGCCTTCTTTAGTTTTATAAGCAGCATTGTTGCTTCTCTAGCATCAGATTTACTTTTAACACCCATAGATTAAGATCAGAGAATGGAGGGGATTCCAGTAGGCAAAGAATTGTCTTTCTTGAATCAATGTCAATTGTAAGTTGGCTCTGTGGTTTCTGATCCTGGCAGAGGTTCAATGTCAACTATCAGGTGGCACTTTTGTGAGCTCTTTAAAAGTCCCTATTATTGAAGTTTTTTTTTTTCACTGAATCTCCCTGTGTTGTGAAAAAGATACCTTTTTCTCTAGCAGGATAATTTCTCCCTTCTGCTTTTGTTTCTCTGATAGTCCACACTATCCAAATACTACTAAGGTCCCCATTTTCTGGTGGACATCTTCCTGAGCTGGATTTCAACTAGCTCCAGGCTAGCTCCCTCTTTTCATGACCTACATCTACTTCCCAGGAGAAATGTATGTACCCAATCTAACACAGCAGATTCTTACTCTGACTTATCCTAGTGTAGATATCTTTACACAGCTGCCCAAAGCTATTTTGTTTTCTTGGGTATGAAATGGTTGCTGGTATACAATTTCCATACATTCTAGAAACTCTTAACAAAGCCTCTTACTAGTCCATTTGAATCCTATTTGGATTGGTGTTAAAAGGTAGGACCATACCCTTCCAAGGAAGAGAATCATAGCAACAGCTGACAAGTCCTGATCCTAGTTGGACTGATGTGTCTAGTTATTGAGAAATTGATTAGTGATTATTTCCTTTGTAAATTATGCATTTGGGGATTTCACTTTGAAATTTTATACCTATCTTGGTATCTTAGCCATAATATCAGCTTTAATATATTACTCATAACTTGGTATGATTCACTGATTGCCCATAGGACCAGATCATCTAGGACCCTGAGCATTCTACCATAGAGGTGATAAAACTCTTACTGGTAACATTTGATGTTTTCAAATACTTTGATGCTTGGGAATGAACTTATGTTTTACAAACTATAAAAAGTATACTGAGAATAAGGCATGGACCAGAGCAACAAACTTAAAATGATGAAATCAAGAAATCAGGGTTGAGGGGATTGGATGAAATTGGACCTTTGTGGTGCTTCTGAGAGACAGTGCAGTACAATGTTCAATTAGAAACTCTGTGGTAATATTTCTCTTCAAATTCCTGCTCTAGCATTTATTGCTCATGGCAGCTAGTATTCTAAGCCTCACTTTTTCTCATCCACAGAATGTTGTAATCATAAAATGTACTTTATAAATGTCACTATAGACACAATAGTTATACTGCTGAAAACTATGAAGCACTTTTAAGGATATCTAGGCACTCAGCACATCTTGGTTTTGCTGATGTGATGATGATGATAAAGAAAAAAAGAAGACAATGATTTCCATTAAAACACCACAGAAGTAGCAAGCAACAAGTGAGTAGACATTTTAAGCAAGACAGATTTCTAATCATAAGGCTTGGATTAATTCATTATCACAGCTACCCTGGTCAAAGGTCATTAATTGGAATGACAGGCTGGAGGCTTTCTGGTTTGCTAGAAACCTCTGGTTGAACATTTCTTTCTTTCTTTTTTTTTTTTTTTTTCTTTTTTTTGGTATCAGGGATTGAACTCAAGGGCACTCGACCACTGAGCTACATCCTCAGCCCTATTTTATGTTTTATGTAGAGACAGGGTCTCACTGAGTTGCTTAGTGCCTCGCCGTTGCTGAGGCTGGCTTTGAACTCGCGATTCTCCTGTCTCAGCCTCCCTAGGTGCTGGGATTACAGGCTTGAGCCATCACGCCCGGCTGGTTGAACATTTCTTTAGGGATTTCTCAGCAGAGGCCCTGATTACTTTTCCAAGATGATACTCTGATGAGGCTGAATTTGGCTCAAGAAATAGGCAGGCTTCAAGAATAACTATTTTTTTTCTTATTTTTGCTGATAATTTCAATGTTATAGAACAATTTCACTTCTTATACCTTTCAAGACCCTTACTTGTTCTTGATGTCATGTGCAGCAACTTTCTACTCATTAAGGATTCTGGGAAATCCAAGAGGATGAGCTAAGATGTGCTAATCCATATGGCCTCTTGATTTTGTAAGATTTTGTATCTTTAGGTAATTAAATTGAGGATTTAAAGTAATCTTATGTTGTGTGTGGGGGGGGTGTATGTGTGTACAATTAGTCCAAATATCTAAAATAATACACATAATTTTTCCTAATTATCCAATGGCATATTTTATGTCATTAAAAATATTTGAAATTGCTGCCCTTATAATCCACTTTGCAGAGATCTAGTGCTCACAGTAGTCTCTGTAGATTTGTAAGTATAGAGCTTCAAATGTAACTGTTTATGAATATATAATAATGAGTTCATGAATGTGGTCAGAACATTTCATTGTTCTATTTTCCAGAAAATACTAGGTGAGATTTCTGTTTTTAGATTCTTATCAAAAAACTTTCAGTGTTCGTCGTATAACTGGTAATTAACTCTCCCTTCATCTGAGCATCATTTAAGGCCACAAACATAATTATACATTTATTCAAACTACCATGTTTCAATATTGAAATGATACAACAGAAAGAATAATTCAAAACATACTTGAGAAAGTAACATGATAAAACTTACTTGAGCAAACACTATGAAGCAAAAAAACAACAAAACCAAAGAGACATTAGTGGGCACACTTTTGCCATAAACAAAACACAAGGTCAGTATGGTATTTGTTGGTAAATGTACTACATGTTGTCAGAGAGATTTCCAATTAATAAAATTTATTCCTTTGAACATACATGCAACAACAGGGAATTTTTTCAAGTTGTAAAAAGTTATGAAGGAAGACAATCCATGAAAGAGATAAATATTGATATTACTAATGCTAAGCATAACATATTTGATCAAAGAATTATAATGAAAATGAATGCTCATTAGAAGCTTCAGACTTTACACATAATCTGCACTATAATTTAGATGTACATGTACATATGTTTCTGTGTCTGTGATTATTTAGACTCCAATGATAGTTTGGAATTTAGCTAATAAAATATGAAAAACTACTCTAATCTCTTCATCCATTCCTCTCTATTTGAGCTTTTCCTGAGCATTAGAGTCCACAAAAAGTATGCTTGCCAAAGAAAAAATGGACTGAAAAATTATTGTTAAAAATAAGATTGAGCCGGGTGCGGTGGCGCAAACCTGTAAACCCAGCATTTAGGGAGGCTGAGACAGGAGAATCGCGAGTTCAAAGCTAGCCTCAGCAATGGCAAGGCACTAAGCAACTCAGTGAGATCCTGTCTCTACATGAAACACAGAAAAATAGGGCTGGGGATGTGGCTTAGTGGTTGAGTACCCCTGAGTTCAATCTCCAATACGAAAATAAATAAATAATTAAAATTGAAATTATGGCCTCATTCATTATCTGAATAAGATGAAACTATTAACCTCCCCTACCATCAGTTTCTTAATTGCCAAATTAGGATTAAAAATACATTTGATATGGCTTTATGATAATTATAAGGGATATATACGGAAAGTCCATGGATCAATGTCTGGAACGTATATAGAGTTCAGTAATTGGTGATAAGTATGGTAGTATTAGTCCTGAAAACATAACTTCAGGGCTGAATTATTTTTTTACTTGATGATTTTAAAATTGTACTTATTGGGCTGGGGCTGTTGCCTAGCATGTGTGAGGCACTGGGTTTGATTTTTAGAATCACATAAAAATGACAAATTAAGCCATTCTGTCCATCTATAACTACAAAAAAAAATTTTAATTGTATTTATTTATTTTGGTGTCAGGAATTGAACCCAGGACCTTGAGCACACAAAACATAAACTGCACTCTCAGACTCTGTTAGATTTTTGTTAACTGACTCACAAAATTTTCCTTCTATATCTTTTCATTATTCCCAAGGATCAGCACACTATTAAGCTTATTAACTCAATAATCATTTTTGTTTGAGTAAAATCAAATAATTTTAAGATTTAAGGAATCACACAGATTATTCTGTTTCTCATTTTCAGTTGGTATAGGTGAGTTAGATTGCTCAAAAACCAAATTCCAGATTTTCTATCCCTTGACCATTACTATTTCTGTTTTTATACATCACTTTTTACCATATGTAAACATGAGATCTAGATATTTTTATGATTCTAATTTAAGTCACAAAATATGTTCTCTCTAAATGTATCTGTCATAAAGATATTAAAACACATCTTAATTATATTTTCTATTTACTGTAGAAATCCACAAATATCTGTCCAATTTGCATTCAGAACTCCATTAATTAAACCCAAGACAGGGAATCACATGATTCCAGCTGTGGGGAAAATTCCTTTGTCACTATTACTCATGTATTCCCTTCTCACTTCTGTGGCTTTGGAAAGTTGGTCTAACTGGGAAAGTGAGAAACTTGCCATCTGCTGAGTTTTCTTTTCCAAGAAAAAGCAGAACTCTTTCTTTTTTATATCTGCCACTCTTAGCTATCATTAATTTTCACTCATTGTGTGTTTTTAAATTTAAGCATCTAATTCTGCACATACCAAGTAGTTAAAACATCCACTGTTTTAGAAGTCTCTCAGAAGTTTTAAGAGAAAAACACTAAAATTTTACTCATCAAATTAATGCAGGATTTACACTTATATGAAAAATGTGTGTGAGTGTGTGCGCGTGCACGCGCATGTGTATTTTAAACCTGAAGAAAATTGCCTTTGAACATCATTTGCATTTGGAAGTTAACCAGTGTAAGAGTTGCTATATTTGTGAATATTCTTGACACCTCCAGGTATCACTTCTCTATTCCAAAGAGAGATTGCTATATTATGTAATTTATGTACTTTTTATTTTTTTGATGCTGGGATCAAACCAGAACCTTGAGTATGCCAGGTAAGCATTCCACTACTGAGCTACCCTGAGCCCTACCTGATCATGATAACCAATTACTGGATCTATTTTGACTGACACATATTTATGCAACAATTTTGTTATCCACAGAAAATAAATGCAAAAGGCACATAAACTAAAACCATTTGAAAGCAACAATATAAAAATCTTTTAGGCCATTAGGACACTTGGTCTTTCCTATGACTTTCCTTCCACATGCTATCTTTGTCTCCTTTGAATGCAAGGTAAAAAGGTTATAACTGGCTAAGAAACCATCAGAATGGAAAATGGTGGCATGTTCTAGAGTCCAACAGTACTGGATTCAAAACATATCTTCGTACAAACACGAGTGAACATAAGTGGCCCTCTTCAATGTACATACTAACCCTCAGTTTCTTGATATATAAGGAGTTAATAATATTTATTCCATGAAACTCTAGTGTAGTTGAATTAATGTATATCACTAAACACAATTTCTAGAATATAGTAAATTCTCAATAAATATTAATGAATTTCCATTGTTTGATTTTTAACATATAGTATCTTCTCCTTTATAATGTTCTATTATAGACTTTGATAACTTATAATTTCATTTTTGTTCACTCAAAGAATACAGCATCTACTGTTAATTTCTATGGTGAATAGTTCTAATGTAGGTTATCATGTTAAAAATTTTGCCACATGGCAGGTATTTAATTGTAATTTTAATTAACATGTAAAATGTTAAATATTTTCTGTGATCGTGAGTGATCTAGGAAGCCTGGAGTTTCCAAAATATTTCAGAATTCTAGTAAGAAAAAGTAAGAGATATGAACATAAACGATAATAAGGCAAGCTGTAAATCTATTAGTATAGGCTTTATGTCTTCTATTTTAATGGATTCCCATTGACCATTCCAGCATTTGACTTAAATTACATACACAAGTATTTGAATGAATTATTTCAACCATGAATGGATGGATCATAATGAAGTAATGGGGTATAAATTTAGAAAGGGAAGGTTATTTTCAAGAGAAAATTCAGAGAAACATTTATAATGAAACTAATTCCTAAAATCATAAATCTTAAGGAAACAAAGTTTAAGGTTCATCAATTCTAACCCATTGTATTAGTACAGCTTTTAGTTTTGATAGAATTTCAAATTAGAGAAACGTTTACAAGGATTATTTATTTGCTTTCATATGTTCATTATCTAAATTGCACATTGCCCAATTTGCCTTATCATTATTTTTTTTAAATATCTCTATTTTATTTATTTATTTTTATGTGTTGCTGAGGATCGAACCCAGTGCCTCACGCATACGAGGCAAGCGCTCTACCACTGAGCCACAATCCCAGCCCCTGCCTTATCATTATTGACAGAAACGATTTAAGAGTAAGATAGAGATATTGCCCTTTTTTACATATTCATAGTTAAATTATATTTCCTAAGAATAAGAGCATTATCTGTATAATCAGTGTTATTATCAAAGGTGGGAAATTGAATATTGATACAACTGTCACTTAATCTATTGTCTGTTCTTGATTTCATCAATAGTCATAATAATATTTTTATGACTATTTTGTTCCTACTCCTGGGTCTAATCCAGAATCATATATTGCATTCACTTTTTTGGGGGGAGGTTGCTGGGGATTGAACACAGGGGCACTCAACCACTGAGCCACATTCTCAGCCCTATTTTGTATTTTATTTACAGACAGAGTCTGAGTTGCTTAGTGCCTCGCTTTTGCTGAGGCTGGCTCTGAACTCGTGATCCTCTTGCCTCAGCCTCCCAAGCAACTGGGATTGCAGGTGTGCACCACTGCCCCAGGTTTGCATTCACTTTTCATGTTACTTTTGTCTTTTTAATCTAGAAGAGGTTCTCAGATTTTCTTTTAAGTCTAAACTTTGTTCTTTCATCTGTTTGTTTCATATAACTACAAGTGAGTTATACAACTCATACCAATTTGGGTTTGGCTAATGTTTTTCCACATGGTAAAGTTTAGGTTGTGTATTTTTGGCAGGAATACCACCAAGTATTTCAGGTCCTTCTCATTGTGTTTAATCTAGAGGCAAATGTTTGTTTATCCCGATATTAGAATGTTAACTTTAATAATATCTTCATCTTGTAGTTTTAGCCTATATGGATAATTTACTAACTTAACTTCTATATTATAACTATTCTAAGGAATTTAAGAATTCAATAATATTTATTTATTTATTTATCATACATTTGTATAGACTCATGGGTTCTTATTTTATTGAATCAGCTATAATTTATTAGTATCATTCAATAATCATGCTATTCTGCTATATCCCTTTGATACGTATTCATAATTATTTGAGCCCTTTTTTTCTTCCTGACGCAATGCAAGTTCCAAGGTAAACTTCTATTTTACCTGCCCCATCACTGGAACCAGACTTTTATCCATTTGTGGAAATGCCAATACACTTATTTTTAAATGAACAATTCAAAGAGAAATACATAAGAAGGAGTTTTTCAATTAAAAGTAATATGTTCCAGGGGCTGGGATTGTAGCTCAGCAGTAGGGCGCTTGCCTCGCATGCATGAGGCCCTGGGTTCGAACCTCAGCACCACATACAAAACAATAAAATAAAGACATTGTGTCCATCTACAACTAAATATGTTCCATAGTATGAGTGAGAAAATTCATATGTTATGTGTCAACTGTAGCTTATTGTGATTTGTATTCCAAAATAAAGAAAAGGTAACTCAAAGCAATAGTTTTATTCCTACTTTTGGGTTCATCCATTTTTGTAATCCTCATAGTCTGAAGGAAAAAATATGTTTTTCCTTCTTTCAAGCACGTTCTTTCTCTGCTTTTTCTCTTCTCTCTGATTCCTATTCCAATTTCTGGATCATGGGAATAATAAGATTAAACTTTACTGAAGATAAATAAAGCTTTGTTTTCTTCCTTGTACATATCTCTAAGGAAAAAAAATACCTCCATGCATCTAGCTACCTGGTTAGAATTTGTATGTGTTCTTCAGGTGAGGTATTGGAAAAATAATACACATCAATTAATGTACCAATAAATTATCTTGCCCCCAGCTCTTTCCCCCATATCAGGAGAACATTTTTGCTCACTGTCTTGATAACTAAATATCTAACACATTTCTGCATATTTGTATGTGATTAGAAACATTATATTCAGCAGGAGTTGACTGTGTGTAAAATTGCTATCCTGCTGCTCTAGGTTCTTATTGTGAAAGAAATCCAGTGAGTAAATCAGTTCACTCTAAGTGTCTATGAATTTAAAGTGTCCATTCTTTCCAGTCCATGGGCACATACAATGAATGAGAGGAATGTTTAACTCTAAGAAATGCAGCTCTAATTATGTATATTTGGAAAGATATTAGTTGAGGAAAGGCTCAGGACCATTAGAAGGTAGACTATAATTTAGGGAAAGATCATAAGCCTTGGCATATACACCTCTTCAGTTAAGTAGGTCTGAGTCTCAATGAGTAAGTAGCTTTTTTTAAATGAGGATAGTTTGATTCACAGAACTTAGGACAAATAATAATGCTTTGCCAAGCAATATAACCAGAAAAGATAGGTTTGTGGATAGGGATTTAACCTACCTGAAGGAAATTCCCTAAGTCATTACTGAATAACTAGTGGAAATTCTTATTTGGAGCGTTTTTGCTTGCAGGTGGCAAAATGAGTCTTCTCTTTGCACTGGGGGTTTAGAACCTAAGATCCTGGCAAAGCATGAAACTCCTTCTATTCGTGCAGAAACAGAGCTGGGAGTTAACATTCATTTGTAATTTCCTTAGGGATGAAATAGGCTCAATTATCAGCAGGCAAGGTAGCTGTCTCTGGAAACGCTAAAGATGATGATTTCTACATTTCCTCACTTAATATGCATCAAGAAGTGGACATTGACCTTCGGTGAGTACAGCTTTCATTTACTGGGTAATGAAGCAATTTGCTGTCAAATTGTTTCATCAGACTCTATTAGTCACCTGGGATACAGTGGATACGGATTTTAATTCTATTATTTTCATGGGACCAAACCATTGCAGTCGAATTTAATTTAAGAAAACATACTAGAACACATATTTTCTGTAGATTCCTAAGAAAGAGTATTTTAATTCTTTTGAGAAGATGGGTTATAAAAGGTCTTGTGAGTGATTTCCTTTTTACAAACCTTTAGGCATGACAGGAGATTAAGTTTCTAGCAGCAGTTTTTCCTTTTTGGCTGAATTGTCAGAGAAACTCTTTCAGGATAACCCTCTTCA
Organism: Xerus rutilus; assembly: GCA_028644305.1. Lineage (NCBI taxonomy): Eukaryota > Metazoa > Chordata > Mammalia > Rodentia > Sciuridae > Xerus > Xerus rutilus. The sequence continues at coordinate 43,079,725 of CM053411.1, read as the reverse complement.
CCAAAAGAGAATAATTCACAACCATTTAACAATGCTCCCATTTAACCATTCAGCTTTTTCCCCATTCAGGATGTGGCCCAAATTATAGACAGTAACTTAGTATCAGATACATTTACCTGAGTGGATCCAACATTGGGGAAAAATGATGTTTCCATCTGAGAATTCCCTTGAGCCTGTCTCTCTTTCAACACATGATGGGCTTTCATTAAAATGGCAATGAAACTCCTTATCCTATTTCATTCTGCACACTATTCCATCTGCTTTCATGGTATCAACAGCATTTGGATTGATCCACAATTAGAAATACCCATTAGCACACATTGAAATCTTACCTGAGAGTTCAACCTGTACTTTCTAACTCCATAAACCAACTAATTGAAACTAATTAATGTAAAGTCATGATGCAATTCCATCTGCTGGACATTTTAATGTATTTTTCTATGTCAAATTTCACCATCAAAGTATTACAAATCTAAAGCTTATATGTTTGATTCCTTTTGAAATGTTTTCTTTTGGTCTACAATATTATGTTATGGGCTTTCAATTAAGATAACATCAGAAACAGGAGTATCATAAGCATTTTTCTATTATCTCACTATTAATATTATTTAACTTTTTAAATATCTTCAAGATAAACTTCCACTAAATTTAACAAAAGAAAAAAATTGTCAAAGTTATCTTTTGATGAAATAGGACTAAGTAGAAGCATCTAATGACTCAGTTCTCTGCTTGCTTTTGTTTTCAGGAAGCTTAGGTGTAAATTTATACTCAATTTTGATATACGATTTTCTACTTATATTTTCTGTTCAATTTTGGTGTTGTATGGTTCTTGTAACTATCTGTCTTTTATTAGAAACTACCTAGTAACTGTTGGAGATATGTGGAAATCTTACCTGAGAGTTCAACCTGTACTTTCAAACTTCATCATACAACTAACTGAAACTATTTAACATAGAGTTATAATCCAGTTCCACCTGCTGGACATTTTAATGTCTTTTCTATGTCAGATTTTATCACTGGAGTATTGCAAAACCAAACCTGATGTATCCATCAAAATATTTTCTTATTTGAAAAGATAGAGCCACCATTGTCTTAACAAAACACAAACAATAAGCAAACTTTAGTGTTTTCTTAAGCAATGGAAAGTGGAGAAAGCAAGATAAGGGAGATAAGTAAAGTTTCTCTTAGTCTATTTTTAGGTTCCCTGTTCTCATCCTTTCTAAACTTTGAGTTGTTATGTGTCACTTAATAACAGGGATACATTCTGAGAAATGCATCATTAGGTGATTTTATCATTATGTAAACTTTGTAATGTGGACTTACCCACACCTCGCTGTCATAGGTCAATCACTCTATGTGGCCTTTTGATGCAATCAAGATACAAGAATGTGGTAAACACAAAATATATGAGGCTTCTGCTGATGTAACATTGCACATTGATTTACAGTAAACTCTCCTTATAAGTACAGGAGTATACTCTAAAATAGCCATAAAAGTATAGTATACTATATACATAAACCAGTAACATAGTCATTTATTACCACTATCAAGTATTATCTACTGTATGTAATTGTATGTGCTATACTTTTATGTGATTAATAGTGCACCAGGTTGTTTATAGAAGAATCACTACAAACATGTAAGTAATGAGTTACACTATGATGTTATGATGACTATGATATCACTATGTGATAGGAATTATTCAGCTCTATTATAATCTTAAGAGATGATAATGTGTATTCATACCTTTGAGTTTGAAATCATTACTACATGACATGTGACTATATTTACTAACCTAACATATTGATCCAGGAATACCTTCCAAGATTAGGTTAGAATTTACTCTGCATAGTTTGTTGTTTGAATTTATTAGCTTATTTCATTGCTCATAATGTAATAGTCATGGATTCAGTTATGGAATGGACCATTTACATTTGCTTTAGTTCACAACTTTAAGAAGCTCATGTATTTTTCACTAAAATTTAAAAAATTTAAACATTAGGCTATCTGCAAATGAAATAAAATCAAATATTTAAATGTGCAAAAGTAAAAATACCAGATATACAAATGAAATATTTTAAATGTAGCCACAAATATATGTTATTGTACACTTTTATACAGAACTACAACATACTAGAGGCCATTCATTTACCATTCTGGCAAGTAACTTGTCTTTATTTTGCTCATGTCCTGAGATTTTCTGTAAGGCCAAATTTAAAAGTGATGGATTAATTAATATGGTGGAAGAAATTTCACAGCAGCATAGCATTCAGGTAATGGCTTATGTACTGATGGCAGTTTTTAGCCATGTTTATTATGATTATCAGGAGTAGAAAGCAGAGTGGAAAGATATGAAAAACTTGCCATTTAGACAGAAATTCATGTTTAAAACTAGGGACCAGAGACTATGGTTTTTGAGATGTAGTCACTAAGAAGATGCTGAGTACTTTATAATAGGAAAGATGGCTTGATGGCTTTTCAATTTCTGAAAGATCTCAGGAATTGGCAAGACTACACCTATTATAGGCTCTCAATGGTTTAAAAATTCCTTTGAGAAGAGACCATGGGGGCACCTTGCTTGCTCAGAAGAGCTTAGGAAGTTGTTTCACTGTGTTCAGTCCCCCAGCCATTCAGATGTTGCTGCAGCCATGGTCCTAGGAGACTTGACTACTGCTCACAATGATAGCAGACCTTGGTGTCAACTATGTGGTGCTGGTTTTTCAGGAATGCAGGATGCTGGAACTAGGTGGTCAAGGAGACTTCCACCAAGATTTTTAAGGAAGGCTTCAGAGCCAGGCAGAGCCTAGCATGTTTAGAATTCCTACAGGCAGCCCCTGAGAGAGCCATGCATGAAGATATGAGAAGCCAAAGCTGCAGTTGAGACCCCTGAGATTCAGAGACACCAGTAACCTGGGATGTCTGCAGAGGAAAGCTGAAGGAATCGAGCAAAGCCAAGCCAAGAGACAGGCCAGGTGAACTGCAACCAGCAAGGCCATAGGAGCAAAACTACACAAACCCTTTGGAGAGAATATCATGGTGCTGTGTCCCAGATGCTGGAAGTGAAGCTACAGGACTTGTTTGCCCAGCTGGATTTCAGTCTTGCTTTGATCTCATCCCTTCTTTCTATGCTTGTATCTCTCCCTGTGGAGGGAAAATGTTTACTCTGTGCCATTTTATCTTGGAACTTGTTTTTGATCTTTACAGACGCTCACTGCTAAAAGTTTGCCTTTAGTCTCAGATGAGATTTTGAATTTGGGCTTTGGGATCATGTTGAAATTATTAAGACTATGTGACTCTTGGAAATAAACTAAATGTATTTTGCATTTTGAAATTTTAGGGGCCAGAGGAAGAATGTTATAATTTGGATATGGGGTATCCCTTAAAAGCTCTTGTGTGGTACAATGCAAGACTGTTCAGAGGTGAAATGATTAGATTATGAGAGCCGTGACCTGATCAGTGGATTAATCCAGTTAAGAGAATTAACTGGATGATAACTATAGTAGGTAAAGTGTGGCTCGAAGAATATGGTTTGTGGGTATCATGCCTTTGGGGGTTTATATTTTATCCCTAGCCATCAACTAAGGCCATAAAATAAGCACATATCTGGACCAGATTTCTCTGGTCACTTACAGATTTGTTTATAATAATTATACCATTGGATGTTGAGGAAAATTTAAAATACAGAAGTGTGAAAATATAATTTTTGCTACACAAAAATTTAGGAGGAGGTAAAAAAATATTTTTAAACCAAAGGATTAGATTTAAAACATTCAAAATTAAAGTTGTATGAAGACTTTTAATAAGTGTGAATATGGAATTTATAAGGTTAATTTGAGTACAGTTTTCAGTTTTTGAAAATGTCTAGGTAATCTTTTCTGTCTTCCCCAAATCCTGTTTCTTGTATGTTTATTAGCATTGCACAATTCTTAGTGCATGCATCTTTTCAGATGTCCCAAACAAATAGAATCTTAAAAGAATTAAAATATTTTGAGGAGTTGGCATAGAATAATAAGATAGTAGTGATCCGACTCAAGCAAAACTAGGTTCAAATTCTGTCCATATCACCTCTGAGATAAACATAAACAACTAATTTCACACTTGGGGTCTTAATTTTCTCATGTGTAAAGTGGGGATAATATAATAAAATTCCTCATCCTTAATATGAGAATAAATATAAAGCAGGGACATTTCAATTTCGTTTACTGCTGTATCACTGGTGCTTTGAATCATGCTTGATATAAGAGGTGTCTTAATCTGTTTTTGCTGCTAAAATAGAATACCTGAGATTGTGTCATTTATACTGAACAGAAATTTATTTATAATAGTTTTGGAAGCAGGGAAGTTCAAAAATCAAGAGATTGCTATCTGTTGAGGGCTTTCTTGTTGCATCATCCCATAGCAGGTAGAAGTTCACAGAGGACCAGAGGGAAGAGGAGATTAAATTAGACTCTTTGAAAGGATACCAATCCCACTCATGAAGGCAACGTTCTCATGGCCTAATCACCGTTTAAAAGGTCTCACCTCCTCACACTGTTACAATGGCAATTAAATTTCAACATGAGATTTGTTGGGCATATTCAAACCATAGCAATAGGCATTGTTGTTAGATGACAGATAGATATTTTGCAGGGTCATGGCTTACATTAAACCCTCAATAAATGTCATTTATCATGTTCTGGTAAGACAGAATTCTTCACAGTAGTGTTGTATAATTTTATTTACAAACATTTATTAGTCATTAGAGAAGATAAAGTTTATCTATTATGATAGTAGTCAGAAATACAATCAATCGTGTACATATATGATGCACATATAGGCTTATTTAGAGTTGATACAAAAACATCAAGGAAAACGATTTTACTGAGGATCTCCTTATGTTTTAGTTCCAGAATTATGGTCCCATTGCTGTTTAAGATGTATGGACATAGAACATTTAGCTACAGTAAGTGAGTTAGAGAGCAGGGAAGTGGAGTTGGTCTGCACCTTTTAGGCTACAAAAAAGAAAAATCTATAAATGCTCATTATTATTATTATTCATTTGTCTGTTTTTCATGCATTTATTCATTCAATCACACAGTGGTCATTTCAGATGTACTAGGTAATGGTTTGGTATTTATGAATAACATAGATAATATTTCTGCCCTTCTGGAGCTTATAATTAGATAGTGGGACTCACCATCTTTTCCAGATCCCTTAAGAATTCATGTCAATGCCAGATGCAGTGGCACATACCCATAATCCTAGTTCTGGGGAGGCTGAGGCATGAGAAGTCCAAGTTTGAGGCCAGCCTGGAAAAATTAGTAGCACCCTGTCTGAAAATAAAAAGGGCTAGGGATGTAAAGTTCCCTGTGTTGAATCCTTAGAACCCTCTTTCTGCCCTGCAAAAAGAATTTATTTCAACAACTTTATTTTATTTTCACTTGATTTATTTGTAAAAATATTGGAGTAGGGAAGTACAGACAGTTTAGTTAGTTTATAGCCCCTCCTGTGAGGAGCAGACCTAACCCGAAGCAAATTAAGAAACCAGAGGCTCTGTGCCATTCCGAATTTCTCAGAGTTGGCCAGTTCCAATTAGGTAGAACATTTCGTACCATAAAGTGACTTTTTTTAACCCTCACCTTGTCCCTATCCAGGAGATCTGACATTTCATTCAATATTAAATAGTAAACCATTATTTAGAATGACATGACAGCATATATCTGCTAGGTATGACCATCAACCAGTGGATACAATTATTTTTCCAACTTAATCTGAAAACTTAGTAAATGAAAAACAAAACAAAGAAGACTTAACTCCTAAGAAGCAACTTTTTTTTCATACTCAAAGGTAGAAAGTAATAGTTGAGTGAAAAAGATAATACTCATAGAATTGTGATAATTAGGATACCACAACTATTTAAAAATATTACCAAAGAGGAAAAGTTAGTATCTTTCCACTCGTCACTGATGCTGGCCACATTTTTTACATGATTGTGAAAAGTGTAGACCATTAAATTCTTGCTTGTTCTTGTTTGACACAAGAATGTTTAAAATGCCACCTCCAAATGGAAAGACATACAGTGTTCTATATCCTTAACTTTTACTGTGGGAGCTTCTCAGTCTTGGCAACACTAGGCTCCATGTTTTAATCAGTTAAATCAATTCAGTATTAAAGTGGTGGGCTTTTTTTTGTTGTTTTAATCAATTTGTTCTGTACAGTTTACAACTAAAGTTAATTCAGTATTCAGTCAAGATTCATATTCAATTCAATTTCTTGACCAAATTGCATTTTTACATTAAATTACATTCTATGGATCTAAGTTTAGTGTGATTATAATGATTAATAAGGCCATGTAACTTCATAAATTAACCATAATTGGCCACAGAGATTGGTAAGGTAAATCCCATTATAGAGAATCTAATTTGAGAAGTTGGAGACAAGAGTGTGTGAGTGAGGGGCTTTTACATTCTTTATCAGTGTTTTGTGGAGAGATCCATTAACCTACAGGAATTATTATTTATTTACTTGTAAACTTGTTTCATATAACTCAACCCTGTGTGTTTTAAATGAATGAATGGATAGCAACCAAAAGTAGCAATTTTAAGTATTTCTTAAAATACTAAAATAATGGGCTGGGGTTGTGGCTCAGCAGTAGAGCCCTCGCCTGCAAAGCACTGAGTTCAATCCTCAGCACCACATAAAAATAAATAAAATAAAAGCATTGTGTCAAACAAATTACAACTAAAAAAAATTTAAAAATACTAAATTAGTATTAACATCCTATAACCGAACATAATTTCCCAATAAGAAACATTTTTTTCTACTCTTCTTAAGGGTATTTTATAGGACAAAGGATAAGAAATGTTCTGCGTTCTAGTGTGAATTTTTTTTGAATCCCATTTATATGCACTTAAAATATTTAAAAACATGAAACAATATGAAAAAGCATGAAATATTAAAGAAATTTTTTATATGATCATGGAATTAACTACTATTTAAAGATGATATTGACTATGAGTGGGTTGCAAAATACATAGCTCCTGGAAATTTATGTACACTGTCTTTCCTTTCTTTTATTTTGGTACTGGGGAATGAATGCAGGGGTGCTTATCCACTGAGCCACATCCCGAACCCTTCTTATTTTTCATTCTGAAACAGGGTCTTTCAAAGTTGCTTAGGGCCTCCCTAAATGGCTGAGATTAGCTTTAAACTTTCAATCCTCCTGCCACAGCCCCTTGAGTTGCTGGGATTGCAGGCATGTGCCACCAGGTCCAGTTCACTGACTCTATTCTACCAATAAATTATCCAGATAATTTCATTTTAGTTTATTTTTGGTAATGTAAATATCTGGGAGAAAATAAAGAATAGTCCTCAGTTCTCCATGTTATATAGCTAAACTGTAGACATGCCCAGTGAAGATATGACATCCAGGCTTTTGGACTGGGTCTTAAATTTCAAAGCATTAGGAAAATCAACTAGACACTAGAGTTCTTAGAACTCTTGCGTGACAATAACATAGATGGTGCTGAGAAAAGAAATGAAGTAATCAAGTACTTTTGGTTGCAAGTAAACAGATGATGTAAAATAATAACAACAAAAAACTTTATACTTGCTTCATATAGGAAAAGTATTTCAATTCTTAACTACACCTCAGTAGGTTCACACACTTCTGTTCCCATTAATCAAGTAAGTGGATTGTTGACCTAAAGTCTGTTTGATGCCAACCAATAAATGCCAGCTTGACTTATTGGTATCTCATCATTAAAGTAATTATTATGCAGACAAATGAAATTGATTAGGAAAAACATTTTGTTTCAAGTGAAATGAAATTGAGTAATTTGAAAAGTTCACATATTATAAGTTCCTAAAATCAATTACTATCAAATTAAATGTGGGTTAGACAACTAAAAAGACTGAGGAATATGTCTTTATGTCAAAAGATTCTATGTTTGTTTTTTCAAAATATCTGAAGTTTATTTTAAGCTCTGAAATATTAATATTTCAATTTTGAGGGAAATTCCTCTAAAATATATCACATAGTTAACTTCATTCTATGTTTTATAATTTTTTTAAAAATATTTTTTAGTTGTAGATGAACACAATACCTTTATTTATTTTATGTGAGGTTAAGGATTGAACTCAGTACCTCACAGATGCGAGGCAAGCACTCTACCGCTGAGCCACAACACCAGCCCCTTAACTTCATCCTTTTTTTTGTTATTTTTGTTTTTGTATTTTTTTGTTTTTTAATTTAATTATTTTATTTAAATGCTTTTCAAATCATAGTACATAAACAGAGCTCAATTTTTCCATTTCTCTGGTTGCAAATCAGATAGAGTCACACCATTTGTGTCTTCATACATGCACCAAGGGTAGTAATGACCATCCCAATCAACCATCATTACTATAACCATTCCCTTTTCCTTCTTCCCACCTCCCTGCTGCCACATCCGGAGTTCCTGCATTTCTCTTGTGTTTCCTGTTCCCACCCCCCTTATGTATCCTCATCCACTAATCAGAGAGAACATTTGGCATTTGGTTTTTTGGGATTGGCTTACTTCACTAAGCATAATGTTCTCCAATTCCATCCATTTGCCTGCAAATGCCATAATTTTATTCTCTTTTATTGCTGAATAATATTCCATTGTGTATATGTACCACAGTTTCTTTATCCATTCATCTATTGAAGGGCATCTGGGTTGCTTCCATAGTTTTGCAATTGTGAATTG
>CM053411.1:43047184-43070517 GCA_028644305.1 Xerus rutilus | reverse complement strand
TCACTCTTCTTGCTCAGGATAGCTTTGGCTATTCTGGGTCTCTTATTTTTCCAAATGAATTTCATGATTGCCTTCTCTATTTCTATAAGAAAGGCCTTTGGGATTTTAATTGGGATTGCATTGAATCTGTATAGCGCTTTGGGTAGTATGGCCATTTTAATAATATTGATTCTGCCTATCCAGGAACGTGGGAGGTCTTTCCATCTTCTAAGATCTTCTTCAGTTTCTTTCTTTAGTGTCTTGTAATTTTTGTTGTAGAGGTCTTTCACCATTCTTGTTAGATTGATTCCCAAGTATTTTATTTTTTTGGAGGCTATTGCGAATGGAGTGTTTTTTCTGAATTCTCTTTCAGAGGACTCATTGGTGATGTATAGAAATGCATTTGATTTATGGATATTGATTTTATATCCTGCAACTTTGCTGAATTCATTTATCAGTTCTAGAAGTTTTCTGGTGGAACTTTTTGGATCCTCTAAGTATAGGATCATGTCGTCTGCAAATAATGATAGTTTGAGTTCTTCTTTTCCCATTCGTATCCCTTTAATTTCCTTTGTCTGTCTGATTGCTCTGGCTAGAATTTAAAGGACTATATTGAATAAGAGTGGTGAGAGAGGGCATCCCTGTGTTGTTCCCATTTTTAGAGAGAATGCTTCCAATTTTTCTCCATTTAGGATGATGTTGGTCTTTGGCTGAGCATATATTGCTTTAACCATGTTGATGTATGTTCCTACTATCCCTAGTTTCTCTAGTGTTTTGAACATGAAAGGGTGCTGTATTTTGTCAAATGCTTTCTCTGTGTCAATTGATAGAATCATGTGATTCTTATCTTTAAGACTATTGATGTGATGGATTACGTGTATTGATTTCCGTATGTTGAACCAAACTTGCATCCCTGGAATGACCCCCACTTGATCATGGTGTACTATTTTTTTAATGTGCTTTTGTATGTGATTTGCCAAAATGTTATTGAGAATTTTTGCATCTATATTCATCAGGGATATTAGTCTGAAATTTTCCTTTTTTGATGTGTCTCTGTGTGGTTTTGGAATCAAGGTGATACTAGCCTCAAAGAATGAGTTTGGAAGGATTCCTTCTTTCTATTTCGTGGAATAATTTGAGGAGTATTGGAGTTAGTTCTTCTTTGTAGATATTGTAGAACTCGGCTGAGAATCCATCTGGTCCAGGGCTTTTCTTCATTGGAAGTCTCTTGATGGCCTCTTCTATTTCCTTGCATGTAATTGATCTGTTTAAGTCATGAATGACCTCCTGGTTCAGTTTGGGTAGGTCATATGTCTCTAGGAATTTGTTGGTGTCTTCAGGGTTTTCTATTTTACTGGAATATGAGTTTTCAAAATAGTTTCTGATTATCCTCTGTATTTCAGCAGGGTCATATCAGTATGTCGTGATATTTCCTTTTTCATCACAAATTTTGATAATTTGGGTTTTCTCTCTCTTTTTTGTTAGGGTGGCTAAGGGTTTGTCAATTTTGTTTATTTTTTGAAGAGATTCTATGTTTAGAAAGCTTGGAACTGCCTTTAAATCCTTGGTAAACATAAAAGCAACAGAAACTGAAGGTCCTATATAAAGAGTTACCAGTGTGATTATGGAAGAAATACAAGTCAAGCAGTGATTGCCAGATACACATTCAATGAAATGGTCCAGGCTCTGTAGGAAACAGTGGTGAATAAACACTTAGGTATGATTTGACGTATGGTATATATGTTCCATTTATAAAAATTTCCCTCCCTCCCTCCCTCCCTCCTTTCTTTCTTCCCTCCCTTTCTTCCTTCCTTCTTTCCTTTCTTCCTTCTTTCCTTCCTTCCTTCCCTTTTCTTCCTTTTGTAGCTGCAGGGATCAAACCCATGGCCTTTGGTGTGCTAGGCAATTGCTCTCCCACTGAGTTATGTCCCTATCTCTGAAAATTGTTCTCTACCCTATAAACCTAATTAGTCAACAAGTAATTTTGATTACATAGAATAAAATGGTTTTCTTTGAAATAAAAACAGATCCTCAAAGTTTACTTCTTCCATGAAGTTTTGTTGTAAATTTATTTTATATTAGGATGGGAGTTTACTTGCCTGGAATGTAACTTCTTTATTGTACTTGAACTTTACTTCCATGATAATGTGTCATTTCTTAGATATATTACTGAATTTTCAGAGTTACTTCCACCTTTTCCTAATTTTTTATATATGTATGGAGATCTACAGTAAATTAAGTTTTTGTGGTAGGGTAGGGATGCCATTCTTTCACAAGGAGAGCTGTAGGCTAGCCCTGGATTTACACTGGCTTCTACTTCCTTATTTTTCATTTTATTATTAGATCTCAAAAAATGTTTGATAAATATTTTTCCCCCTAGGTAAAAAAGAAAACACATATACCACACACACACACATATACATATATACATGTATATGCATATGTACTTATATGTGTGTATATATACATATACACATATACATATACACACATATGTGTACAGCCATATCTCATTTAGTGCTACTATATTTAAAACATTTCATAAAATGTCTGACACAATTAGGCCTTCAATAAATAATAGTTATTTTTGATGCTTTTATTATTATTATAAAAATCTAGAGAAACTAGGAAAACATGCAAAGATCTGAAGGTGAGTGAAAGGAGAACAAGATCTTCTAAGTATTGAAACATATGTCATTAGGAAAATAAGATAGTGATAGAAGCTAAGGTTTAAGTTAACTATTGTAGTAACTTCTGTCCATTGAAAGAGACTCCCAATTTAAAATCATGGCATATATAAAATTTCACCTTTTTAGTGTCAGCAAACTGATAACTCATGAGTGTTAACGCTCTCTATTTGTCTGCCCTTTCCAAGTAAGTGAGGCCATAAAGTTATGGAACATATTAATTTTATCATTTGTGTTGGGCTGCTCGTAGTTTTGTTGGTGACATTTAGAATTCAGAGAGTGAAAGGTAAATTGCAAAACAAAAATACAATTTTGTGTTTGGAACAGCAGTATATCCACAAAGTAGTGGAAAGCATTCAACATAAACCTGTTGAGCATCCTTATCTAAGTTTTTCAAGTGAAGGGATATTTTCAAAAGGTGTGCAGAAATGCTTTCTGGAATTTTTAAAACTAGCTTGAGCAAAGTCTAGCAAACTGACCAAAGGCAGGATTCAGAATCCTGTGATTTCATGCCAAAGGGTTCTACTCTATTTAATTTTCATTACAACAAGAATTTAAATACAAATTAATATCTACATACTTATTTTAGAGCTTCAGTTAAATTTTACTATTGATTTTCTTGTATTTTACATCCTTTATAACATTGCATTATTTTGCAATTATCAACATAATTTGAAATATCCTTTGATCTCAAAGAACAATCTTTTATTGTTGTTTTGATTCAAGCATGACCACAATTTCATAAATTTGGCCAGCAGAGAGACATGGATCTTAGATGGAGAGTTTTTTTAGGGCTGTGGTCTATCTATATCTGGCTCAAGAAGTGTGCTCAGTCATTTGATTTGCTGTAGTAACCACACTTGGGGTTTATATGTTGAAACTTTTGTTTCCTTCCACTTTTATTTTCCAGAAGCATCCAAGAAACTTTTAAAGTTATAAATAATTAATTTTCTGGTGGTTTCTACCTTGAATGGAGATGAGGCTATAAATCTCATTATGTGAGGAACCTCAAGATTTCTCTTGAGCCTGGTACTTTCATGTGCACCCTTAAATAATAAGCATAAATAGTCCTTTTCCCCCCTAACTTTATCTTGACAATTTTTTGAATTATGGAAACTGGTATGTAAGAGATAGGTTTTTATATCTGAGCCAGTACATTATTATACATAAAAGAGAATAAAATAAGCAAAATAAAAAGATGAGAACTTGGTTGAGTCTGCATTTTCTTGGGTATAAAAAGGAAAAAGAATTTTTTAAAAAGGTGTGAAAAGTGGTATGTAGGGAAGTTAGAGAAGAGCTATGAAAATGAATATATAAAAGTCTAAGTCAAGGACATCTTCAAAGAAAGAAGAATGGGCAGGAGATTGAAGCAAGAGACACTATGATAGAGAAGAACACAGCTTCGGTTTATAATGAAGTCTAGGTAATCTGCTACAGTCCAGCTCTTCCACTGCCTTTGGCAAGTCTTGCCAAAGTCTAAGTGCTATGTGGACTATGAGAAATTTTAAGTTGGTAGCCTTTTTCATGGTTGCCTGATGATAGGTTATGAATTAAATGTTTTGGCTTCACCATATACTTTCTTTGCCTTGGGTAGAGCAGTGAAAAATATTAAAACTATGAAATTAAAACAGAATAAACTTCTCAGACTGGTTATCATCTTTTATTTATATTTAGTTTATAAAGCAAGTTGTGTGATGAAAAAGTGGTTTTAAGGATTGATAGCAAACAAGAAGAAGGTGGGACACCAGTTAAAAGCAAATGGCTGATGATGGAAACCGGAAGCAATAGCTCCAAGTTTCTAGTGTCCAGTGTGATCAGAAATGTTTACGGAAACAGAAGTTATGTGGTCCTCATAAAAGGAAAGGGGCTAACATCTAGAAAGAGGGTTGACGAGTTTATGGAGCTCTTGCAAAGACAAAGGACAAATCAGGAGAATGGTGGCTGCTGAATAAAGACTGCAAAATACTGGCAAGAAGAAAAAGGAAAGCAGGATCTTACTTATGAGTCCTCATGGTCTCATGTATTTGCTTTTTTATTCTGCTTCAGTTTCCTCACTGATTTTATAGTCTTTAGGCTTGTACAATAGACAATTTTGATTTATTTGTAAAATGATTACTTATGCTTATAAAGTATCTTTTTTGAAGGCTACTAAAAAGGCTGTACACATATGCAGAATCCACCCTTACTACCCATATCTGGGGGCAATTTTTATTCTTGTGAAGATTAAACAAACATCCAATTTCTTACCTTTCTGCTACAGTAATTGAATTACAAGAAACGGAATGCACTGATATGTTGAATACTAGCACATTTCATACAATGCTGGAGATAATTTTACTTGCCAAATTAATTCAGTTGGCTCTGTTACAAGCTCCACCACATGGATGATAAACAGGTGGAAGTGCTATAAACAAAAGATAATGATAAATGGCAGAGTATCAAGAGGGAGGTGTAGAGATGTCAAATCAAATGTCACTGAAGTCGGTGCTAACCAGACTGACTTAACAACTTCACGGTCTGGTACATGAAGGGAACAATACAGTGGATGGAATTAACAAGCATCAAAGAGTGTCTTTCCTGTGTCACAAAGGTGGCTATGGAAATGCGAGCAAAGGAGCAGAAGAGTCATAATCACAGAAGGACCCAGTTTCTATATTCTTCACAGAAAAATGAATAAGGAAGCATTCCCAAAGAATAAATCATATTTCAGCAAAATTTTTATACAAGCAAAGTCTCAGATGCATATAAATGAATATGAAAGACTTTGCAGAGTTCTCGTACATAGTAAACACTCAAAACACATTACATTTTTATATTTTCCTAGTCAAAAGGTTATGTTACGAGCAAAACTGCTTATGGTTTTATAAGTAAAGAAACACGAAAAATATTTTTTTCTATTAATGTCTGTATTTTCGTAAGTTTCATCAAACCACACCCTACTGAAGAGGCTCAAAGTCACAGAAAATCATAGCATGTGACCTGTTTGAAGTCATACTTTTTGAAGAGGGACAGGCTATAAGTTTTTGAGAAGCATCATAACATGGTAGATATCACCATTTAACAAATGTTTCCTGTGGTTTAACTTGCGGATACAACAAGGCATAGACATAGCCTTAACTCTCATAAAACCTCATTTTTTAGAAAGCAGAGATACTGCATCTGAATTCCAATTTTAATTCTGTACTGAGTAAATTTTAACCAGATATTGAAATTTAAGGGTGCATTGATTTTTGTTTTTTTTCCAAATACATGAAGTAAGGCTTAAAATATTTGTCATGTATGGTCATTGTATTTAATGAAATAAAATGCATCAGGCTTTACTACGTATCTGCCATAGAGTCAACAAGATGTCTGTCATATGTAGTATTAGTAAATAATGTGACTGACACAGAATTCCATGAGCATAAAGGAAGCTAACTAAAATTTTCTCTTCTCCTAATAACAACCCAGGTGACCAAATACATTGATGGTCATTGTGATTCTGTTTTATATCATGGGATTGATATTTTGGAAAGAGAATTTATGAAATTCTTAGATAAGCAAATTTGAAGGTGAAAAATTATCCTTTTAAACTAATTTTGATTGACAAATCATAATTGTATATAGTTATGGCGTGCAGTCTCATGTTTTGATAAATATATACAAAGCATAATGATTAAATTGATCTAAAAACATGATCTTGTCTACATATCATTTTTATTGTCAGACATTTGATGCTCACTTTCAGTTATTTTGAAATATATAGTACATTATTATTGACAATAGTTACACTATTTTGCAATAGATCTCACAACTCATTCCTCTTGTCTGTCTGAAACTTTGTACCTTTTAATCAACAACATTCCACTGTTCTCTCACTTCCCACCTGCTAGCTTCTGGTAACCATTAGTTCAATTCCCCACTTTCATGAGTTTGACTTCAGTGGAGTCTGTACATAAGTGTTATCGTACAAGACTTCTTTTTCTGTGTCTGCTGTGTTTCCCTTAACATACTGTCTTCCAGATTTATCCATGCTATTGTAAATGACAGGTTTCCCTCCTTTTAAGAATTCAGTGATAATCAATTGTGCATATTTACCACATGTTCTCTATTTGTTCATCCATTAATAGACACTTAGTTTGTTCCTGTCTTGGCTATTTTGCATCATACTGCAGTGGACATTAAGACTACAGGTCTCTTTCAGCATGTTGACCTCTGCTTCTTTGGCTATAAACCTAAAAGTGGGATTAGTGGATTGTATAGTAGTTTTATTTTCAGTTTCTTAAGGATCCTCCAGACTGTTTTTGAAAGTGACTGTGATAATTTCATTTCCATCAGCAGTGCATAATGAGAGTACCCCTTTTTCTTCATACTCTCCAACACTTGTTATCTTTCATTTTTGATATAAGCCATTCTAAAAGGTGTGAACTCTTCTTAAGTAGTATTGAGGTCAACCACTAAAATCTCTGAGTTCATGCATGCAACATGTCTCTCTACTATATTGTTTTATGAATTTTGAAATTTTCTTTAAATCACAGCATTGAGGTATAGTGTAGCCTATATAACACTTCCTCTATTCTGAGATTTTTATCAAAATAGGTCTCATTTGCAAGGGTATGGGATAAACTCAGGTATTGACCATGTTCTCAGGAGGCAAGAGACAGCAGACATTTCACATGGGAATAGAATTTTACTCTTGGGCTTGTATAATGTCCTAATGTCAGTGCCCAAGTCATGTACCAGTCACTTCTGTCAGTGCCTTCCAGGGAAGAAGCCTTCCTCAATAGTTGTAGAAATTATCCTTGATCCAAATGCACATAGTTTTCATAATATTTTACTCTTTATTTCTCCATCAATTCCATTTAAAATATAATACTACTAATATTTTAAATTGACCACACCCAAGGTAGAATTACAAACAGCAATGTGGAAACCCATCAACTTAGAGTTTATTTGGTAAGGTAAGAGTCTTAAATAAGAAAAAAGATACACAGACTATATTTATCTTCCATCTGCACAGAAGCTGCTTCAATTGCCAACATACCGATGCAGCATTTATTTATAATGCATTAATCACAATAATGAGCAATCAATTTTCAGATGTTAAATGAACACTCAGAATAGGAAACCCTGTCATTTAGAAGGACAGTTAATGAGAGCAAGGTGGAAAAAATTGCTTGATTAGGCAGTTGACTTTTGAAATACAAATGTTTATGTCTTCGTGAATTTAGAGTCTTCTAAACAACGGAGCTTCTTTATGCTGATTTTCAGCAAATAAAAGAGAATAGACTGTTTTTAAAAGTGAATTTAAGGGCATTAAGCTTCATAGAGAAATTACTTTGTCCATATTGGATGCTTATAATGTTGGATGTAATTAAACTGCTGGGTGTGTGGGAAGTGGAGAATGGGAAATTACTGACCTCACTTGGATGGGTAAACTAAATTAAAAAATGTTAACACAAAATTCAACAGGTTGATATCATTAGAGATAGTCTTATATATAAAAATGTATATACAGATAAATTTTCTCTATAGAAGATATATATGTATATATGCATATAAGTCCTTATGTATCTATGTAGATCTTTTATATGTGCATACATATGTATATATTATATGTATATGTAATATATCTTTTATATTTGTATGTATTATATATACAGCAAGTTCAGCACAAATGCAATATAATATATACATATAATGCACATATAAAAGATCTACATAGATATATAGGAACCTATCTATACACATACACATATGCATGTATACACATATATCTTCTATATATAAAGATCATATCTGAAGATATATATATATATATGATGAGAATCCTTATTTTCATCAGTCCTCCCATATAATTGTAACTGAATGTGTTGTCACATAAGCAGTCCATGGACTGGAACACGCATTGGAAAACTAGTCCAGAAGTCAAATCCATCCTGATACCGGCTTTTGCACAGTCATTGGAGTTAAAAAATAGCTTTTACCATTTTACATGGATGAAATAATCAAAAGTAAAGTATGTGTGATATATGAAAATTACATGGAATTCAAATTTTGGTGTCCATAAAAGAAGTTTTAAATCACAACAGTCACATTTGTTTGTTTATATATTGTCTATGTTTGCTTTTCTGCTATATTGACAGAAATGCTCTCTAACCCTTCAATGAGGAAGTCTGTCCACCCATGGTCTAGAAGTTATAATGCAGAAAACATGTACCTTGGTGTGGGAATGAAGTGTTACACAGAATCAAGTTGTACACCTTGTTCTTCAAGTAGGTGAAATAGGGAAAAACAATTCTTATGCATCTCAAAAACTTTAGGGTAATATTTAGTTTCTTGTTTTATGCTTAATCTGGTTCTGTTCTAAAAGATACATACTCAATTTTCTATTGGTTAATGTTTAATTTTATTCATAGAGGATTCAGAGTTCTCAACCCTGTATTGTTTGCATATTTTAAGTTCTTTTATGGGAGTTTATTTATGGAAAAATGAATTAAAACCCTTGTATAATGTATTATATTACTTTATTAATTTACTGGGTTGGTCATTCTTCCATAAATCTTCTATATCTTAGTATCTAACATAAAACACTGCATTTATTTCCACTTAACATGCCCAAAGTACAAGAAACTGCACTATACTGAAAATATTTATCACGATGATATTAATAAATAACAAAGATTTATTGAATATTATTTTATCCCAAGCTTTTTTAAAATATAGTCTTTGTAGAAAATGAAGAATAGGAAATTATCCATAGGGGACTGATTCTAGGACCTCTGTGAATACCAAATCTGTGGATGCTCATGTCTTTTTAATAAAATGGCACAGTTCTAGTGTTCTATTGCACAGTAGGGTAATTATAAATAATGATTATGTACTATATATTTTTAACAAGCTAGAAGAAAGAATTTTGAATATTTTTCCACAAAGAAATGATATATGCTTGAGGAGGTATATATGCTTTCCCTGATTTGAAAATTACAATATATATATGTATTAAAACACCTTGGGTACCCTATAAATATGTACAGTTTTGGTGTAAATATTTTTAAAACATGGGAAATGAACCCCCAAAAGAAAAAGAATTGGTAGTGGTACTCCAATAATTAATGTGAATGTTGGTAATAGATTAAGTTCTTTCAATGGAAGAGTTAAACAAGTTGATATTCAATCACTTGGAAAATAAAATTAGCTTTGTTTAACTAAAAAAGCAAATCACATTGCATTTTCATGTAATGTATTCACATCTTCCTGTATACTTTAAAGCATCACTAGATTACCTATAATACCTAAGACAATGTGCATACTTTGTAGATAGTTGTCATATTATATTGTTTAGAGAATAATGACAAGAAAAAAGTCTAGACATACTGAGTACAAATGCAATTCTTTTTTAAAACATTTTTCATCCAAGATTGATTGAAGCTGCTGATATGAGCCCTGCAGATACAGAGAACTGGCTGTACTTTATGTGTATTAGCACAATTAATCTTCATAATAATGCTATGATCTACATACTGTCTTATCCTCCCTTTCATTGATGAGCAAATAGAAGCAAAAAGGATTCCACAAGTTGTTGCCATGCTCTTCAAAGCCATCCATTTCCCAACTTCCTGAAATTCAAGACCTCTGAAGTCAGAGTGGAAATCGTGTAGGAGTGTCATGAACCCAGCACTACTGTCTGGGGCTGGCTAACCTCCCTTTCTCTCTTTAACATTATATGGAATGCAGTGCTTTTTGTCCATTTGTTCAAGAAAGAATTACACTGATACTCAATGGGAGAAGTCATCCAAATGACACAGCAACTAAATGCCTACTTCTTCATGACATTGAAAAAGGAGGTACTATCAGATGTACTCTTGTCCACAGAGTTGTGAATGACTTAGTAATGAGTTTGGTTAGTGATTCAATAGTATCACACTGCTGATGTGAATAATTTGACACTCTTCCTATATCTGAGCTAAGTGGAACAATCTTGCAGAAGGAAGTTCACTTGCATAATGTTCCCTTTAAGATAAAATCTAAATGGTTATGCAAACACTGCATACGCTTAGACAAAAGTATGGATGGATAGTGTGTGCTTATTTAGAATATTAATTATTAGAATATTAAATTTTTTTCCTGCTTGCAGTATTCTTTCCAGCTTCTTTTCCTGTCTTCTTCTCTACATAGGTGACCAAACATTCAGATTTTCCTTTCTTGTGGAAAGTTGTGAATCAGGGATCAAAAATAGAAAAAAATTCATTGAAATATTGCCTTCCTGTAAGCCGAGGGAAAGGTGAGCCATTTTATTTTAGAGAAGTGTGTTGGAAACTCTGTGGAGCTGGGAAGGAGACCAAGGCTTTCCTACTGAAGCAGCCCATTTTCTTGTAGCAATCTCAGAAAGATGGCAGGGTTTCAGAGGAAAATGGCTTAATTCTAGGGAGCACCAGGTTTTCACTGTCAGGGAAAATGTCTGTTCATCAGGCATGAACGAGGCACAGCCCAGCTTGTGTACTGAGGATTCTTCTCAGGTCAATAGTGAGGTCATTAGTGGTGCCTGAAGTGACCAAAAACTAAAGAGACTTCTATCTTTTGTCAAGCACTACCAAAGCCTCCTTGGGTTTGGAACAACCTGAAGGAAAAAACTAATTCTACAGTTAATTCTCATGAATAAATTTCCCTCCTAATTTGCTTTAAAGAAAATAAATAAATGCAACACCTCTTGCATACTGGAAATTGTGGGCTAAAATTCATAGCCACTACACATAAGCATACAAAACAAATACTTCCCCTGAATATCCCCAACTACGTACCTTTATGTCATTCTCCTGCTGAGTCACACAAAACTATGCCAAAGTGAGAATGAGAAGGATTCTCTAGTTGGCAAACCCAGAAACCCTTACTTTAATTTCTCAGTATATCACATTAAAAATGGCACTCTGAGCTGGGCGCGGTGGCGCAAGCCTGTAATCCCAGCACTTAGGGAGGCTGAGACAAGAGAATCGTGAGTTCAAAGCCAGCCTCAGCAAAGGCGAGGCACTAAGCAACTCAGTGAGACCCTGTCTCTACATAAAACACACAAAAAAAATAGGTCTGGGGATGTGGCTCAGTGGTCGAGTGCCCCTGAGTTCAATCTCCAGTACCCCTTCCCCCCAAAAAATGGCACTCTGACTCCGTATATGAAGGACAATAAAACATGTCTCAATTACTCTTTTTCCCAGGTATTTCTATTAGTTTTGGACACTTTCCCTATAGTTATTCTGGTCAATTGTTGTTTGTTTAGTTTCATTCTCATTATAGATAAAAATCCAGGACTCTTGGATTTTTAATCTATCTTCCCAACTGAGTCATAATAGAGCCTCTGGCAGTCATTTAATTTCTTACTGCTAAAAAGCTGCCGTCAGAAATACCCAACAGAAATACACAATATGATCTCTCAGAGGGCATTTGATATCTGTACTTAATTTCAATTGGTGAAGGATTTGAGATTTTTAATAAAAACTTCTATTGCAAGGTAATATATTGTAATTTAATTTGGAACTATTTTTCTGCCTTGTTCTGCTTTCAGAAGGACATGTAGACATTAAGCTTTGTATTAAATAACACTCTTTGTGAGGTAAATAACAGCAGTTAAAAATAAAAATGTAATATTACAGATTCCATTCAGAAGAGGCCAAATGGCCAGTTCTATAGGAGGTAAAGGAATTCAACTCACCCATCAGCCCATTTATTGTAAGGAGAGAAAATGTTAACTTTTCGTCTACTTCTTATGGCATTTCTTTAATAGCATACTATATTTTAGGTTAAACCTAATAGATTGTTTCCTTTTCTCACCTCCACTTATTATTGAGGTTTTATTTGGTTTATAAATTACTTTTATTTCACTTGGAGCCTGTGAGTGCTGTGCAACAGTGGATATGCAGAGGTTAGAAATTGCTATTATTTTTTCCCTTCTGGGGATCTACTGACAGTACCATAAAGAATTATAGTTTCTACATACACAGACACTCTCTGTGGTGGTATTTGGAAAGGGCAATGGGTAGCTATTCTAAAACAACCTAATCTCATTTGAGAGAAGTTGTATTTTAGTCATGATTCAGTAAAGACATGGTATTTTAAGACCATTAATAAATCCTTAGTTCTGTCTGTAAACAGAAAATAAAAATAGACTGAGCTGCATATAATATGTTGTTCTTACAATTTTTTTAAAATGATTGATCATTGATTTCTTGTGAACCATAGGAGAAGGACTTCTTTGGAAATAGAATAAATAAGTGGCAGCAAAATATGATATGAGGGGTATTCAAAAGGCCCTAAACCTCTAGACATGACCCAAATACAATGCACACCGTTAGACATACACAAACAGAACCTTCCTTAGTTTCTGATGCTTATCTTTATAGATTTTTTATTAAAATATTCCTAGTCATGTTAACTATAATTGTTTAAGTCACCAGATCTTGAAGGTGGATTTTGTGATTATTCTGGGAGCTATTTTGTGATTATTCTGGAGTAATAAATGTCTGTTCTCAAGTGAAAAAACTTTCAAAGAGGAAGTCACTGAGGACTACTGGGTAAGGGAAGGAGACCAGGAAATGTCACCTGCCCAAAGATTCCTCTGGAGGTTATCCTGCCCATAGGATTGTATGTGGTCTACTTATAGTATAAAGTTTCCTTGAAGTATTTTTTTCCTTTGGCAAAGGTTTTAATGATATTGAACTCTGTGTACCTAAAAAATTTGGTGGTCATGTGGCCAATATTTTTCTTCACCTTGTAGCCCAATGCTTATTTGTTATGTTTAGTGTTTCTCTCTCTTTATCAACCAAATTACAACCCACTTCTTAACAGGATGTTTCATGACATGAATTTTTTTTTCACCCTTAGAGACTGTATTCATCAAGCTTCTTCAGAGAAACAGAACCACAAGGGCCAGTGGTGTGGTTCTATCAAAGTTGAAGGCCTAAGTATCAGGAGCTCCAATGTCTGCAGGCAAAAGATGGATGTGTCAGCTCAAGAAAAGAGAAAGCATTCACCCTTCCTCCTGCTTTATTCCATTTGGATTGGATAATACCAATCTACCTTGGTGAAGATGGTCTTTATTCAGGCTACCAATCCTAATGCTATTCTCTTTCAGAGACACCCTTAAAAGTACACTTAGAAATAATGTTTTACCAGCTATCTGGGTAATCCTTAACCCAGTCAAGTTTATCCACAAAATTATTCATCACAGAGACTTAAGATAATGCAGTGTTATAACAGATTATCTTGGATAAGAATTTGGCTCTTTTGCTTTTTATATGTATGAACTTGGCAAATTACTTACTCTTTCTGTTTCTTCACCAAAAGAAATAATAAAATAAAGTAAAATTAAGATATTAATATTAAATACCTACCACAGTTATTGGTAAGGTTAAATTTATTTTGGTGTGTGTGTATATATATGTGTGTGTATCATTTGGCACACATTAAGGGCAAATAAATAGTTATTGTTTATTCAAGAAATACTTATTAAGTACTTACAATATGCCAGATACCTTCCTTAGAGCTAAGTATACAACAACAAAAACAAAGTAAAACAAAGACTATCATCATATGAAGTTTATACTCCAAATTATAAGATCTTGCTATAATTATTGCCTATTATCCCTTATAACATGGAAAGAAGGCTATTTGCAGTCAAATTGAACAAAGCAAAAAAAAAAATGAGGAGATGATAATATACTGTATTTTTCTTTGGAATATTTGCTTTATTCATTGTGATGCAAGTTTGAATTACAGCTAAGACAAGACAACTAAAATAATAAAGAATGAGAGTCTGCCATATACTAGGTTTAAATAAAAGTTGTTGCTTACTGATTTTTCGACTATTTATCAATGGTTCTCATTGGACCTTGACACCTTTTCCTTTTCCATAATGACATCAAAGGACATTTAATCTTGACACACATAATTTGGACTTGCTCTCTGTAGCCAATTGAATAGGAGTGTATATATTCTATACACTAGAAGAAGACTTTGATAAATATCCAATCCAAAGACCAATTAAGACCAAATACATCCAAATAAAACTTTACCTGTATTTTATATAAATAAATAGCACTTTTAAAAAGATTATGATACAATCTTCATTGTTTGGCAATCATTCCAGAATTGATAATTTTTATGTATTTTTTCATATCTGTTTTTTGTACAACCAAAGAATAACTTTCTATAACCCATTCATTCATGCAACTATTTTTCTTCAGCTAACATATTGATTTATTTGACCTTTCTTAATAGGTTAGGAGGAGAAAGCACTATTTCTAAAAGTCATTGGATTAGATAGTTTATCTACTTAGCAAAATAAAGGCATTGTGGAATTTTACAGTTGAAAGGAACAATATGGATCTTCAAAGACATTAGCTTTCAAGTTTTACTTTTTTAAGCTGTATAATTCTTTCTTCAAATATAAATTTATGCAGAAGTCCAAAATGTAAAACAGATAAAAGGAAAAATGTTCTGATTGAAATGAGATGCAGGTTCTGGAGCTCAGCTCCTGTGGTGATAGCAATGGAATTCAGGACAAATTTCTCTTACCAAATTCAAGTCCTTCATTTCACATTTGATGAACTCTAGGCTGGAAAGGTAAAAATATTGAAAGTCAGGAAATAAGGCCAGGAGTAGAATCAGAATCTCCAGAGAGCAGTATTCAAGTCTTTTTAATTTTTTTTCTGTCTTTCTTTTTTTCCTTGAAACTAAGAAATAATATTTTGCGCCATGATTAAGTTGAAGGTCAAACCAGGTCATGCACTACGGTTGCGTTGCCAAGGTCACATTTTAAGTAGTGTATGCAGACTGAGATATTGTTGCAATCTCTATGGAAAATAAAATCTTCCACAGCCTTTCCTCTGACCACAGAGTTCACATTTCTCCAACATGAAAAATGCACTTATCTCCTACATATATCCAACTTCATCCCATTACTGCAACAGCTCGAAGTTCATGATCCCATTATCAGAAGCAGGTTTAGGTGCACAAGAGACATTTTTGATACTTTTCCTCAAATACAGCATTTTGGATATTCTTCCTCCTGATCTGAGCATTTATAATTCAAAGACACAAGTTGTCTTAAACACCACATCCCACAACCAATGTTGGAGCAGGCACAGGATGGTATGTTCAGAGAGTAGGAGAAATGGGAGGCCCATAGCAGCTACTGGTTCACAAACTTTAGAAAGGCAATGAACTGTAGATTCGGTGACTAGGGCTCAGTTCCACTGTCTGGGCATAATTCTGCCTAGCTCTTAGCTTCATCATCTGGCTTCCTCTTTCTGTTTTCTGCGTCATCCCTTCTTTTCCATAAGAAATCACCAACGCTTGTAGCTGAGTGGTTTTCTAGATGGCTTCTTTTTCACAGTAGTTCAAGAGTCTAAAAGGCAATTTTTCATTTTATACTAACTATAATTTTAGTTCATAGTGACAATGTTTGCTTTCCTCTTGAAAATTTGCAGGATTCCTGCAAATTTCGTTAGAGTTCAGTTCATTATACAAAAGTTACACCCTACCTTACTTTGACTTGAGCTCCTCTCTACTCTCAGTATTTTTTGACTTTGCTGTTGAACAATAATTTTACTCATCTTAGAAACCTAATTTGTGATGTGTGTCTTTGAGTTTCTTAAAGATACATTTATTTGAATGTCTGTTTGAAATGGTACTGCCTTAGGTCTTTCTGAGGTCTTAACAAAGGTTTTACCTTTGGCTTAATTACAATATTACCTTTGGCTTAATTTTTGAGCCATGCTTTCTATTTTTTTCTGACAGCATCCTAGATTAATGCCTACCCAGAAGTTATTTATTTATTTTAGCCTCTTTTGTCACTCAGAGACATTAAAATGAGAAACAATTTTATTTTCAAACACAGCAAGTCTCCTTTCAATACAGTGATTCTTTCTTTTAGCTTATTTTTTGTTTCTTATTCTATTATTGGCAGATAAAAGAAGCAAGACATTCCATGCAACATTTTACCCAAAAATCTCCTGAACTAAATCCTATAATTTGTTGGGTATATTTTCTATTTTCCATATTGTCTCAAGTAGAAGTGTTACCCAACTCTCTATTTCATTAAAAGTCTTTTATCTTTCTTTGTTTAATCACATTTCTTTCACTTTCCTTTGAGTCTTCACTGATATTCTTAGGTTCTTTGGGCTTTTGTTAACAGCTTTAAGGACTTTCAGCTTCTGGCTTCATCCTTTCCCAAAGACAGTGCTGTGTGATTGTGGCTTTACTATAGTAGTTTACTGGCTGCCAAACAGGTCATCTCAAAGTTAATGAAAGATAATATGAATTATTTATTGTTATTATTTCTGATGTATTTGAAAGCTGTCTCTAGTGATCTAGGTAATTCTTCTTGAGGGTATCTTATAGGGTTGTTATCACACAATGCCTGGGGCTCAAGTCATTGCTAAGGCTACTAACATATCTTGCAGTTGGTAATGGTTGTTGTCTGGAACCTCAGCATCATCCCACCACATGATCTAGACTATTAAAATAGAGTACTGGATCCCAAGAGCCAGTTCCACAAGAGAGGACTAAGCAGAAGTTGTATTGCCATTTATGGCCTAGTTTCAGATGTCACACAGCTTCACTTCTGTACCCTGTCAGTCAAGGCTATAGCACTATAGATGCAAGGAGAAAGAACATGAGCACCTTCTCTAGATGGAGAAGTGGCAAGGTCACATGCTAAGAAGTATGTTGAGCAATAGGAAACAGCATTGTGGACATTGTGGGAAAACACAGTTTGCCACAATTTACCACAAAATGTCAGCTATAATGTATCAAATAGTAGTAGGAAAACATAATGAAAAATTAGAATAATGAAGCTGAGGCAGGAGGATTGGGAGTTCAAAGCCAATCCCAGAATTTAGCTAAGCTCTGAGCAAATCAGCAAGACCTTTTCTCTAAAATAAAATATAAAAAAGGGCTGTGGATGTGACTCAGTGGTACAACATCTCTGGATTCAATCTCTGATATCAAAAGAAAATAAAATTATGATAATGATATTAAACTATTTCACATTTCACATTATATGATGAAACAGCTTAATATACTTCTAATTAAAAATGGAAACTTCACAACAGAAATATTTGAAAAACTGACTATCTCTATGTTTTGATATTTGAAAATAGACCCAACAAAATGTATGAAAATTGCTGTGGGGAAAGTGAGTATTTCACAATAAATGAGAAAAGTCATATTCAGTGGAACAAGTAAATATTTCAGACTCTCTTGAAGAGATAAAATTATCTGAATGTCTTTCCTACTAAATTCTAAGTTGTATTTATGTAACAGAATATAATTTCTAAAATACTGAATTTAATGAATTTTAACCCTGTTTGCTTGAGTGTTTTTACTCTGTTTCCAGTGATTTTCTGATAAGATAAAGTATAAAAACATTAAGTAAAGACTAATTACTTTAGCCTGGTGTGGTAGCACAGGTCTGTAATCCCAGCTATTTGGGGTGCTGAGACTGGAGGGTAACAAGTTGAAGTCAAGCTTTAGCAACTTAATGAGACCCTGTGTCAAAATAAAAAATAAAAAAGCTGGGGATGTAGCTCAGTGAATAAGTGCCTCTGAATTCAATCCCCAGCACCAAGAAAGAAAGAAAGAGAGAAAGAGAGAGAGAGAGAGAGAGAGAGAGAGAGAGAGAGAGGGAGGGAGGGAGGGAGGGAGGGAGGGAGGAAGGAAGGAAGGAAGGAAGGAAGGAAGGAAGGAAGGAAGGAAGGAAGGAAGGAAGGAAAAAGAGAAAGGAGGGATGGAAGAAGGAAGAAAAGGAGGGAGGGAAACTAGTTTAAATGTTGTAGTTACCTTTGGGCGGCAATTCAACATGCTTTCAAATACAGATAGAAAAATGTACACTTTCTTGTGGGAAAAGAAAATAAGACTAGATTAATGGATTTCAAACTATCAGAATTTTAAGTTGTTGGTATCTCAAATTAGAAAGCACTTAAGTCATAAAATTACATGACATTCAAATAGATGGCCATCGTGGGGAATGTCCTTAGCTCCCTCTTTCTATGAAGTTAAACGTATCTATTCTAACAGGTTTCTGTATATTTTCCCCTTGCTATTCCAGTGCATTTAGGCCTTTAAATAATTTCATTAAGAAATAATATTTATTGCATGTCAAATTTGTGCTATCCATTATGCAGTTTCTTTTAATCTAAGGTTGTAATTTTTGTCTCATGGCCCACTATGATACAGGTATTCACATCACCATTTTTGTCTTAGGGTTTGTGTGCTTGTGGCTTGATTTTATTTGAAAATTACTTTTATTTGAAAAATACTTTTATGAGATATTAGAGGTGCATAAAAGCATAGAGAAGCATAGAATAAACACTTGTGCACCTATCAACTGGCTTAAGAAATAAAATATTCCAAATAAAATTGAGGTTTTTTTCATATTCTTTTCCATGATTCCATTTCCTTTGTTCCCATCCAAAAAATAATTAATATAAATCTATAATTCTAGACATAAAATCTTATATATTATTTTGCACATTTCAAAATCTAAATAGTGTTTTCATACCTTCTGCAGTACTTTTTCATAAAAATTATTGTTTTACTTTTATCTATATTGATGCAGAAGGGAATTATTCACATATTTTAAGGTGTATAAGCTGTGCATTATTCATTATATTTATCTTACAGATAAATACCTTTAAAAATTTTTCCCAGTACCAACTATGTTTCAATAAGTTTTTTAGATATCATTTATTGGATTTTGTCTAAGAAATCAGGATCATGATTAACTGCTTTATGGACAGTCTATTCTCTCAAAATATAGGCTACAATTTTTGTTAAATCAACATTTACTGTATGCATTATTATGAACATAAACTATGATTCATAACTAAATCACAAAGTGTTCTGTAGTTAGTTTTCTATTCTTTTGCTACTTTTTTTTTCCCCATTACTCTTTTGTGGAATGGAGAGAGGCAGGGAAAGATTGCTTTTGAGTCTTGTAATTGTATTTTACAATTAAATAAATAACACTTTAAAAAATTAAGTTATTAAAGTGAAGAAAAATCTGTGTCAGAGAGAAGGTAAAAGAAAAGATGAGAGATAAGAGTGATATTTTAATTTTTATTTATTATTTTGCAATTTTATCTCATTTTTATTAGTATTTTCCATGCCCTTTCATGAACAATGACTTAGAGACCTGGATTTCAGTTCAGTTCTCTCAAGATGCTTTTTGCACCTCCAAATGTTGCTTATTGAAGTGCTTACCATTAAAGAAAAATTTCACTGGACAAATTTACAGGCAAAACTATTTAAAACTATTACAATAAGGACAACAGATTGAACTCAACTCCCCAAATAAAAAAGGCAGGAGAGTTCTTCAGAGTTGGCGTGAGCTAGTTGAAAACTAATGGAAGAAGTTAGCAGAGAGAGTGGCTAATGTGTATAGGTCAGTGTGTGCTAATTGATGCTTATCAAAGTTAGACTCCTAGCCTCCCACCAAGCCTGGGAAGCAGGAGCTTTTTCCTTCTTGATGACTGCATTTCAAAGGGATGGCTCCCAGGTCCTTGAGAAAGACATTCCTGGGTTGTAAACTGGCAAAAGATTTGGAGGAGTTACATCTCAAAGGGACAGAGAAAGGAGTTAGGAGTGAAGGCTTTCTAAAGTACATGCTCTAAGAAAAGAGGGAGTGGGGCCCTGTCAGGAAGTAACCTGTCTAAATTTAAGTCAAAAGGAGGGAAGTGTTGAAGTCATCTTAGTTACTACAGAATCTTCTACTACTGGTAGACATTCACACATTGTGAGTACAAAGGCTATTAAACTATTGTATCTGAAGGTAGTTTTCATCATTCAGTGGATAGGTGTAAGGCAACAGGACTGACAAATGTCATGCAATGCATGGAACAGTCTCACACCATATAGAATTGTCCTATTGAAAACATTCATAATGCACCCACTGAGGAATTTCAAGCAACATGTTCAAGGATTCCAGGACTGGATATCTAAGCAGTTAAGAGGTAGCTATACCCTCTACTCTAATATGCCAGAAGACCGAATATACGTCCACTTTGTATTTCTTTTTGTGGGGTACATTTTCTCACCTCTGCCAAGAGTATTTTCTCAAGTAGAGTTTCTCACCTTCTTCTGCAAAGGACACAAAAATATATGTGCAAATCTTTTCAAGAAGTGATACTTGATTTCACAACTCCTGGCCTTGTCTATATTTATTAAGATGATTAGACATTATGTTACCAAATGATTAATTAAACCTCATTGAAATTTATTTACAGATTTTTAGTGCTTGATTTTCTTATCTTTTTTTTTAAGTGTATCTCAGCTTTATGTCTGCAAGAAGAATGTTCCATAGGCTAAATCATCTCTGAAGAATATGTTTGCAGCATTGACAACTTCCCAGGAATTTCAGTGAGATTGACACAAGGTGATGTGATTTGATTGTGTATCTTTTTCTTCAATATCATAATTTTAACTGTATGATTGAATAATTTTTCCCTCTGTAGAGTATCTCAAAAGTCTCTATTATGTTTGAGAAGAATGCAAAACGAATGTATCATATATTACTACTATGATAGGTGATCTTACACTTAGATTGTAGTATAAGCCATTCTATGTAATTAGAGATTTTTTTGAGCTTTTTCTTTTTACAATATATGACTAACATGGTATCTCAGATATTACACACTATTTATTCAAACATATTTAAATATATTTACATATATTACTAAATTCTGGATATCCTTCACTTGACTAATGTTTTTCATATAAATCAAATAAAGTTCCTAGACTGTATCTTCTTTTAAGTATCTTTCCCACTTGCTTAGCTTCTCTTATGTGGTAGGCAGAACAATGGCCTGCCAATATGCATGTGTTGTAGACTCTCAAATCTGTACCTACATCATTTTACAGTGCAAAGGAGACTTTTCAGATGTGATAAAATGCTATGGAGCTTGAGAGGGAGATATTTTCTGGGATTATTGAAGCAGATTCAACCTAATCATAAGAGCCTTTAAAATGGAAAATCTTTCGTAGCTGGGTTAGAAAGAGTGATATGATGATTAAAACGAAGGGGTGGGGGTGGGAAAGAGATTCAATGCTGCTGGTTTTAAAGACAAAGGAAGGGGGCCATGAACCAAAGACCCATCCAGAAAGTAGAAAATGAAAGGAAACAAGAATAGGATACTGTCTAATCTTGACTTTCACTGGGTGAAGTACATATTAGATTGATGACCTGCATAACTGTAAAATAAAAAAATGGGTGTTGCTTATACTTCTGAGTTTGTGGTCATTAGTCACAGTAGCACAGAAAACTCACACACCTTCGTTGCTAAATGTCCTAAGAGAGGCATCTCTTCTTTTTTTTTTATTATTTGTTCATTTTAGATATACATGACAGTATAGTGTATTTTTTATTAGTTTATTTAATTGCATTTCAAGTCATAGCACATATATAGAGCTCAGTTTTTCCATTTCTCTGGTTGCAAACCAGATAAAGTTACACCAATTGTGTTTTCATACATGCACCAAGGGTAGTGATGACAATTTCAATCAACCATCTTTACTATGCCCATTCCCCTTTCCTGCCCCCCACCTCCCCCATGCCACGTCCAGTGTTCCTCTATTTCTCTTATGTTTCCCATTCCTACCTCCCTTATTCATCAGCATCCACTAATCAGAGAGACCATTCGGCATTTGGTTTTTTTGGGATTGGCTTACTTCACTTAACATAATGCTTTCCAATTCCATCCATTTGAGGCATCTCTTCTTGCTGTCAACACTAACTCATTTTGAATTTTCACTTTAATCCATTCCTATAGGGCTTGCCCTCACCACTTTACTGATTTATTATCAAAGTCATCTTTGAATTTTATATCTTCTACATACAGTGATTACTTCTGTACTATTATTTTACCTTCCTTCCTTTCTTTCTTTTTTTCCCCTCCAGAGTAAAAAAAGACTTATTTTGGCTCATAGTTTCAGAGGATTTAGACCATGGTTGGCTGGCTCCAAGGCAGAAACATGACGGTGGAAAGGCATGACAGAAGAAAGCTTCTCAGCTTATGGCAGGGCAGGAAGCAGAGAGAGGGGAGGAGGCTAGGGAGAAGATACCCTTCCAGGGCACACCATCAGTTACCCACTTGCACCACCTAGGTCAGACCTCTTATTCAGCTATTAATGCATTGATTTACCTAGTGAATTAATTCACTTATGAGGAGAACCCTCATGACTGAATTGCCCTAAAGCCCCACCTCTGAAGCCTGCTGCATTTGGGACCATGTTTTCAATACATGAGCTTTAGGGGGACATTTCAAATCCAAACCATAGCATTCTGACGCTGAAACCGAAAAGTTTATGCCCATCACACAATGCAAAGCTCAGTCCATTTCCAAGAGTCCCCATTGTCTTTTTTTTTTTTCATATTAAACATCTTTATATGCACTTTCAATGAACAGTATATATATATAAATATATATATTTTTATATATATGTTTATCAACCATCTTTACTATACCCATTCCCCTTTCCTGCCCCCCACCTCCCCCATGTCGCGTCTAGTGTTTCTCTATTTCTCTTATGTTTCCCATTCCCACCTCCCTTATTCATCAGCATCCATTAATCAGAGAGACCATTCGGCATTTGGTTTTTTGGGATTGGCTTACTTCACTTAGCATAATGCTTTCCAGTTCC
>CM053411.1:43023403-43047084 GCA_028644305.1 Xerus rutilus | reverse complement strand
CCCATTGTCTTTTAACAGTTCCACTATTTCTGAAAGTCTGAGGCAAACTCATAACAAGACCAAAAACCAGCAGGGCAAACCTCAAGTCCCATAACTTCATGTCTGGCATCTGGGATATGTGTTGGTGATATGAGAACTCCAAAGGACTGGGGCATGTCTGCTTCTGTGGCCTTGCTGGTTGCAGCCCACATAGCCTCTCTTTTGGGCTGGCTCTACTCACTGCCTGCAGCTTTCCTTAACAAATGTTCCAGGTTCTTGGCATCTCTAACTTCTTGGAGTCTCCATTGCAGCTTCAGATTCACTCTCGCAGTTTCATGGATCCCTTTCTTGGGACCACATGCAGGGACTCCAACCCTGCTACACTTTGCCTGTCCCCACAGGTCTTCATTTGAAATCTCAGTGGATGCCTCCTTGACCCTCTAACTCTGACATCCTGCATTCCTGTCTTATGATAATGTTCATACAAATGCACTAATAATCTGAACCAAAATCATTATCACTAATATAAAAAGAATAAATTTGCTTCAACTGGATGCCATGGAAAAGTATCAGATGGAGCATATTTATATCTTAATTCTGGGTTTTGCTCTAACCCTGTCTCAGAATTTCATCCTTCTGAGTCTTTTTTTCCTTACCTTAATGTGGTGGGGTAGGTATAAAGAATTCTGAGAGTATTCTAATGCAATGTCCTATGGCTAACATTATATAATGATGCTAGTAAAGGGATATTGTCTTAATGGCATAGAATTTACCTTCTTTTTCCTCTCCACTTTCAGCTATTGTCTGGGGTTTCAGCTAAATCAGTCAAGATATGTGGCTGTATAACCCAGTCTCCTTATCAAGAGAAAATCACAGTCTTGACCTCTGGAAAGTCCTTTCTTTAATGTTAAATGGGTTAATGTTTCAAACGTATTTCCTAGGTTTCTACTTTGATAAAGACAATTCAAACTCTTATAAATATAATCTCTGTTTTCTTTGTAATGTTTGCATTATAGTTTATTTAGCATGATGGAAGGAGAGATTTTTGAGTATCTACCTTTTGTAACCACAACTAGGATGGTGTGTGTCACAGAATAAAATCCAACAAGACATTTTAACAGGTATTTTCTTGGTATAAGGTAAACATTTTACCCTTTTAAGTGACTTTACCTATATATTAATTTGTTCTTTAGAATGCAATATTCAAGACACTTCATACACTTTCAAAGATTCCTCAACATGGAAAGAAATTTAAATTACTTGTTAGAGTTAGTGATACTTCTGTAGATGCTGATAAAATGCCTCATACAGGTTTCTCTCCACAATACTGTTTCCATTACAAGATATTTAATAAAATAGAAGCACTTACTGTCAAACAAATTTGATTATTTTTAGCACATCATGCAATTTATCAGCTTGTGAACATCAGACAAGGTCAAATAGTATGGGGAAGTGCTGAGGAATTTGATTACAACTTGTTGAATGTTGAAAACAAGATCTTGGAAAATAAAGATACAGTTATGGCATTGCCCCCTCTGACTCTATAAACTCTAGTTGCAAAGTACAATATGGATACATAATAAGACTACATAATTGTCCATTTTTTAATCACATATATTGAAGCCCCACCCATCATTATCTTAAATCTTGGACTCAAACTGCATGGATCTGTGCCAGTTCCCCAGCCCATCCTAATTTGCATTTTCCATAACCATACAAATCTGGCAAATGTATTCTTTTTTGTCACTCATCTCTTATCTCCCCTATCTCATGTCTAAAATTTCATACTTGGCACGTGCTTTGTTGGTGTGATTAAGGTGGAGGAGTGGAG
Source organism: Xerus rutilus (assembly GCA_028644305.1). Lineage (NCBI taxonomy): Eukaryota > Metazoa > Chordata > Mammalia > Rodentia > Sciuridae > Xerus > Xerus rutilus. The sequence continues at coordinate 43,045,274 of CM053411.1, read as the reverse complement.
AGTGGTAAAAACATTCCAAGTAGATATGTAAACATGAGAATTCCACCTGCTGGAGGGGGTGTGGTTTCCTAAAATGAACAGAGCTGCAGGTGCTGTAAATTATTAAGTTTCTTCTAGAAAGCTATCTGATACTCAAGAATATTACTCAAGTTCCACAATCTTAAATGCATTATTATTTTTCTGCCCCCTATGCCCCATCCACTCCTTTCTGCTGCTGGATTCTTTTTCAGCAAATTTCAAACATGGAATTAGTTCACTTGTAAAATGCAACATGTTCCTTTTAAGACATGGGTTCTACTTATCAACTCTAACTACAACACCATCATCCCACTCAGAAATCAAAATAAATTATTTAATAGCCTCACATAAACAAGAATTGTCTACATTTCACTTATTAGCACATAAACTCTTTCTACCTCCTCTCCCCTACCTCTTTTTTTTTTTTTTAAGTATTCATTGAAATTGGTTGATGCATCTCTTAAATCACTTTTAATCTAGGTTAATGTTTGTTATTAGTCCCTTGGCAATGGAATATGGGTACTTTCTTCTGCTTTCATTTGTTTGATTTTATGTTTTCTTAATCTAAAAAATAAATGAATTGATTTTATCTTTTAACAGGAATATAATATATTCAATAAAAACAAATTCCAATTTAAGTAAAGCTTCCAATTTAGCTAAAAATGGAACAGTCAGGTTAGAAAAACAAAATGTTTGCTATTAGTGAAAGAAATGTGGTGATTAATTTAAATAAATATTTAATTGATTTCTTTGTTTCAAGTAATGTAGTATGATACCTAGGTGACTGCCCTCTCCTCTTCTTTTTCATGTCCCATGGTATGTTTGCCAACCCTTGAATGTCAATAAGTTTGTTTTTCCTTTATGTTTCCTTTCTCTCTTTCTTTTTCAGATCTTTACAGTGTTGAAGGAATTTATTCCAGTTTAGATCAGGTCTCTGACATAGTCAGATATTGTTGCCACAATATTTTCACTTCCTAAAGTTAGCTGGTTTAGAGAAGGACCTAAAAGTGTGGAATACATTGACTAATAACGAGCTTCCACAATATTTTCCTGATGTGCATTTTCAGAGGAACAGAGAAGTGTAGGGTTGGATTATGAGATGAGTGCACATGCTTAAGTACCATCTAGCAACCTAAGAAAAAGCAAGTGGCCAGTCCCTCTCTGGTAATAGATTTCAGTCGCTACAGAGCTTCCATGTTATTCTTCCCACCTGTAGCACTGGCTGGAGGTGAGCCCTAACAAATTCTCTATTCCAGGTACTACTATTCTTTCTCCTACCCTCCATAACACGAAATGATTTCAGAATCCATACTTTTCTATGAAAACACTCTATAGAGACATTCTTTCTAGTATGAACTACCGAAATAATAATAATAATGATAATAATAGTAAGTCCTTGTTTTAGTCTTTTTTTTGCTTTTAGATGTTGTTGTTTTTACAAAAGACAAAATTAAAATGTAGTCAAAGGCTCCTTTTCATTCAGTTATCCTTCACTTTTTTCAGTCTTTCTACAGATTTCTGTTGTTTTTAAGGTTTCCATCACAGAATTATCAAAGATCCTAGTAATCTTTCTACTGTTATCAAAATTTCCTGTTTATATTTATTTGTCTAACAGGATGTCTTTATAATGAAACAAATTTTGCTATCTTAATGTGATTATGAACAAGCACACAAAAACCATTTATTGAGCACCTACTTACTAGTTGTGGTTTATCATGCATAAATTACTTTGTAAGATTCATAAAACTCATTTCTTAACCTCATTCTCTGAGAAGGACATGTGTATTTTTCTACAGGTGAGAAAAATCAAAGTTCAGAGAGACTATAATTTGGCAAGATTTACAAAAATAGGAAATGGATTTTGAAGGCATAACTGCCTGATATCAGACATCATAATTCCCACCCCCATCTCCATCTTCCATTTCAAGGCTTCTCTACCCCACTGAGAATCACAGACTTTGGAGAAATCTGTCTTCTTTTATCCATGCATTCTTAATATGGTATAAAATGTCTTGCATGTGCACGAATTTGGCAAGCGGAAACCTGCTGCTACAAATGCCAACTACAATTCCACAGGATATTTGTAGATTTGGTAAATGGCAAAATTTAGCTTTTAGCACATCTAAAAGGGAACTCAGTATCATAGTCTATCTTCTGACATTCTAACAAAAATAGAGAAGTGTATTTTTAGAATATAAATGTGTCCTTGCAATATGTTGCCAACAAACCTTTCTGAGTTAGATTTCCAAAATGCCCCATTGAAATTTAAATATTGTCTAAGGAACTAGTGCTATGAAGATGAAGCTTCTTAACTTCAAAAGCTTAATGGCCATTTGCTTAGCGGCAGTCACATGTCACCAATGGGAAGGGGAACATGGGATACTTTTTTAGTAGACACCTCTACAAATTAGATTTATTTTTTCACAGCTACAAGGATTAAGTTGTATCCTTCACTAAGCATGGGAATATGACTAATTTTAGTCAATACTCTGTCCACAGCAAGCTTTCTCTTGTGCATTATTGAATCTGCTGGAAGATGATAATGATGGAAAACCACAATAAGGAAACATATTAAGAACCAAAACAAGACAAAAATCCTCCCATCTTTCTAGCTGGCAACATGGTAAGAGCAGGTGAAAGGTCATGGGGTGGCTATCAATGGAAGGACAGCATCTTGATGCCCAAACATGAATTATGCAGCTTAGTTTAGAAAATATTTCATCCCAAAGTCCTGCAAAATAATGATGAGTTTCATAGAGAAAGTGGAAAAATTAATTATTAAATCTGTCTGCACTCATAAAGACCTCCCATCTAAACAATAAATATTTCAAGTTGCATTTTGACCTTTCTTACACCTTTTCGCATAAGCTTCCTCTCTTACAAAATGCTACTGAGAATGGAAGTGTTGTCAATTAAGTAAAAGGAGTGTTTGCACCAACCTTTTCATGTGTGGAATTTAATGACATTTTAAGGTTAAAGTAAAAGTCAAACATCGATTTTTTTTAGTGTCTTCCCTAATGCAGCTAATGAATAGAGATTCCAATAAAAATCTTTTAATCCTTTTAAAAACTCCTAGTATCAAAAGACTTGCTTTTTAAATTTTATTTTTATTGCCATTTTTTTTTCTTTACTGACAAAGATTTAGGACAGAAAGAAATACCATGTCAAGATGACCTGGGAAATTCCAATCCAGAAAATCTTGACAATGATTTGTTCTAAAATAAATTTAATTAGATGAATCACACACATGCATACATCTTTTAGAAATCAGGAGACTAGAAATTCACTCTTCGAACTGCATTAGATTGGATGCTGGTAGTTTTCTAGATGACTGAGGATATACTTGGATTTTTTTCACTTTATCTACAAGGTAAAATAAGGATGAGAATTATTTTCCTACTTGATAATTGGTATGTTCTATAAAATCAAAAAGATTAATACAATGGAAAACAATAGAAAAAAGCTATGAACAAAAAAGAGGTGATGTTTGGTAAACAGGGATCTGGCACTTCATATCAGAAAAAACTTAATCAGAAGCAAGTTGGTAAAACAGCACAGCTTCTTATTTCACAGGTAGCTCATGTGCACAGGGAAGCCAGCAAGATCTTTTGAACAAAATTTAGACCATAACAATCCTGATGTTGAATATTCTGTTAGAAATCTAAATAATCTCATCTTCCTTAGGGTGAGTGATATGGGCTCAAACGTCTTACATGCAATGTCGTCACACTTTTGTTTTCCAAAACTTATGTTCACCTTGCTTTATCCACCTGTATCTAAGGCAAATTATTTGGCAAACATTCATAGTCAGCTAGTAGAGTCATGTAAGAGATCTCAATGAATAAAGAGATCTTTCATGATGTGTTAGCAGGAGAGCTATTAGTCTTTAAGGAACAGAATTATGTCCAATAAAAGCCAATGTCTCTTTCACACTAATACTTTACATGATTGTTTTGTGTCTAAACTAAGGCAGGGGTGTTTCCTAAATGTGAATTCATGTCTGATTTTGGCGTGGACTTCCATTGAACACATCATCATTTTGTACTTCCATTTTTATTTTTTTCTTCCTTTGGAATATATTCATTTAGAATAGTTAGCTTCTGTTTACCGTTCTAAAATGACATATCCTTTGTTTTAAATTAAATATAAAGAAAGCCAGAAATGCTAGTCAATATGAACAAACAAAAACAGAAAGAATAATTTGTTGGGCAACTTTTAGACATGGAGCTGCTCTGATACTGGAATAGGCTCTCAACTCCTCAACGGAAAATGGTCAGCTTCTCAAAGGATGAGTGCATCAGAGAAGAAATTAAGGTACTTGACTTAGAGTTGAAATATGCTTCTGAATACGTGCATAAGTTTTTGTCCTTGAGTCTGTTTTCTTTTGTTTTTCTCTCACCTTCAGTTTCATGCTGTTGCTTTACACATTTAATCCTTCATTTCACTAACACTGTAAAGTTCCATTCCCCCACCCAGTTCTCTCAAAATTTTCTCCACCTCCAGTGGTATTGATATGTGTGTGTGTGTGTGTGTGTGTGTGTGTGTGTGTGTGTGTGTGTGTTTTGGTACCAGGCATTGAACCCAGAGACGCTTAACTACTGAGCTACATCCCCAGCCATTATTTTTTTTTTTGAGACAGGAATCTCATTAAAGCTGACTTTGAACTTGTGATCCTCCTAAGCTGCTGGAATCACAAGCATGGGTCACCCTAGTGTCATCCATATTTCTGTAGTCTTGCAGAGACTAGAAAAGCTAAAGAAAGCATGCCAGACACATAGAGGAAAACAACATTATGAAAGATTTTACTCTAATGGATGGGAATTCTGAGATATTCAGTATCTCAAGATATGTACAAAAATGGAGAATGTACAGATCATTTTTAACTTGTTCATTTGTTCATTCATGTACTTTATAACTCATAATTCAACAAAGATTTATTGAACATCTACTATGTGCCTGACACTCACAAGCTACTGGTAAGCAAAAGACAAGACAACTGAATCATTTGCCCAAGAAATTTTCTGCTGGTTAAGATAGACTACCAATTGCACTAAGCAATTTATGCTCTGATGGAGAGAAATGCATGTTGTTACAGGAACATAGCGAAGGGACATCCTAATACATAGGGCAATGATCAGCAAAGACTTTCTAAAAGTGATATCCAAACTGCATCGTGAATGCAGGTAGGTGTTAGTCAATGTAGAGGGCTAGAGGTGGGGATTGGAGTGGATTTAGGAGAGAGAACACCACATGTGAAAGCCCTGGGAAGAGAGCTTTTGGCAAACTGTTTGTCAGGTTTCATTTGTCTGATTTAGCTGTGGAGGGATTTTGTATTCCTCTGTCACAATTTACATTGAAATCTACAACCTGATATGGTGCACTCAAACTACAAGCCTGACCTCCAGACCAGAGATCGTCATTCTTCATCAAAGCCATGCATACATGCTCCAGAATTACATGATGCGAATATTAGAAGTGGCCACTGTATTTTATAATTGAAGTACTTAGTTTACCAAGCACTTGTTATGTGCAAGGTCATTTTCTGAGTGTCTTACATGTATTAAATCGTTTAATACTCAGGATTCTTAGCCAGTGAGGACAAGTTTATTTTAGTTTATCATTCAGTTTTGCAGAATTCAGTTCCTTTTAATTGTAGTACTAAAGTACCCATTCTTCATAGACCATCAGTCAGGGATGGCCTCAGCTGCTTGAGCCCACCAGCATTCTTTGCCATGTGGTCACCTCCATCAATGTTGGATCTTTCTGCACCTGCCTCTTTTTTTTTTTTTTTGGTACTGGGGATTGAACTCAGGGGTACTCGACCACCGAGCCACATCCCCAGCCCTATTTTGTGTTTTATGTAGAGACAGGGTCTCACTGAGTTGCTTAGCGCCTCGCCATTGCTGAGGCTGGCTTTGAACTCGCGATTCTCCTGTCTCAGCCTCCCTAAGTGCTGGGATTACAGGCTTGAGCCACCGCGCCCGGCTTCTGCACCTGCCTTTTAAGAGTTCACCTGATTAGATCAGGTTCACCTAGGTATTCTTATGTTCAAGTCAGTTGCTTTGGGAGTTAAATATTCACCTTCAGATTTCTTCCCAGCAGCAATTAGTGTTGCTTGAACAATAAAGATGTATGTGCAAAAAGGGGAGGTAAACTTGATGATTCAACATAGAATTTGGCTTACCTTAGGAGTCATCCAGTATGTTTCTCATGGCTAGAATACCCCATAACATAACTTTTGGAATGGTCTGCTGGATTCTAATACCTTGAGCTGTTCACTATCTCTACAACTCTTTTGTAGAGAAACCTTTGAGTTTGTCCTGCAGCTGTCATTAATGGGTGTCCCTGTTCAAATTCAAGAGAGGTTGACATCCTGAATTCAAGTGAGGCTCAGCACATATTTTATTGATACATAGTTATGCCCCTTAGCCTAGAGCTAAGATTCACTCTGGACTCCTGATTTTTTTCCTCACATATAGTTTTAAAAAAAATCAGGGTTTTTCTTGTATACAGGTGGGGTCAGAAACTAGATGGGATAAAATTAAACATTCATGTATCAAAAAATGCTTCTGAAAATCTAGATATTAGGTAAAGTAAGAAAGACAAGTTCAGAAATGGTAGCTACCATTTTCTTTTGTTGGATTCATCACAAGGCATTAAAGTTTTCAGATTCAGATGAGGTAAAGATTGGTACAGCCAGGCATGAAAACGAAATTTAATGCAAATGATGGTTCCATAATCACTCACTGTCCTTCTCTTATGAGTTTATATAGGTGCTGACCTAGCAATGACTTAGAAGGATGTTTGTCAAAGTCTTTTCCATATGTTCATTATCTATATCTGAATATCTGAAGAGAATTGCAAAAATGAAAATATCTTAACTTTTCTAAAGACCTGCCATATCAGAATGTCTGAATTCCTAAGCCAGTTACATAGATAATTCTAAACTGATCTGGAGAGTTGAGATTATTATAAATATTCCTAATACATTTTAATGTATGAACTACAAGGTTTCTTGTGTAGACAAGTGCTCTACCCTCAAGCTTCACCCCTAGCTCTTTTTTGGATTTTTTATTTTGAGGCAGGATGTTGCAAAATTGCTGAGGTTGGCCTTGAATTTGCAACCTTCCTGTTTCAGCTTCCTGAGTAGCTGAGATTACAGGCTGGTACCACTGTGTGTCAGACTCCAATTATAAAGATGATTACTAAAAATCTTCCACAGAAAATCAGAAATATGAATTAAACCTCAAGGTTTAAATTCTGAGTCACTCTTCCTAGTTTGAAATGATCTCCAATGATTTAGTGTTCATATCTACTATCAAATAACATGTTCTTCTGAGTCATCTAAAAGTGATGTTGTTATCAGTAACATTTTGTACAAGCATACATATTGCACATCATCTGGACCAATTTTCTTATTTTACAGACAAGAGAAAAGAGGCCTAAGATGTGTAGGTGACTTTAAACTTTAACCTTTACTGGGGACATGATGACTTGAAAACAATGCTCAAGATTTGAAGTTCAGTTGATCTATTCACTATCAAAGCATGCTCACATCAAGAAATCTATGAAAATTAAAAATAATCACCTACAATTGATTTTTTTCACTGTGATGACGTATAATAGGACTTCTTAAAAATTTGACTCAATCCCTGTTATACTAGGGATCTGTGAACTTTTAAAATAGATCAGGTGGCAATACTGCACTTTGGATGGTATCTGATAAAGTAGCACCAATGTAAAATGCTTCATTTTTCTTTAGCACTTTAAATGTTCCATATGCCATCCTTGGTGTATTTAAATCTCATTTTACTTTGTATGTGATTTTTAATAATTTAAGCTGCAGATGTCTAATGCTTTAGTTTTATTTGTGCTGTCATATAACTAAGTAGATTTTGCTTATAATTTAAATAATCTTTGTAATTCAAAATTTTTTGGTTTTATTTCACTGAATATTAATGCTTCTGTTTTCACATTATCAATCTTTTATCCTGACATATAGCTCTATAGTACAAAAATGTGAAATACTTCAGAACTTCACTGCACTGAAATATATAAAACATTTAAAATGATCTCTCTTCTTTATGAAAATAATTATGCTTTATAAGGATTCTTCCCTTAAATAAAGAGCTTATTCACGTTTATAAAAAAATGACTGATGAAAATAATTACTTAATTTTTTCCCACCTAGGTGATATCATTCTAACACAGTAACTTTGACTTTGAATTTGAAAGATGGAGTGAAACTGTAGGCACGGTTTGATTCTGTGGATTCACAGAGAGAAGGATCTGGAAGTGCAGTTGGAGTAGGATTATATTAGTGCAACTGACAGAATCTGATCACCCAACCTGCCTCCAAGTTTTACCATCATCTAAGACATCTGTTGGTTCATCTTCTTGCATAGCAGAATCGTCACCAATCATACACATTCACTGAAGTTAACAGGCTTTCTCTCTAAAATTAAATATGTATGGGAGATTAAGGAGTAGCACTCATTGCATGCAATTGATTAATTGAATGAGATTATTTCCCTTGAGTTCTTGAATAAATTAATTTGGACTGAGGGAAGAGAATAAGCAAGTAATTCTGGAATAAAGAATATTTGGAGAGATAGGAAAAGTCTTGCCAGTTGACTTAATCAGGGTTTTTAAACAATGCATGAGGATGAAGAATCATAGAGAATATTTAGAAGTGTGTGTATGCATATGTGTGTGGGGTGTATGTGTGTGTGAAAGAGAGAGAGAGAGAGAAAGAGAGACTGAAAAGATAATGGGAAGATGCTCTGGCTCTTAGCCCAGGCTTCATTGAATGCAATGTACTTCCAATTAAAGTTACTTTCCAAGAAAATGACATTCAATTCAAATCCAAAAATATAGCCATTGTGTTTCTACTATCTGTAAAGCATGATGACAACTCAGAAAAATAAACAAATAAATAGTGTTAATTTTCCCACATCTTTATAGCCAGCCTAAATAGGAAGATATATAATGATTTAATTTTTTTTCAATTTATATAATCATAAAGTAAGCCACAAAACTGAAGGAAATGTAAACATCATAGATTTTAATTTCCTCAGCCTACAAAAAAACAAGGAACTGAGTGAAAAGGAGGCATTTGCCAAGAGTCTCAGAAAATCTTCTAACATTTCTAGCTATCCAAAATAGACCTATATGGCTAAGAAGAAAAATGAGCTAAAAAGCAAGGCCAGAGTTACCCAACAAACATAATTGTTCCAAATTTGTTTTGAACAACTAGTTTAATTATATGTGCAACTTGCTAAAGAATCTGAGTTTGGCTCTGAGACACAATTTTGAACTATTAATTCATCTTTCATCAAGGTGAAGCTTTAGCAGCCTTCTCTCCCTTTTTAGAAATTCCCTAATTCCCCTAATTCATTGTGAAAACAAATGAGAAGTTAACTGTTATCAGTTAATTTCCAAAGTTGTCTTCAGAGTGGATGCTCAGACCACAGAGTTAGCCAACTGGCAGATTCTAAAGCATAGTTCACAATCAAGGCCAATTAGACATTCTCAATATCCCCCAGGAGCCTCGTACACTTGGCCAGTCAGAGAAAGGGCCATGTTCTCCACAGCAATTATTGAGTAGCTGCCAGTTGGAAATAATTTTTTGAGCAATTTCTTAAAATCTCTCTAAAAATGATCAGGTAATAGTTCAAGATGGACCTGACATATTGCCAAAAAATTGACCAGTATAAAACACCTAAGGTGTGCAAATTATGTTATGTGCATGTACAAATTATGTTATGTCACAATGAACCCCACTGTTGTGTATAATTATAATGCACTTATAAAGTGAAAAGAAGAAACAAGAAATAACAAATAATTCCTAAAGTTCGAATGCTTGCCATTTTTGTTACAGATGTTTATCTTAGAATTTCTTCACAAATCACATATTACTTCACTTAGTTCTTTTCTTTGGCAGCTCAATTTAGGGATCTTTCTCTAATCAAAGAGATGTGATCCAAAAACATTCTTGTTACACAGTGGTTCACGTTTACCCCAGTCCCACAAATTTCCCCAGAAATTCCTTCTTGGATAAATATTGTTTCTTGTCTATTTCTCTTAAATTCATCTCTTTGCTCTCTGTGGAGAATAAGTTACAGGGTACAATGAGTCCCAGATGGAGGACTGAGGCTGTGACCTTCCCAGCAGAAGAGCCTTGTGTACTGCACTCTGCAATTTAAATAATCTGCTGAGTATTGTTACATGGCCTTATATGGTTGTCAAACCTTAGGACCCAAAGACTACATGCATGTAGCTTTATTGATCATAGACTTCAATGAATAAAGGTCCTATTTTGGAGCAGGGCAGGGTTTAAGTACTTAAGACAGATTCTTATAATTTTCTTCTCTGAATTTAACAACACATCATCACAATGCATCAACTTTTCTCTGCCTGAGATTTGAAGGTTATTTTTCATTTAGATATTTAGGAAAAGATATACTAACTTATTAATTATTCTTCCTAAACTCTCTGGTAAAATATCATTTAAAAATCATAGAAGGGATCATGTTGCTTTAGTGGAAAGAAGGGGAGTCAAGGAATAGAATTTGATCTTAACTCAAATTTTGGTTCTAAAACCAATTATCTTTTGACAGGTAGACATTTATTTATCTCTTTTAATCTGTCCTTTTTTGTAAATAAGAATGATAACAATTATAGAAGTCAGTCCTCTGGGTTAAAATATTTAAGATACGTAAAACGTAGTACTTGAGACATAGAGAGATATAAAACATAAATTTTAATAGCCCTTCTATATCCAATTTGCTCTACTCAAGTTGAAAAAAAATTATCAAACAAATAATGCTTAATGTGAACACCAAAGAACTAGAGATGTAGCTTAGTGGTAGAGTGCTTGCTCAGCATACGGAAGCCTTGGTTCTATCCCCAGTACTGTAGGGAAAAATGAACACCAAGCAATCTATAGGCATAATTACTCTAACAATAATCATTGTTGTGTTTGGATGAAAGCAGAATGAAAAGGTTGTCACTGGTCATCAATGTATCATCAATTACAAAAGCAAGAGAGAATCTACTTATGGACAATTATGTATTTTAAATATCCATACTAGATTTTTTTTTTTTTTTTTTTTGGTACTGGGGATTGAACTCAGGGGCACTCAACCACTGAGCCACATCCCCAGCCCTATATTGTGTTTTATGTAGAGACAGGGTCTCACTGAGCGGCTTAGTGCCTCGCCGTTGCTGAGGCTGGCTTTGAACTCGCGATTCTCCTGTCTCAGCCTCCCTAAGTGCTGGGATTACAAGCGTGAGCCACCGCGCCCGGATAGATTTTTAATGTTTCTTCAGATTCTGCTTCAATGTATCATGGAAAGAATTAATACTCGTGTTCATGTAAAGATCTACATGCAAAACAAAAAAACTTGCCTAGGGAGATAAACAGACATCTATTAGGTTAAAACATCAAAATTGCTTAATTCAAGAAAATTTGTGATAATATTGATATCTTGCCTTTGAGTACTCAATTAAGTAAGTATAGATGACAAAATATTATCTCTGCAGGCAAATTTTGTCACAGCTCAGACAAAACACCAGGACATGGTCTAAGATTGAACTTAACAGAAGGTTGGAGCATGAAGTGACATGATACTATGGGTAGAATATAACATGCATCTTTAGGTATCCCTAGAAATATTAAGGTTTTATAAATTTGGATTTTATTAAGGGTAATACTAAAGGAGCATCCTTCTATATATATGGAATTAAGTTCCAAGATTCAAAATAAACAAGTGAGGAAGAACTGATATTCCAATGCTTGACCTTTTTTCTTTGAATATCATTTCATTGAATGTGTGTGAAATGATATTTCTTCATTTCATTTGTTTGGTATTGATTTATAAAAATTTAGAATATACTGTTTAACCTCCTTCCTTTCTGCCTTTAGATTTAAACCTACCGACATATATACACCCAGCCAGCCACAGGGACAAACACACACAACCACCCTTGATTATGCTTTTATAAGCAGAAGACAGAGCAGATGGTAGTAACTGTGAATTCCTAGCAACAGATTTTGAGACCATAATATTATTCTAGCAAAACAACAAAACATACCACTCATGTAAACTGATCAATATATAACATTAATAAGTCCAAATATTTCTACCAATTTACTAAAGAATAAAATATTAAATCAGTATAATCAGTATAATCTAAACAGTATATTTTTGCTTGTCTCTGCCCTCAGATTATTTTATTTTTCCAGAGTTAACAAAAGAGGAATAAAAATATTTTTTTGGCAAACAAGGAAAATTACTCAAAAAGATAGCAAAGGAAATACATTTGTTTTTAAAGACAGAACTGAGCATGGAACTAGTTTACCTAACATAAGGAGAAATTTAAAACAAAAGCAAACAAACAAACAAGAAAGCTACTTATTCTTGTTCACAATGATAATGCAATGAAGATTTTTAGAATTAGAAAACATAAGTTTCTGGCTTGTTAAGTAGGATACACACACACACACACACACACACACACACACACACAGAATAAAAATGTATCTTTATTATCCAGAGAAACAATAAACCTCCTGGAGAACAGAAGAATCAAATACTAAGAACAGCTGAGATATCAAGAGGGAAATTGGTATTACTGTGGCATTTATTTATGACATAAGAATATATACAATGAACCACAGGTTACTACAAATAAATGATAAGTTAGCTGTTGTCAAGCTATTTTTTTAATGCCTTCAAACTCTAATGGAAAAAAGATCTGCTAATTCAATGAATGGTCAGTATTCACCAACTGCACACATACATAAGTCTTAGGTCAGGAAAGGATTTCCAGGGTCATTTTCCTGTTCTTGGTAGGCTTTCCTTTAACACAAAAGGGAAGCTTTGTTTGTAGACTCTGTCAAATTTATTCTGTTTCAGGAAAGTTGCACAGACACTAATATTTAGAAAGCACTTTTGTAAAATCTTGCCTAAATTCCCATGATTTCTTTTTATCTGCTCTTGGAAAACAAGATAAACTCATGGACACATGGGACGATATGGGAGATTTGGGCTGCAGTAAGTCTTCTGTGTAGGGTCACCATGAACCTCTCTCCCTATTCTTGAAATTTTGGGTTCACATTTTAGAATGTCCCAAATCAGTTGAATGTCATTATTTGTTAGCAGCTTTGAAGAGTTTGCTTATACTACTAAATTCATCTGATTCCTAATATAAATTTATTGATTTACTTCCATAAAAACATTAGCATAATATGTTGATCAAGCTTAGCGCAGTTTTATTCCTGTAGTAAGGCAGATCTTTCCCTGGACAGAGGCTTAGGAATTGCTCAAGGGGAAAGATGGCGGGTAAATAAGCATGGGGTTTTACTGGAGGAATTTAAGATGAGTCTTTCCTTGCTTGCATGTGTTTTAGTCAGCTTTTTTTTTTTTTTTTTCACTGCTGTGACTAGAAGTCCTGACCAGCACAACTGTAGAGGAGGAAAAGTTTGAGAGCTCATAGTTTCAGAGGTCTTAGTATATAGAAGGCCGGTTCCATTCCTCAGGGCTCCAGGTAAGGCAGATCATCATGGCAGAAGAGTGTGGTAGAGGGAAACAGCTCACATGGTGATCGGCAAGCAGAGAGAGAGACAGAGAGGTGTCCACTTGCCAGATACAAATATATACCCCAAAGCCATTCCTCCAATTTCCACCTCCTCCAGCAATACCCTGCCACTTCAGTTATCACTCAATAAATCCCTGTCAGGGGATTAATTCACTGTCTGGGTTAAGACTCTCACAACCCAGTCATTTCTTCTCTGAACCTTCTTGCATTATCTCACATGTGAGCTTTTGGGGGACACCTCACATCCAAACCATAACAGCATGTGATTAGCTTGGTCAAAGTCAGCATTTTATAAACAGTTGGTTTACTGTTGGTAGATTCAGTGAGGATAAATCCTTGATGAATAAACTGTTGTTTGATTAACAAGGACATTAGCTCAGCAGAGTGACCTAGTGGCCTCTTTCCCTGATGTGCAAGTTATTCTCGTGGGAAAACTGGTTTAAAAGCGTACTATTTGGATTAATGGAATTTGGGGAGTTCCAGACAAAAGGAAGTTATTTACCATTTTCCAGTTTATGTTCTTTGGCAAAAAATTGCTGAAACAAACAGTAGAGTTATGTTGATGTAGAGACCCTGTTCTTTATCTCCATAATTATGCTGTAGGGCTGCAAACATCTGTTTTTAATACTAAACTTGAATGATAACAAAAAACAACATGTCAATATATATTTAGAGATATACCAGAGCCTGTCATGAAGAATATAAAACTATGTTCTTAGGCTCAGATCCTCTCAAGAAAACAGTTTGATTGATAAACATGGAAATGTGTTTATTGTAAACTTATCCATTTGATCTCCTGAGATCAACATAAACTCAATCAATTCAACATAAACTCAAGCCAATATGCAGAATTGTGAGAAATAGACCTCTTATCTTCCCTCTGAGGCATTGTGATGTGAGAGCTGGCTGGACATTATCTAAATAATCCTGGACCCAAAAAGCTCGAGGAGGTGAGGTGGAAGACAGAAAGGTGGAACCCTGGGGCTCTTTCCCTTTGCACAGTGAGATAGGTAACCCCCAAGGACAAGGAGTACATCACTGTGTCCTGGACATTTGTCTCTATATGCTGACTCATGTGACTCTGCATTGCTCACAGCAATGTGTGAAGGAGGGAAAGTGCTGGCAGGCTGTGGGCAGAGGTTCCCAGCATCACCTCAGCACCATGGTGGTACATGGGGTAATAAGGGAAAAGGGCTGGAGCCAGGAGTGAGCAGAGGAGTCATTGTTGTCTCTCTGATCTCAACTGTGGTGAAGAAATGTTTAGATGTTTTCATCATAACTTGCCAATATCTCTGAGGGGATGGAAAAGGAAAGGATTTATTTCTGTGTGAAAAGAGATAACATGATAACATTTAGATTCTTGGTAGGTTGTATTATATTTCCTGTGCTTGGCTGATATACACATACATATGTAATATATAATAATATATACAATATATAATAAATTATTATAGATAATAACTTTGCAGATATACTAAAGAAAGAAAACAGTTTGCATTCTGTAACAATAATTCATTATTTTCGATTATTATCTGAAGTACAGACGTCAAAAAATTGACAAGTAGATGCTATTTCTTTTGTTTCTAAATAATATTGACCAAGTCATACTTTAACTTTGGTTTTTAATTTAAAAGTTACAGGGCCTGGGAAATGTAGCCTGGCGATGGAGTTTTGCTCAGCAAGTGTGAAGCCCTGGGATCTAAACCAAGCACCACAAAGAAAAACAAACCACCACCAACAAAACCTAAGTTACTTATTAACAGCATTTATACACCACTTCGCACATTTTTATAATGTTTGTCCCTGGTCCCTGCCTCTCACTTCAGGTTTGTCTGATTCTGTCTTGTTGCTTCTCTGAATTATAGAAGAGCATCCTGACTGAAGAGAGCTTGTTGGACTCATTCTTTTCTGTGATTTCTTACACAGAATGATCTTGGAACATGTTAGACACACGATGAATGTTTGGAAAACTAGTATGGGGAGACACAATCCTTACTCATGTTGCACATAGAAGAGGAACTAAACTCAGGAACTCAAATCCCAGAGAGACATTTAAGGGAAGTGTTGACATAGGAAAAATTTGTGTTTGCCAAGTAGGAAGGGAAATAAGTACCCTAATGCTTAGAAAAGATCAGAAATTGAAATAATAATCAGGGGAATAAAGTGGGCTCTCTACAATACAGGGGTATAAGAAAGAGGGGGTAGTGATGCTCAGATGCAAAGTGCTGATTTAATTATCAGCAAGAGATCTGTTACTAGTCATGCACAAAAATAAGATATAGGCAATATCCAGCTTGCACTCATTCTTACTTCTCAAGCTCACGACACTTGGTTTCTTGATTTTTGACAATCTTGAGAGGAAAAAAGGATTCAGAGTATAAAGTAAGATGGAAGCTATATATAAGGTTTACTAGTCCTAGCCTAAAAGAAAATAATCAGCCAAGAATTAAAAACTGGTGGTAGACAATTTTGTCCACCAACATTCCTGTAACTATTAACACGTTGGATGTGCCTTTCAGGTTCATTAGAGTGGCAGATCCTAACATGAATATTTTTAAAAACTGGTTCCAAATCTAAGAAAAAAGAAATCTAAACAAAACACATAAGCACTAAGAGGAGCCTCAAAGAGGACGAAGGGTGGAGGGGGAGTTGACCTACTTTAAAAGTAAATATTAAATTGCCATTCACTTTTCAGCAAAAGCAGCTAAACATATTGCAGCCATTGATTCTTAGGTTTAACTAAAATGAATTAAACAGACATTAATTTTGAATCCATATCTTCCTTAATTATTACTTTTTTTCATCCAGGAAACAGGCGATTATTTTCTCCTTTCGAAGCACCAAATTTTACACTTCTAAATTAAATATTATTCTTTAGTATGTAAAAATTAAGCAATAACATATAGATACAGAAGGCACTACATAAGGGATCATAACCATATTGATTATAGTAATCTTTGTATTACTGATGTGGACCAAGGATTCTGTACAGAATCCTATTTAATCCTCAGGCTTGGAAAAGTTATTTCCCCTCACCCCAAAGGCTAAACATCTAGGAAGTAGCAGAGTGGTTTCAGAACAAAGGGCCAATCGACTCTCCAGTCCACTAAACTATGCCTAGAAAGTTTATAATATTAATCTCTCAATAGTTATCAGTGAACACAATATTTGTTCTGATAAAATAAACCATATTTATGCTCTTGTCGTAGCAAAATCAACACAGTTAGAAGGGTGTCTGTGGCACAGTTTGCACCCTGTCAGCATGTTCTTGTGTCACCCCTGACATATGCATTGCTAAATTCCATGACTTCTTGCTACTCTGGGCATGAGGGTACATAGCCTACCCATTTCATTACTAGAAATTGTACTCTAATTTTCCCTAATAAAACACAATTAAACAATAAGCTATATCTACCTAATGGTAAGAAATTAGTTTAAATGAGTTTCATTGTAGCCTCATACAGAAATTCAATGGATCAGGCCAAGAAGAATAACTGAATTCTCCTGGGTGTCTCCCCACTGGAGCCAAGTCAGTGTTGATACTGTCGCTCTGTCCAGAATAGAGAGCGTCAATCTTTCAGCAAAAGTCTTTGGAATATTCATTTTAAAAGAGGGATTTTGAGGGTCAGGAGTTTCAGATACAATCTGTCAAGAAAGAAAAATAAGGAGGGAAATCATAAACCAAGATCAGATGATTGTATTTTGATTTTTTAAAAAAATTCATAGGACAAAACAGAATAAAGTGAAAAAAATAGTAGATAAGTTCTATGAAAGGAAGCCTCCTAGATCAGACCATATTTAGATCATGGCAAAGGCAGAAAGATCAGTAGGAAAGGCAGCCTAAACAATAAAAATGTTGGAGCCTGGTGAGAATTTCTTTCCCTTCACCTGGCCCTACTGTACCCCACCTCCACCTTCATTGCCCCAAGATTAGTCAGTTAACTTGATGATACCTGCTACAACTCCTGCTCAATAAGAATGAACTTGTATGAGTTCCTGGTTTGTTTGTTTATTTATTGTTTTTTGTATCAGGGATTGAACCCAGGCGTGCTTAACCACTAAGCCTCATCCCTGGCCCTTTAAATTTTTTTTTTTTTTATTTTGAGACAGAATCTTGCTAAGCTGCTCAGGGACTCACTAAATTGCTGAGGCTGGCTTTGAACTTGCAATTCTCCTGCCTTGGCCTTGGGCCACTGTGCCTGGCTAGCTCCTATATTTCTAAAACTTCAAGTAAAATGAGAACAAATTGAAATAAGATATTAAGATTCCAACTGGAAGAGGTAGCAAGCAAGGAAGTTATTGGTTTGGAGTATAGTACATTGTTTAAGGTGGTATTTCAAATTAGTTTGATTATAAAGATTATTAAAAATGGATAATTTTTGAGCAAATAGTCAGGGTGTCTCCTCCATACTCTATGGCTGGGCCCAAGAATGTACAATTTAGTATATTCCCGGGGTGCTTAGTATGATTAAGAATGGTTGATAATCACTAGTATCTGCAAAGATCCAAAGGTTAGATCTTTATTTATTTAGGTGGGAGACAATACCAAGGCACAGGGGTACCATAATTGCTGATTTTGGTTATTTGAATTAAGCCTATGAGGAAGAAGCCATAGACTTAATAATATGAATGATTTCAGAAAACAATATGAAATACTTGGCAAAGACTCTTAAGGCAAAGACTCTTAAATACCTTGTTAAATTATTTCATTATATGTTTACATTTTCTGAACAAATAGGAAATGTGTTCTAATCAGCTTTTTTGTCTCTATGACCAAATGACCTGAAAAGAACAATTTTAGAGGAGGAAATGTTTACTTGGCATTCATGGTTTCAGAGATCTCAGTCCATAGACAATGGACTCCGTTGCTCTGGGCCTGAGAGAGGCAGAATACCATGGCAGAAGGATGTGGAGGAAGCAGTTCAGGACATGGCAATCAGAAAACAGAGAGAACTCAGTTCACCAGGGACAAAATATAAACCTAAAAGCGTGTCCACAGTGATCTACCTTCTCCATCTATACCCTGCCTGCTTACAGTTAGCACCCTGTTAATCCATGTCAGTGGATTGATGCATTGATTAGGTTGAGGGTCTCATAACCCAATCATTTCACCTCTAAACTTTCTTTCCTTTTCTCACACATGAGCTTTGCGGGGGACACCTCATATCTTAACCATAACAAAATGCTTATTATAGAAAAATAGAAACTAGTTAAAAGAAAAGAAAATTAAAAATAATTAACTATATAATAATCTTATCAAAAAAAGAATCCCTATTAATTTTACTGTATAATAAAATTTCAACACCTCAAGGATATTGTTCCTGAAAAGTCTCCATCATGTGTGAATAAAATCTGTTGAGCAAGATGATGTTTGTTTAGAGAAATATTTTCAGAATAGTCGTACTAACCAGGGTTTTCCAGAGAAACAGAACAAATAGTGTGTGTGTGTGTGTGTGTGTGTGTGTGTGTGTGTATGTGTACATATGAGTTTTATTCTAGAAGTTGGTTTACATGATTATGGAAGCTAAGAAGTTCCATGATCTTCCATTGCTAAGATGAAAAACTGGGAAAGCTAGTGGTGTAATTTAGTCTGACTACATAGGCTTGAAAACCAGGGGTGCCAATGGTGTATGCTTAGATCCAAGTCCAAAGGTTCAAGAACAGGTGCTCTAATGTTCATGGGTAGGAGAAGATGAATGTGAATTAACCTCTCCTATGCCTTTTATTTTTTTCTAACAAGCTCTCAAAGATTAGAGAGTTCTAACCACATTTGTGAGGAAGATCTGCTTTCCTCGGTGTATAGACATTCAAATACTAATCTCTTTCGGAAACATTCTTGTGGACACACTTAGAAAATAGTGTTTTATAGGCTATCTAGGATGTCAAATTAGCCTTTACAATGGCATTAATATTTTATGCATGACAAATCAACATTAAAGAGATTCCCTTCTTCCACATCAATTATATTTTTTCCTAAGTAACAATAATTCTCTCATTAAGAAGTCTTACAAACCACATACTGTATACATACTGTGTTTTGTAGGATAGGTCTGTGAAGATACATAAAGTCTAGGCTCATCCATTCTTCCTCTCAGAAGTAAAAAAAATAGTGTGTTTGGCTAGGATTTGGGGTAAAGGTCACTGGTGGAAAGCTTACCTACCATGTGCAAGGTACTAAGTTCCATCTCCAGCACTGCCAAGTGAATGAAGGAGTAAATAAATTTTAAAAATATGGTTTGGTCAGTTTCTATAATGTCCCCTTAATTAAACAAGTTTTAAAGAGTAAAGGAGAACCCCCCCCAAATAAAACAAAAACAAAAAAACAGTTCTGAAAGGCCTCCCTCACTTTTTCACAAACTGTTAAAATTTACTAAAGAAGATTCTTCCAGAAGCCTTATATTAATAATTCCTCTAATTAATATTTTGAAATAGCCCAACTTGATATGTCTTTTGCAATAGCTTTTTTTCTCTCATTAAAATAATTATGGCAAAGTCTAATGTAAAAACTTCATTTTTCACAAGTTATCTTGATGCTCTCATCCACAGAATTAGTCATATCCTTGCCTCTTTCTATCTATTCTCATTCCATCCACATTATTTAGAAAGGAAGAATGATTATGGTTTATGCTTAGTCAATTGCATTTCAGGCCAAGTTTGTGAGGCAAACATAAAATTATAAAATATGTTAACTAACAATTTTATGACTTTCGTAGTCATAGTTTAAATGTAGAACTTTCAATATACTGTGATTTGCTGTTAAAAATGCCTGAAATATTATTGGTGTAAAAGTCAGTATTCCTATAAGAAGGTTGAGGAAACGATGTTTTTGTGTATCAAAAAGTCTGAAGGCTGTGCTGAGTTTCAGGAAAAGTGCAGGCATAATGTGTGATTCTAATAGAGTAAATGCTAAACAGGGACCCTGCAGGCTCCACTAACTGGGGATGTGTGGCATCTCTTATTCTGCCAAGTCAAGTATGAGACTAAATTTCGATGAAAATCCCTGTTGATGGAGTCTTGGAACTTAGATATGTTTACAGAAGAAACTTCTAGCAAGAAATGTCTGGGATGGTAAAGGAAGTGCAAGTAATCACTTTTCATTCTTGGAGTCACCATCTGGGAAAATGTATGACAGTATTTCTTAAGTCTTAGCTACCACCTCATTACAAACACTTCATTAGTGTTTTTCAGCTGCTCATTTGTCTCTCTTCTCTCCACCTGCACTTCCTCCCAGCCAATTTTCAATAATGGTTGCCCCTTTTCCCAGCCCTAAATGTGCCAAGCACTGGACAGATTCTGAAAGGCTTTGCTTCAAAGTGAAATGGGGAATTTGGCTAGGACTTAGCTGCCATGGAGACATTCTCGATATTTTTCTTCCAACACACATTTCTCTGAATTGAAGCATTTTCCCCCCTTTTCAATTTCTTCTTAATGGCACCTTTTGCTTCCCAAATGCTCCAGGGCCACTCCTCTCCATTTGTGGAGTAAGAGAAAACCAGGGCTTCTACTTGTTTAAGATAATTTAAACTCTTCTCCCAGCCTTATTTTGAAGTCCATATATTTCCTTATACAATAGTCTTTGTTCTATCTATCATTTTCCAGAATTACTTTTATTTCTATTGGAAGCTTTAAACTCTAATCTACTTTATTTCCATCCAAGTATCTGACTTATGCTTTTGCAGAGGATGCACCTATCATCTTGTATATACTTGGCCCACTTACTTCAAATTATTTTAATTCATCTCTTTAGACCATAATAGTGATCATTCTTTGTACCCATCACCGTTTGGAACTGTTCTTGATTCAATATGAACTTAAGACAATGTTGAAAGTCTCTTTGGTCTCAAACTCTGTCATTCTGTCCAACTACCATGATGGCTATGCTGGCATGTTGACTGCTTTGGTTTTCTTCTGAGTTCACTAATTCATTCGTGTCATTTTTCTACGCTATACCCAGAACATTGCTTTTTGTTTGTTTGTTTCAAAATATATGTTTGATCATGCCCATACTCTGAGATCCATCTCCACTTTAAAATATTCCAAGATTTTCTTTTTTTTTTTTTTTTTTTTTTTTTTTTTTTTTGGTACTGGAGGTTGAACTCAGGGGCACTCGACCACTGAGCCACATCCCCAGCCCTATTTTGTGTTTTATGTAGAGACAGGGTCTCAATGAGTTGCTTAGCACCTCGCCATTGCTGAGGCTGGCTTTGAACTCGCGATTCTCCTGTCTCAGCCTCCCTAAGTGCTGGGATTA
>CM053411.1:42988505-43023303 GCA_028644305.1 Xerus rutilus | reverse complement strand
CCAAGATTTTCTTTGTTAGAAAAACGGAGTTAGGGTTCTGCTGGTTGTTGAACAATCAGCTGACCGAGAGTGGGAGGAGCATGGGCAATATAAAAAAACCTGTAGTTGGTAGCATTTGCCAAATTTCTACAGTGTACTTAGTCCTGTAGTGGCCAGTTTTAAGCTAGCAATGTGATGTCAATGAGTGTAGAGTTGGAAAAATATGTGCATGTTTGGCTATGGAGCACATCACTGGTTGGAGGCCAATCCTGAACTTCAAAGACTTTACTTCCTGCTTCATCTGTCTCCTCTGACCTATTTTAACCATGACTTGCCTTAGATTCTGTCCATTGACCATTCTGGACTTTGTTTATTCTTTCAGATGTGCTCTATGCTATTTTCCCTCCACTACAGGGATTTTGTGAATACTGTTCTTCCTCACATCTAAATACTCTAGGCCAGTGTGATGGCAGGCGTGCCTGTATCCCAGCCACTAGGGATACGGAGACAGGAAGATCACACGTTCAAAGCCAACCTCAGCAACTTAGTGAGGGCCTAAGCAACTTACTGAGTCCCTGTCTCTAAATAAAAGATAAAAAGGACTGGGAGTGTAATTCAGTGGTTAAGCACACCTAGATTCAATCCCTTGTACCAGAAATCAGAACAAAACAAACAAACAAATAATCTCTCTACTTTAGCCTTAGCAGAGTTAAGATCTCATGACGGTACCTTTCTTGAGCCCCACAGAACTCCAGACTAATCCAGACCATTTGATTTTATGTTCACTAAGCAGCACCTTCTTCTTTGTCTGTTAAGGTTGTAATTTTTTTCCGTCTATTTGTGTCATTGCTTGATCAATGTCTGTGTCTTCAGCCAGACTATAAGCTGTGTAAGTGAAGGGTTACACGTGGGGGGCTCATCATAGTATTGCCAATACCTATGTCCAGCATAGTTCTAAGATATACTATTTATAATATAAGAACAACATACATTGAATGAAAACAAAATGAAGAAAACTCTATCCATTTCTTTACTGAGCAGTACTTAGCTCATGATAAGCTTCATGACCTGTTTGTTGAACGTTTCATTAAAGATTTCACCTACTCCATTTCCTCATTTCTGTTGAAAATGGTTTTCAACTTTATTGTGATCTTTATTCCTCAATATACCTTAACTTGATGATATTCTCTACCCTTTACTTCCTGCGCTATAGTTCTCTACTCCTTCTATTGTAATCCTCAAAGCCTATATTCCAAATCTTTTAAAATGCTGGTTATAAAGTAACCAGATGAGTTGTTGGCCCTTGTTACAGTTAGTTGGCCCTTGTTACAGTTATGTACAAGGCACTATACTGTACCATCTTGGAAAAATCAATTGGTATAAAAGACAGTAAATAATAAAGAAAATAATATAACATAAAATTATTAAAAATTATTTATGTAATAAGTAAATTCATTCTTGGCATAGATAGTTTGTTGGAAAAGACATAATTATTTACAAGTAAATGGTGTGTGTGGAATCCTGAAAAATTCTTGACAGTGGTCTACCATAGACACTCAGGAATGCCAGTCATTATATAAGGGGTTCGATTTAATGAGCTCACTCTGACATTCTGATTGCTAATATGGATGACATGTATGAATGAACCCAAGAATTAAGGAAAGTTCTCATAAAATCACAGGTAGCATTCAGCAAATTGTGATTCTAGTGAACAATGTTGTGTAGGTGTTCTTATTTTAACATAAATAACTTATGTGTATGAAAACAAACATTAAATCAATAAACTGTCTTATAATTCCTCATTTTTTCCCGATTCTATGTTCAATAGAAAATCTACTGAGATTGGTTTTCCTTTTTCTTTAATCTCTATAAATGAGGCAAAGTACTTTTACCTCTGCACCTTTTGCTTGAAGAGTCATATGTTCCATTTTTTTCTAAAATGACTTTTTTAAATGAACTTTAAAAACTAAGAGATGAAGAGTCTATTTTATTGAGATTTATATTTAAACATTATGTTTAATGTTTTTGTTGCCTAGTGTTTTAGAAGCTAGAGGTATTTCTTTTGAAGTGTCAATCTAACTCTTACCATGATTTTGATGGTAATTACAGTGGAATGCCCATATTTCAAAGAGTGAGATCAGAAGTTCATTTTAATCTCAGTACTAAATGAGCTTGGCAGTGTTTTTGTGGCTTTTGAGTCCTGAGACATATATTTGTAATGCATTTTGATGCAATAATCTCAGTTTGGATTTACTTGGCTAGTTGAACCAGTTGGCTATATTAATAAATATCCAGCAATTTAAACATATGATATCTAATATTGCAATTATGTGTGGAATTTATTTTAAAGGTAGACATTATCAGACAAAGACCACATTTATTTCTGTGAAAATATTTTGGATATAACCAGACTACAAATATAATCAGACTACATATATACACTTATTTTAAGCTTTCATAATAAAAATTCTAAAACATTGTATTGGGAACCTAAAGAAGTGATGTCTTTGATCCTCCTTGTTCTGATAAAACAAAATTATTACTGAAAATGGATAAAAATAAAATAATAAAATGACTATACCAAGTAAGAATATTTTTTAAAAAAGACACGATGCAGAACTTGATAATTATCAAATGCGATATCTATGCATACAATCCCATGGCAGCTTCCCTCTGAAAGTAGCACCAAAAGAAACAAACAAGAGGAGTACTATAGGAAATGCAAGAATAAATAAATGGGAATACATGATGTTAGGGGTCTTTAACATACTATTCTCAATCCAATAGAGGTTAATGGACAAAAATAAGTGAGGATATAGAAAAACTAAACATAACTAAAAAGGTAGATGTCATAATTATATATTAAAATTGACACCCATTAATAGTGAGTATACATTATCAAATATATAGAAGACATTCATTAAAGCTGAAATTACCCTGCATAGGCAAACTGTTTTTTTATCAACATGTGAGAAAAATTGACATTAATAGCAAAGTAAAAAAACAAAAATGTTGTTTCATTTTTGTTTTTGTTCTTGTTTTTTTATGCTGAAAAAATATGCCATTGGGTTAAAGAGGAAATGCAGGTAAAATTGAAAAATAATTTTAAAATGATAAAATCAGTAAATTCTACATGCTATAAAGGTAATATTTTAAAAGACATTATAGGAGAATCCATAGCACTGGTTACTTAGGTCAATAAAAACACAAGAACAAAGCATGTTAAACATTCAAATAGAGTATTAAAAAATCATATTAAAAGAAAATTTAAAAATCATATACTACAGTTTAATACAATAGAATTAAATTATAAATAAATAAAAAAGGGAAATTGTATTTATTTATTCATTTATTTATTATTTATTTTTATAAGTAATGTAAACAACACACTCCCAAATGAACCATAGGTGAAATATAAAATCATAAAGGAAAACAAAAAATATTTATGGATTAATTAATTGAATAAAATAAAATGACAACATGCAAAACAGCAAGTACAATTGTTAGACGGAAATTTATAGCCATAAATGTATATATATATATAAAAAATGAGAAACATCTCAAATTGATGGCCTAATTTTTTATCATAAAGCACTAGAAAAAAGAGAGAAAACTAAATCTAAAGATAGCAGGAGGAAAGAAATACTCTTCAAATAATAAACAGCCTAGTGGAAATTAATAAAATATAGGGTTAAAAATATAGAGAAACTCAATGACATGGAAAACTGGTTCATTCAGAAGGGCAAATAAGCCAGGTGTGGTGTGCATGCCTGTAATCCCAGTGGCTTGGGAGGCTGAGGCAGGAGGATCACAAGTTCAAAGTCAGCCTCAGTAACTTCGAGGCACTAATCAACTCAATGAGACCCTGCCTCTAAATAAAATCCAAAATAGGGCTGGGATGTGGCTCAGTGATTGAGTTCCCTTGAGTTCAATCCCTGATAACCCACCCCTCCAGCCTCTGTCAAAATATGGTAAACACATTGACAAATTGCAAACTGGTCTAACCAAGAAAATAAGAGAAAAGACTCAAAATGACAAAATAAAAAATAGAAGGTTATAACTGTCAACCTTACAGAAATAAAAAGGACTGTAAGAGGATATTATAAACAACAGCATGTCAATAGATTGGAGAAATTAGGTGAAATGGACACATTCCTTAAAACACACAAATCACCATAACTGACTCAATAAGATAAAAAGTAATCTGAATAGATCTATAATTAAGCAAAGAAATTAAATTAATAATTTAAAAAATTTCCTCTGACCATACATATGATTCCAGGCCAGGTTCAATACCTAGTTATTTCTAATAAACATTGAATGAGAAATTAATACCAATTCTTTATAAGCATTTCTCAAAAATAGAAGAGAAAGGAACACTTACCAAGTTATTCTATGAAACCAATATTATCTTCATACCAAAGACTTTATAAGAAAATAAAACTAAACCAATATGCTTTATAAACCTAGACACAAAATCCTCAAAAAATACTAATAAATGGAATCCAGAGAGACATATCAAAAAATCATACACCAGAATCAAGTGAGGTTTATGTCAGGACATCGAAAGTGACTAATTTCCAAATATCAATTAATATAATACATAATACTAACGGGAGGGAGGGGGCAAAAATATGGTAATTTCAATTGACACTGGAAAAATATTTGTCAAAGGTAATAGTTTTTCATGTAAAAATACTCAGCAAACTAGAGCTAGACATAACATTTATGCCTGTAATCCCAGCAACTCAGAAGGCTCAGGCAGGAGGATTAGAAGTTCAAGGCCAGCCTAAGGAATTTAATGCGACTCCTTCTCAAGACAAAAGAGGCTGGGGATATAGCTCAGTGGTAAAGCACTCCTAGATTCAATTCCCTGTGTGTGTGTGTGTGTGTGTGTGTGTGTGTGTGTGTGTGTAAATTGACTACATATATTCAACAAACTAAAAATAAAAGGGAACTTCTTCAACTTGATAAAGAACGTGTATGAAAAACTCACACCTAAAATTTTAATTATGAAATACTGAATGTTTTCCCCTTAAAATCAGGAACAAGATAAGAATGTCTACTTCAATTGAAAATTGCACTGGAGGATTTAGTCAACACATATTGGCAAGAGAGAAGAGTGAAACCGATTCCACATTGAAAAGAAAAATAATAATAATAAAACTCTATTTGAGAATGATCTCATCTCTCACATAGAAAAATCCTAATGAATTTAGAGTTAAAAAGTGAGTTCTGCAATATGACAAGAGACTAAATAATATATAAAAATTAATTTTATTTGCAAACACTGACAATGAACAACCCCAAAATAATGTCAAGAAAATAATCCCACTTACAAAGCATTGGAGGAACTAAAAGATTTAGGAGTAAAGTTTCCAAAGTGTTCAACACTTTGACAGCCACAAAACAATGTGCAGGAAAATTTAAGAATCCTTAAATAAACAGAAAAATACTCAGTGTTAATGGATCAGAAGACTTCATATTTTTGGCAGATGGACATATACCTCAAAGTGATTTAGTACAATCTGTGTCAAAATCCAAGCTATTGCCCTAAAGAGCAAATGGATGCCTCTCTCTATATATATTGTAAAAACATCATCGCTCTCTGCTTCCCGGTTGCCATGAGCTAGGAAGCTTGGCTCTGCTATCACCTACTGCCATGATTTTCTTCCTTAGCTTAGTTAAGCCCAAAGCTCTGCAGCTGAATAACCACAGATTGAAACCTCTGAAAACTGTGAGCCAAAGTAAACATTTGCTCCTTTCAGTCATTATTGTTGGGTATTTTGGTCACAGCAATCAAAAGCTGACTAATACACCTCGTTAAAAATAACCTTGGAGAAAATTCACAACTTGTATGACTGACATGGAGTTATAAATTATGGCACACCCAATTACAAAACCATAAAACATGAGGAAGTCTTTACCTAGGAATGTGGTTTCCAGGATATGTTTTTTAGTGAATAAAACAGTACAAAGTTCTATATTTAGTATGTTAATACTTGCTTTAGAAAGGAAGTAACATATGCATATAGACATGTACTTGTTATTAGCAAAGAGGAGACTTTATATATTCATGTGAATGGTTTCCCTTGGGATAGAGATTGGAGTAGAGGGAATAAGAATGAAAGAAAACTCTCTCAGCATATCATTTAATATGGTTTGACTTTTGAGCCATGTATTTATTTTCATATTTAACATTAAAATATACCAATTTTAAAATCGTAAATCTTCCACCATTCATTCATTTATTTCTTCAATGATTCATACATCATTTGTCCTTTCAGTCTACTGACATTTGCTAGATGATGTCTTGGGCAAGATCCTTGTTCTCATTGAACTGATTTGGATGATTTCACCTTTTCACTGAGTATGCTGTGTCCAGTGAGGAGAATGTAGACCATTTTGGATCTGCTTAGGCTCTGTAGAATTTGTGCACAAGACAATTGATTTAAAGGAATGATTTTGTATTCAATTTCATAGCAAAAAAAATTACCATTGGAAATGAAACTTTGGTTATGTTCAGAGCAACAAGGTGCTCAATAGATAGTTAAGGAGAGGCTAGGCCTGGTGGCACACACCTGTAATCCCAATTGTTCCTTAGGCTGAGGCAGGAGGAACAAGAGTTCAAAGCTAGCCTCATCAAAAGTGAGGCAATAAGCAACTCAGTGAGACCCTGTCTCTAATAAAATTCAAAAATAGGGCTGGGGATGTGGCTCAGTGGTCAAGTGCCCCTGAGTTCAATCCCTGGTACCTCCCCGCAAAAGAGTTAAGGATAGATGCATTGTTTGTTGTTGTGTTATAAACTTGTGGGCTTGTCTTAGATAAAGAAAAAATTCACAAATAGTTATCTTCCTGTAATTACTTTGTAAAAGAAATATTGAAAATAATTACACTCTAGTATTTCTTGTGATTCATACATTCTACTTAGGATTTTTTCCTGTACTTCCTTAATTTATCTGCATTGGAGATGATCTCCATTATACATCTTTAAGGGCTGCATCTTTAAGGGCTTAAAACCTTAAATGATATCTTGAAAAACTTACCTGAGATGAAGCATGTAGAGCTAGCCCTCTCATGCTGTTTATTCTGAATTCAGTACCTAATTCTTGGTCATTACTCATAGTAATATCTAAAAGTAAATACATGCTTTCAGAGGAAAGGGGTCAAACAGCACTGGACAAAAGAAAAATAAGGGCAATATGGAAGGAGAATGAGAAAACCAAATGGTTTGAATGAAAGTTATCTGTGGTCCTCCAACCAAATAGCCATTAGTAGGAAAAAAAGTTTTTATCTTGTTTAACTTTGAATCTATCATAATACATAAGATTATTTATTTGCAATGATAAAAATTAAAATTTCCAAAAGGTATCTTGGCCTGGACAAATTCACCCAGTTTCAAAATGTAATAACCAAACTTATATTTGCTGTTACAGAATCTTGGAGATTGGTAGAAATGTGGAAAGAGAAATAAGATGATCAGTTTTGACTTTCCAAGACGTGAGAATGTGACTCTGAACACTATCGATGGTTGTGGTTAGAGTGGATTCTTGACAAAATGCTATCACATATTATTTGAATGCATAATTTCAAACACCAGAGATTTTTTGAGATCCTCAAGGGCCTAATTCCTATTAGTTTAATCCAATTTTCCAGCTTGACAAAACTTCTAGTGTTATGGGATGATTTGAAAGTGAAGTCAGGCTGACACCATTCTGTTCAGACATCTCACCCTGTGCGAGGAGTTGCCCACCCCCCCCACCCCCCCATAAGGGCCCACTTGCATCGAATCTGATATCCTCACCCTCTTGCACCCAAACCACAGCTTCTGCAATTCATAAAACAGACATTAGCCTGCTTCCTGAGCAT
Organism: Xerus rutilus; assembly: GCA_028644305.1. Classification (NCBI taxonomy): domain Eukaryota; kingdom Metazoa; phylum Chordata; class Mammalia; order Rodentia; family Sciuridae; genus Xerus; species Xerus rutilus. The sequence goes on along the minus strand of CM053411.1, from coordinate 43,015,455 downwards.
GTACTGAGAATCTTTCTGAGAAAACTTAACTTGTTTTTTTCCACCCTGTGAAACATGTTCTATAACTGTATTAGTTTCCCCCACTCCTTTTCCTGCGTGGGATATTTTTGCTTTTTAAGCAGCCCCCCACAAATGCTCTGTATCTTGGGCTGCAGAACTGTCTGTTTTCTTCTCCCTTGGCCCTGGCCAGAGTAAATCCTTTGTCTTTACTTCAAAAAGACCCAGAGTTTTATTAGGGATTTTTGGAATTGCGCCTTAACACTAGACAGGGAAACAAGGTTGATAGAGATTAGAACAGAGTTAACAAGAAGATTTTCAACATTATCTTTTGATACTTTGATGTTTTCTGTTTCAGAAAGAGAAAGGACTTGGTAGAAGAAAAGCTGACTGGATATAATACTGGTTAATGGATTACCCTAAAAGAGTGCATTATCTAATCAATTTTGTGTTAATATTACATGGCTAACTTATGAACTACATACAAATTCATAATTGCTGTATTTTTCCTACTAATGTTTTTGTCTCAAATTCCATTTCTCTGGTATTAATTCTGATACTTCAGTTTCAGACCTATCTGTATGTAAGTTTGAATAGCATAGAATTAGAATGTTTGTTTTCTAGGTTTTTCAGACCTATCTGTATGTAAGTTTGAATAGCATAGAATTAGAATGTTTATTTTCTCTTTGTTTTACTGTATATACTTAAGCTGTATAAATCGATATATATACACATGTGCATATATATATATATATATATATATATATCAAAATGTGCATTATAGTCAGACAGATTAACAACGTCAATCACCTCACACTCTTACCTGTTTCTGTGGTTAGAGAACCTGCAATTTGCTCTCATAGCCATTTTCCAGTATACAATACAACACTATGGACAGCTATGCCCACGCTGTGCCACAGACCTCCAGACTTCAGTCTATATAACTGTCACTTTGTGCCTTTGGCCAACATTTCCCCACTCTCCTTTGCCTCACTATCCTTGATAACTCCATTCTATATTACTTATAACAAAATCTGCTATTACATGGATAAATTTAATTCACTCACATTTTACAAATATTGATATATGGAGAAATTATCTCTTCAATATTATGTTGTGCTTTTTATTTAGAAATCTGCCTTTTACATGTTTATTTCTCCATTTCTGTTCTGTATTGACTTGTTGAAATAAAGTATGTCCCACTCCTTTCTTTCCTCTGTTTTCCACATCTGTGCTGGGTTAAAAGGAATAATCTATATTTCTTCTGCACTCTTTGCAGGTATAAACCTAATCAATTAATTATCAAATTTCATCATACACACCCAAGCATATACACAAAACTCAGTGAGTAACTCTGGGTAGGTAGGAAATGGGGGCTGAGCTGGGAGCTTGGGAAGAAGAAGAAAAAAAAATAGTGATATAAAATAAACAAAGAGGAATAAAAGAGGAATATAGTTGGCTATGGACAGCCATAAACTATTCAGTGTGATCATGTGCTTGTGAAACACTAAAATAAAAATTTTCAAGCCGGGTGTGGTGGCGCGCACCTGTAATCCCAGCACTTTCGGAGTCTGAGACAGGAGAATCTCAAGCTTAAAGCCAGCCTCAGCAAGGGCAAGGCACTAAGCAACTTAATGAGGCCCTGTCTCCAAAAAAACCCACAAAATCGGGCTGAGGATGTGGCTCAGTGGTCGAGTACCCCTGAGTTTAATCCCCGGTACCAAAAGAAAAAAAAAATGTCAAAATTTATCTCTTTCTAAATGTGAGAGATTTGAACAAATTTTAATTAACAGTAAAAAAAAATTATGTTATGGTTGACTTGAATTTAGTTTTACCTTTATAAAGGCCATTATTTTCTCATTTTGTCAATTTCTGTTTTCATTTTGTATTGTGCTGCAGTTTTACTTTTGAGTTCACTTTGATTTTGCTAACGTGTGTCCAAAATATCCACAAACTCTTTCTAAGTCTGAAAGTATCTTTATTTTGCCCTCATTCCTGAATGTGATCTCACCTCAGCAAAACTCCAGACTGTCAGGGAATTTCTCTCATACTTCAAAGGTGCCATTCAGTTTCCTTTGACTTTTGCTGTTGTTTTCTAGAAGTCTGTCAATCTAATTGTTTTTTGTAAGTAATCACTTCTGTGTCTGTTACCTTTTAAGGTTTCTTCAGCCTTTTCTATTCTGCAGTTTCACTACAAGTTGTCTAGTTATAGATTTGAGTTTGTTTATACTGTTCTCTGCAGTGTGAACTTTTGATCTGAGGTGTATTGTCTTCCTTCAGTTCTGGAAAATTAAGAGCTATTATCTCTTCAAATAATGCTTTTCTCTCTTTTTTTTCCTTCTTTTTTCTTCTCCTGAGACAAGCTTTAGAATTCTATTGATAGTCTTCTAATTTTGTTCACCTATTAACTGTCTGGCTACAGATGACTTATGTAAACTTTCTGTGTCACCTCATTGCAAAACAGGGGAAATGTCTGTCTTACCAAAGGAATAGATAGATACATAGGTACATAGATGATAGTATACATGTATATATGCATGTGTGTATATCTCTATATATGCATATTTATGTATGTGTATAAAATGTATACACATATATGTAAATGTATGCATATGTGATTATATGTATGCACATAAATATGTGTATACCAATTGTTTTGAAATCCCCTCTGCTATTTCTTTACATTTCTTTTACATCCCCTATTTCCATCTTTCACTAATTATCTCTTTAGTCCTGTGTTTCGAGTTTATTTTTTGTTGTTGTTGCTGTTGTTTCTTTTCTGCTTGTTTTGTGATTTCTTCTTGTTTCAAGTGCATTTGATATTTTTGTTTTAGGAACTCCAATTATTTTGCATTGGAGCATGACTTCCAGTCTTTATTTCTGTGTTTACCCAGCCTTATCAGGCAGTTTTGAAATAACCTCTAATTGGCTCTAGGAACTCCCAAACCTGAAATAGAGTGTTAATGGTGTTTCTGAGTTTTGCCCAGTAACTGTAGTCCAGGATAATGTGGACATAGTCATTAAACCAGTGAGCCATTGGCTCACGGTCTCATCACAAATTAGGGCTTTTTCTCTTCTACCTCTTACCATCGATAACTTCCTACATGATGTAGCAGACTAGGTGAGCTCACAGGTTTTTCAATTGCTACGTGTGTGTGTGTGTGTGTGTGTGTGTGTGTAATTATATGTGTGTGTGTGTGTGTGTGTGTATAAAATTATCTTTGATTTTTTCCTAGTCTACCTGTCTTTCCACATTTGATTATAAGAAGTAAGTCTACTTCTGGTTCCATGATTGGAAATGAGCATTACCCCCACATTTCAACTCCTGGTTAACACTATCTGATTCCAAAGTCCAACATGACCACAGTATCATAGTCTTTATTTTGTGTTTTTGTACAGTGCCAGTGTAAGACATATTTATCTTGTTTTTGAACAAAGCCTTTTCTTTTTTCTCTCTTCATGTACTTTTCGTCATTTCTATGCATTTGGATGGGAGCGTTGGATTGGGAAACCACTATGCGGAAAATTCCTAGAATCATCTTGACCAGAATACCTTTCTCATGTACTTTTCTATGCTTATTATTCCATATAGTTTCCCTATTTGGGAGAATTTATTTCCACCTCCATGATTTGTATAGAAATACAATATATTGGATACAAACAGTGTATTATTTGAAAAACAACTTAAACAAATGAGATTGTTCAGTCTGAGGGTAAGGGGCAGGGAATAGGCTTAGAGAGGAGTCTGCTGAAAAATGTTTATACATTTGAAAGGGTGTCAAGTGCAAAGGGATTGAATTCATTAATATCTGCTTAATTAACCAAGTAGGGAGAAATATGTTGTACTAAGATATAGAAAGGTAAAATGATGGCTTGAAGATACAATGTCCTTCCTAACCCTGAAGCTCTTAATGATAGACTGGGTGGTGATTCATGGATTTAAACCTAGAATATGAAGTTAGAGTAGATGAGTTCCAAATCCTCCCCACAACTGAGATTCTAATCTTAATTTAATTTAATGGAAAGAGAAACACAGAAAATTCTGAGGTTATATTTACACTTATGTAGTCATAAGCTTGAGGCCTCTAAATACTCCTAAGAATAAATGGATAACATTTTGGGCTCATTTTCAATAAAAACAGGTTGTTATTAATTTCAGTTAGTTCATTACATAGTAAGAAAATTTCCTCATCCTTGGATGTGTATCTATGGTTTTGTAGATCATGGGTCTTTAAATTGAGGGTCAGGTTATATACTCACTTAGTAAATTCTTAAGTAGCACTTAATTGTTACCCATGTACTGTTTTAAGTGTTGCACAAATATGAACTCATTTAATCTTCAAAATTTCATGAGTCACTACTAGTACTACTCTCACTTTACAGTGGTAGAAAACTGAGACTTAGTAACATGCCTGAGATCATAGAAACAGTAAGGACGGCACAAGAATTCAAACCCAGAAAGACAGACACTTGAGTATTTAGGCTTCATTTTTATGCTACTCAAACATAAAATCATTCAACAAATCACAGGTGCCATCACATTCTTGAGCAACTATACATTTTATGTTGGGGAATACTGATAATGCTATTTACATGTTAAATTTGGAGATATTTCATTGTATATAATAATTATATACATATAATTATATAATATATAATTATATACCTAGAATATATTCTTAATATATGAATGTAAAACAATAAAAAGGGAATGGAAATGTTATGACAGAATATCAAGCTAAAATTTTAATTATCCATTGGCATCTTTAAATTCATTGATGATCTACTTTTCCAAATGGGTTATGGGTGGTGAGAGCAGAAGTTAATTGTTTAATGCTTGCCTTCTTTCAAAGAAGTATTAAAATAATCATATGCACATATAAGTTCTACTAACAGACTCTAGGATGATAAATCACTTTATTTGGAAACCTAGAGCTGCATTAACATTCCATTCATGATTTGTCTAGCAGCAGCCATATTTGTGGAACAATTTGTATGTAAATTTTTAAAAACAAATTGATATTGAGCTTATCCAAGGATGGCTACTTTATATGTATGATTTACGATCAATTGTGAGTATGGTGTTTATCATGCAGACACAAGGAATAAATTGAACAACCAAAGCAAATCATAAAAATTGAAGAAAAATACCCAAATACTCTTGTATTGACACATGTTCCCAGGAAATTTTGTCTCCGTTCATGTTCCTTTGAGTTGCTGATAAATACACAAAATAATGCCACAGATCATTTTTATCACAGTCAAAAAAATTTGCTACATGTGCATTCTGTTTACATGAAAGGACTTCCTGGTCTTCAAATTCATCCTTACTAGTTTAATTTTAACTGAAAATACATTATGGGTAATTGAGTTGCTACTTGTAGCTTTTTCACTTCCCTTTTCTCTATCACAGAAATCTTTTACTCTGGCAATTAGCCACCTTCATAACATACAAATATTCCTGGACTTATTTATTTTTTATTACCTTCTGCACATAGATATGCTGTACTGGCCTTCAGTTTACCCTTTAACCCTGCAGTAGTGGGACAGGCAGAGACTAGAACGGGGGACAAAGTGGTGGATAAATTCTTGAGCCTTAATTCATAATCTGTTACTAGAAGTCTTTTCCTGCTCCCTCAATCTTACAATGTATGAAATGGTCCTTTTTCTTACTCACCTGTCCCCTATACTGGGGGCTGAACCCAGGGGTACTCTACTGGTGAACTACAACCCCAGGACTTTTTACTATTTAAAGACAGAGTCTGGCTAAGTTGCCTGAGATGGCCTTAAATTTAGGATTCTCATGCCTCAGCCTTCTGTATCCTAAGAACCTGGGATGACAGAGTTGGGACCTCAGACTGGCTCACCATTCTATTCTTAATCAATTAATGGTTGTCAGGTGTGGGGTGGAGCAGAAGAGATATTACAAAATCTCTTCCATCAGAAAGAAACTCACACAAATTACCATAAAAATACCAGATTCTTCCAGCCCCAACCAGTATATAAATGGTTAGGCCATTCTTTTATACAAGGACAGTTTTGACTTCTCTTTCAATCAGGGCTTCCTCTTCACCTGGATTTTTCTTTTCTTTCTTTTTAGATCCTGTTTTTACTGGCACATGATCAAAAATTTGTGCCCTCATTTCATTAGGAAGAAACCAAAGTAATTTTTTAAAAATTCTAAAATGTTATAAATAAAATAAAATAATGTTAAAAGTGGTTTATTCCTACCCCAAAGAATTCTAACCTAGTGTGTTTAGTGAGCGTTAATTACATAAATTACTGAGCTGCACAAGATTTCCCATGGGGAGGAAAAGGCTAGACCATAATAGCTCTCTGTTCCAGGAATATTTGGAGTCAAATTCATAAGAAAATAGGATTTATTTCAAAGCCACCTTTCAAGGAAGAGGGAAGAAACTTAATTGTTTCAAAATTTCCATATCTAAAATCCCTGAAAATTAGCAGAACTTTTAAAATAAAGGAGACTTGAGGAGAAGAGGCAGGTGAAGATTAGTGAGACAAAAGGCAAGAAATGTACATTTGCAGATTTGTTAGCCTGTGTTTGCACAGGATCATAGTGCAGTGGTGCTGTAGCACAAAAGACAGTAGTTTAACAGAGCTGTTATGACCTATAGGAGTTCCGCAGAGTTTGCCTCCTCCCAAGTTCCTGGAGCTCTTCTTATTATGTCCAAAGGAACTGGGAGTTTCTAGGGCCAGGATCTGTAACTTTAATTTCAGAGGATGGGGGACTTCCAAATTCAATTTGTTTAAAACATTCTTTCTAAGAACCTTTCCATAAATAAACACTACCAAAATCATCTTGATTTCAGGAAAAGAGGCTCACGAATGAATATATGCCCCAAGGAATCAGTTAGGCTTAAGCCAGTCAAGATTTAATTGGTCTCTCGCTTGATAGAGGTTTAATTTGTAATTTTCTCCATTCAGGGTCTAGCAGAATGAGCTGTTGATCAAGGACAATATTGGGTTTTACAGAATGGAAGTCACTTCCTTGACAACAAAGCTCATCTATTTTTTTTCCTTTCTGAGTTTCGCTGCAGCAAATGATTCCTTTTCTGCTTATCATCCCTGTCATACAAGTTTCGATTGAGATTTCTCTTGGGATTGATGTGAAAGAAGGCAGACAATTGCAGCAGATTGCCATCTTAAATAACAATAGAACTCTGGGTCCTAGATGTTCTGTTTGCTTGTGGTCAGACAGAAATCCTAGTGGGAAAATGGGAGCATAGTTTTGGATGGGAAAAAATAGGGACTTTCCTATCAGACCAGCCATGGATATTAGCCTAGTACATTTAGAAACAATCAACCCACAATTCACAAACTTAGTTTTCATACTGTCTTGGGAAAAATTAACAATCTCTTTTTTTAAAATATAATAAAAGAGATTTTATAAGAAAAGAATGTAGGAAAATGTTTTCCCATTGAACAAGTATTTTAAATCAAATTTTTTATGGTAGACACTTTGGTTTAGAGAAAAGTTATTATAAAATATTTATAAAAATACTACTAATACTGAAAGTGCTAATGACTAACATTTTATTTTTATATTTTTGGTACTGGAGATTGAACTGGAGTGATACTCGACCATTGAGCCACATCCAGCCCTAGTTTGTGTTTTATGTAGAGACAGGGTCTCACTGAGTTGCTTAGTGCCTCGCCGTTGCTGAGGCTGGCTTTGAACTCGCGATTCTCCTGTCTCAGCCTCCCTAAGTGCTGGGATTACAGGCTCATGCCACTGCGCCCAACTATGACTAACATTTTATTGAGGATTTACCATGTACCAAATTCTATGCTAGTCTTTATATGCATGAACTCAGTGAGCTAGAAATCAGAAAACCTGAATTCTTCCATTTGCTTGTCAATGCTATCAGTATTCTCATTTTATAAAAGAGATAAAACCTACTCTGCAGACTTCACAGTATTTCACTGAGTTTTGAATATACACAGCATGTAAAAATGAATATTTAATAAATGTTAAAACATGCTACTGTTACGGGGCTGGGACCTTCTGGGAACCTGAGGCAGTGTGAAGACACCTCCCGTCATCCTCCAATTCTTGCCATCAAGTCAGAAAGATTTCAAACATGTGGATCAGAGTAATTAGCATGAGTTTATTGACGTAATAGGAAAAGGGAAAAGAGATGCTCTCAATGGAGTGAGTGGGTCTGCTTAGAGAGGAGAGGGACAATGTGCCTCTCCTGCATGTACTATTGCATACATTCTTACAGATTTTATGGTTAGGAGGAATTATCCATATCTCTCTGAGTTTTGAGAACTGATCTGTGAAAATCATCACAAAAGTCTCCCCTTTCAGGGTAATTTGGGTTCTTCTTATCAACATTATTTCAGGTCTACATTTCTCCTGCAGAAAACAAGTAGTTTTCTAAGAAATGTGACATATTCAGTCCACATAAGGAGGCAGGGCTCTAGGTTAATTGCTTCTCAGAAAAGAAAACATGTGGGGGATCAGCACAGTGGGCCCATTTTATAGGATTATTCCATTGTGTTCGCACCATTCTCATTTGTTTGTCCCCTACCACTACTGATGAGCAGAACTATCATTGTCATTATATTTTAATTATATTTTCAGCTTTAAAAAACAATCCAAAGTAAAAGAAACTGTCTCAAAAATTGTCCTACAAGCTTACGACAACAAAAAACTGCCAAGCGTGTTGACTCATAATTTTATTTCCTTCATGACATTCTATCATAATCAAAAAAGTTTCTCAAAGGGAGTCTACAGACATATCTATTTATTATTAGAGAAGCTTCACCTTGGACAAACTCTAAAACATTATCTTTTATAAGATCTCATAAGAGAGCCATTTTATAATAGAAGTTTTTGTATTCACAAATGACAGTGGATAGAGAGGGATGGATGTTGTTTCAGGAATTTTCCTGGTCAAAAAAACCCCAAGATTTCACACACACACATACACACATACACACACACACACACCCCCCGATTCTAATCAAGTTTATTTCACACCCATCTCTAGCTTCCAGAAGCAAATTCAACCAGCACATCCTTTCCTTTTAGATTTGAAATACATTGGTATAATCCATTGCTTCTAAGCTTGTAGAGAACCGTCCATAGGCTGTGTGTGGACTACCAAGCAAGAGTTCCACACAGCACTAGAGATGGGCTGACCTGCTGCAGCTGCACAACCCCTCTGAGATGGATGTGATCTGCCAAGATGCCAATCAACCTGCTGACTGCAAGACTCCGCCTTCTTCCTATCTTAGAAAAGAATGTTTGATGGAAGGTCTTTGAAGTCCCCTGGTATAAATAAAGCCTAGGCTCCATTTTGCCAGTTGCCATTTGCCATTTGCCAGTTGCCAGAAGTCAGGAATCATCTGGGTCTGGGCCTATCCTACCCCTGCGTTTTGAAACTATTTTCTGAGTTCTGTGGTTTTTCACCATTTCATTTCTTTTAGCCAGTCCTTTACCGGTTAGGGAATCTGTCCCCACTGTCCATGCAGGACGTGGACGACATAAATTGGCATTCTTCATTTCAACAGCCTCCTTGCTTTGTTGCTCCTGTTGTCCTGAAAGGTAATGGGGTCCTAAATGAACAAAAAATGTGCGCGGCAGCAGGAGCTTTTGGAAACAGGGATTCCAGCTTTCCAAATATGTATGTTGTAGGCAGCTGAAGGTCAGTTTTAGTAGATGTGTTGTTTTTGAGTTCTTACAGTGGTGGAATGTAGTGATTTAAAATAAGGTCAGCTCAGAGTAGTTCTTGCAGAAATAAAGGAAAGTTTTGTTGAAGGCCAAGCTGATCCCTTGCTTATTTCACTGCAACTCAATGCAGCATTCCTATTTCTTACAAGTTTACCATTTTCTTCTTTTACAACATTAGAAGAAACATACATTTTTTGATGTTCTATCAGTATCCCAGTTGTAAAACATAATCTAAACTTGAATATGGGAATAGCGTTTTCAGTAAAACTGCAAAGTAAGTTAACAACCAATGGAGTTATAGTTAGATATTTATTTTCCATATTTTTCTAGATAGGCTTACTGAAAAAAATTCAAATTTTATCAGTATCTCTAGGCAACTAAAAATAAAACTAGTCTGGAAACTGTCCTTCAACTTGAAACACATTTAATCTAATTACTTACTCATATTTTTAGAATCCTGTCTGTTTTTATCCTCAGGTTATTTGAGAAATCAGTTAGTAAAGTCTTGTCCAAAACATTTTGATGAGAGAAAGGAAGAAGTGAAAAGAATCTACAAATTTTCATTGTGATCAGCCAATTGCTTAATCACCTATCATCCCTGTCATACATAAAAAGTAGGTGGCAGGGTGTTTGAGACAGGAAAATGTGATAGTATAAACTGAAGTCTTGCAAGTTTTCCACCTTCTTCAAGAACAAGAACATGGACATTCACAGGAAAAATCACATTAATGATTCCCTCACCTTGAATAAATGGTAGGCAGGTTTCTTCCTGAATAGAGCACCCTATGTTAAGAAAATTTTCACTCCTAAAACTGCTCTTTTGTAAAGATGTAAATCTTCTTCCAGTTTTACAGTCCAGGAATGTCTTTCTCCAGTATTTTAGAACCATCCCTTTGAAATGTAATCTGCAATGGGAAAGACAGCCCCCGGCCCCCAGTCTCTGTGAGGAAGTAAGTCTAACTTTGATAAGGATCAATTAACAAATAGGTTAAGCCCCAGACTGCCTAATCACAATGCAACCTTTCTGCCAACTTCCTCTAGTAGCTCATTCTAGCACTTAATTCTTCTGCCTTTTATTTCAGTGAATTTGAGTTTAATTTCTTTCCCCTACAGTAATAGTCTTGAGTATGCTTCCCTACCTGTTTGCAGTGCAATTTTTTATTTGATAATAAAATATCACTTTTAGAATGTTTAGTGGACATTGTTCACTAGCAGCTTCCTAGTGAAATCTCAAGGAGATCTCAAGAAAAAGAGGCAATGTTTGACCTTCCACATGGAATACCACAGAGGAGGCATATTGTTCTCTTTAGGTCCTTGACAACTAACTCTCTGGGCCTCTGATCTGACCTTCCCTTGGCCACTCCCTGCTGGACTTTCCAATGTGGAATAGTTCAGGTAAATATGCAGGGTCCTGCCAGGGAACTGGTCTAGAAGCAGCAGTGGATGTGGTGGTAGGGAAGGCTGCATCCTGTCTGGAGGCAGCAGCCCACAATGACCCTGTGGCCATAGCTGTTTTACAATTATGTTAGGGTTATGAAGGGTGACAGCATTTAAGCAGCTGTTCTGGGTACCCAATTTCTCTTCGTCCTCACTAAGTTTTTATATCCGGTTCTTCAAATTTTCACCAACTCTTTGTAGTTTTGGGTCTGTTTTAAATACATTACATTTTCTTTAAATTATCCAAAGTTGGAATATTCTGTTTGTAACCAAAATCATAACTAATAGAAGTGACCAAAGTGGTAAACACCAAATGGCTATGTGTGGCACAGAGAACACATTGAGAAACCCCCTTTCTATTCTTGCTCTGCACTCCCTAGTTATATATGGGATGGATCATTGGCTGAATCCCTTTATTTTTTTGACCCTCAGTTTCTTCCTTCGAAATAATGACAAACGGCAGAATTCTATCTATCTTGATATTCTCAGAAGGTGAATTGGTGGCATGACAACAGGAAAAGTGATATAGATTGGAAGTAGGAGCAATTGCTGAGAATTTAAATGTTCAGGAAAAAGTTCCCAGCCCAAGGTTTTCTAGTATACACTTAGATTTTTATTAAATGTGTATTCATCTAAAAGATTTTTTCTGGCTATATACAGGAAACTTTGAAAAGTAAAAACCAAATATTATTAACGAGAGCATTAAATGCATAATAGAGATAAAAAAGGGAGGCTACAATTTAGAGGAGTTGTCCTGGCAATGTCAGTACAAGCTGCGTCCATGGTTCCAATTATTAATCAATCAACTTGTTACTAAGAGCTTGCCACCAGTAAGACATTATGTAATGGGTGACACAGGAGTTATGCAATGTTCTCTCTGCCCTTAAGAGATAAATACATGATGACGAATGCTGTAAGCTGGATCTCTCCCTATCCATCAATGTGTATCTCTGCCATGTATTCCCCAAGGGCCCAGAGAGAGCTTGATTCTCTTTCTGCCTCTGCATATACCTCATACAAAAATACAAACTAAACTTATGGCTTCGTGTTACCTGTGGATATTGTGTTAATCAGCTTTTCATCACTGTGATCAAAATACCTAGCAAAAACAACTTAGAAGAGGAAAAGTTCATTTGGGGGTCATGGTCTCAGAAGTTTAGTTCACGGTTGGCTGACTCCATTGCTCTGGATCTGAGATGAAACAGAACATCATGGTGGAAGGGTGTGGCAGAAGAGAGCTTCTTAGCTCAGGGCAGCCAGGAAGCAGAGATAGAGATCAAGACATCAGGGACAAAATGTAAACCCCAAAGGCATGCCCCAAGCGACTTAACTTTGTCCACCCACACCTTACCTATCTACAGTTACTACTCAGTACAGTAGTCCTTTCAAATTATTAATTCATCAAGTGAGGAAAATTACAATTCTCATAATCTAATAATTTCACTGAATATTCCTACATTATCTCATATATGAGCTTTCAGGGGATAGTTCATATCCAAACCAAAACAGATATAGATTCAAGACTTTGCTTCATTAATTTATTAGCTTTTGATTTTGATTAAGCTATTTATCTTCATAAAATTTGAGTTTCCTCACCCACAAAAAAGGCGTGATGACCATTTTATGTCTAGTATCATTATATAGGTCAGATGAAATGATGCACGTAAAGGATTTAGCAAAATATTTGGTATTCAGCAAATGCTCCATGATTAATTATTTTATTTTTATATTATATATACATTTTAAAACCATTGCTGATGCATTACATAACATAAGCTAGGAGTGTCATAAAGCTAGAAATAAATACCTGGGGATTTGTGGGAAAATTGGAAGCCAGCCAATCCGGCTTAAAAGCTGATAGATGCAGATTGTATGAGGAGGTAGGTGGCAAGAAGTAGTGGTAGATGAGAGGGAAATTTTTGATCCTGAGATTCCTAATTTTTTTGTAGAAGTATCTCCAAGTATGAGCTCAAGAAAAGAAAAATTTTACAACTAAGTCTACACACACTACTACCTAGGAAGCCAAATCGTGTAGCATATGCAATAAACACCAGTAAGAATAAGCCTAGAGTCTGTTTCCCAAATCTGGAGGAAGAGCTTTAAGATTTAGACTCATGGTACCTCTCATATGAACCTCAAGGCAAAACAAAAATATGAAAACTTATCTTTGTTTTATGACTAAATATAAATTGCTACAAAGTTATGGGAACTCATTGATGCTACAGTCATAGAAGATTCTAAGAAATTTCACAATCATCTGTTTTCTTAAGTATGGAAAACCAAGAGCTAAAAACATAAGAAAACAAATTTTCTCTCCTTCCCTCACTTCCTCCCTGTCTTTGCTGCTCACTTTCACTCTTCCTTGAACTCTCTTGTCTCTTTTGCTCTGTTCTTGCTCTACCTTCTCTGCATTATCAGCACACCTACTCGTTCTCTCAATTTTCTCCACTTTTCCATGTATAAAATATCTCCTGCCCACCTCCAATCAATCAGGTTTGCATCACCTAAATCTAAATGAACAGCTCACACTGAATCAGAATCATTCTTATTTCTAAATTCCTAGGAAGTAGCATGTAATGGAACTGGTTTGAGCTAGTTATCTGCCCTTCGTCATATGGCAATAAGCAGGATCCTTTGGACAGTCATAGTAGGACTCCATTTGATTTTTCTGGGACAGAGGAACAGAGGAGAGGCTGGGTAGATGTTTTCAGATGAAAAGGTATTATTAGGAATTGAGCTCAAGTGATACCTGCTTCTTGTAACTTGAGTAGAACAATCACACTTTTAATTATGTCAGAATATCAGGAAGAATACAATGAATGGGCAAGTGCCAATAATTTTTGATATGGAAGTATTCTAAATTAAGCTGGAAAGAGTACAGATTATGGTAATAAATCATGAGATGAGGCTCTTCACAATTAAAATAGCAATAACCATTGAAGAAAAAAATAACCAATAAATTTTAAAAAATAATTTTATCAGAAGATGCAAACCAGACATATTGGTGTCAGCCTGTAATACCAGTAACTTGTGATGCTGAGGTCTCAACAATTTAATGAGATCCTAAGCAACTTAATGAGACCCTGTCTTAAAATTAAAAAAATAAAAATAAAAAAAATCAGGGATGTAGCTCAGTGGTAAAGCACCTCTAGGTTCAATCCCAGTACCAAAAAAAAAAAAAAAAAAGAATTTGCAAAATCTTCATGATTTTTTATTTACTTACCTTTAACAATCAGCACAATTAGTTTGAACCTTCTATTGATCCACAGCACCCTAAAGTAGAAAATGAGGGACTTAATTTAATGTAAATTCTGTCCCTGTTTGGAGGGCTTCTAGCCAATCAAAATGATGAGAACTCATTTTAAAAATTGGGAAATATATGCAAAGTCAAATTTCCTGAAACCCATGAGGATCAATGAAAAATGAAAGGAACTGGGTTAAATTTCATGATGCATTTATTTTTCATTAGACCACAAAATCCCAAGAAGAAGCAAAAACTCAATTTTGCAACAGAGGTCTTTCTTTTTTAAAAAAAAATAATATTGATTCATGAAGCTTTTGTTAGGAGCATTTCAGTTATAAATGCCATATTTTACATGTCAAACGTAGCTCACATACAATTTGACAAACAAGTGTATTACCTGCATTTTATTTGGTTAGAAGAGCAATTAAAATAGAAAGTAAAGAAACTGCATATACATTTCTCTCTCTGCATATGTACAAGAGGATTTATTTCCCATTCGGAGGAAAGGTTTTCAGGAGACATTTATATAAAAAAATCGGGAAAGCATTGAAGATTATTTCAAAGAACATTTATGTTCCCTTGAAATGATTTTTAAATGGGATTTTTAGAACTCTCTGATGCTGAAGATGATCTAATACCCAAGATAGTAATACAATCATGGTGTTACATGCACAGGCATTTGGTTACAAAGCAGGAAGCGAAATGTCTGTTTGGCACCATTCCTACTAGGAGAATAATAAGATTTCTGCGAAAGGTCCTTTCAAATTACAGCAAGCATGTGCATTTTCCTTTAATCATTTATTAATTGATATTATTGTAAGACCCTCACTTCTTTAGAATGTGTAAAAGACTACTTGAGAACAAGAACTGCAGTTAGTGTTGTTTCTACTTACACTTACCAAGTGGGTTTAATGGACATTAAAGATTGTATTGTAATAGCATATTTCCTCATTGTTTAATCATTAATAATACTTGACAGATCTTCATACATGTTTTAATGTCCAAATTAAATGTTAATGATGCAAGCATTCTGTAAAGATCCAATAGTATCCTAAATAATACTTAGCACAGGAGAACAGTATTTATAAAAGGAAATACTAAGTGCTATGCTTTGCTGGCTTTACACCATACTTTTAATCTCCTTGATCTTTGTTAACAACACAATTCTAATTTAGAATAAATGAGAAGATAGTTCATTTTGGCAAGAAGGCAATAGTGGGAGTTATAAAAGTTTTTTGAAATTCCCAGGAAATAATTATTTTACCATACTTTCATTTGCAGAAGAGATTTGTACTAGGTTCTAATTGGATGTGAACCTCAAACTATCACAGTTTTGAGGCATATGGTGAAGTTTCCTGAGGAAATTGCATGAGTCAGTCATTTCATATCCATGAACATCACTAAATAGTGGAAATTCAGTATTTAGACTCAGGGACTTGGGACCATTTGCCAGTAATGAGTGGAAAATGATAGAACCTTGTTTAAAACAAGATTCAAGACATTGAGTGATATGGATACGAATAATTTACTTTGAAAAAGTTCACAGATGATAGTCCAGTATTGTGAATGAAATAGTTCCAACGTTAAACTGAATAGCTGAAGATCAGGGTTAGGCTTCACTAGTGCCGCATTTAGGTATTATTTAAGTGAGTTTCAAGCAATGTTCGTACATTCCAGTGTAGCATAGGATTTTCCAAAATGAAAAGTGAAATTCAGTTTCATATAAAAATGCAAACATGTTTAATAGAGACAACAGGATTAATATTTGAAATAAACTGTACTTGTGTTTGTGTCGATGTATTCATGAGAGTACATGGTGAATGTAGTTAAAGGAGATAGCCCAAGCCCGGTGTGGTGGCGCACGCCTGTAATCCCAACACTTTGAGGGGCTGAGACAGGAGAATTGCGAGTTCAAAGCCAACTTCAGCAAAGGCGAGGCACTAAGCAACTCAGTGAGACCCTGTCTCTAAATAAAATACAAAATAGGGCTGGGAGTGTTACTCAGTGGTTGATTACCTCTGAGTTCAATCCCCAGTACCAAAAAAAAAAAGGAAGTAACCCAGAAAAAATTGACCTTTCTATCTGATAGCCAGGCACTATGGAATTAGACTGTTATACCAACACAGAATCCTATGAAGGTTCTTAACTTGGAGTACATGAAATCACAAGAGTTATCTTGATAGAGAGTTAAGGAGTTTATGAACTTAAAGAATACAATTTTTACTATATATTGTTTTCTATATATTGTTCATTTGTTATGTAAATACTGTATACCAAGAATATAACAGAATAAAACCAGGATGATTGTGAGTTTTACTTTATAGGATTTGGGCATGGCTAACATAAATATTTAAAAAGCTTATCACAATCTTTGTTACATAATAGGAATTATCCAAATGCAACTTATGTTTATTATTTTTGATAATGGTAAGCTTAAGTGGAAGCTGTTTTCGCAATTGCCATATTCCAAACATGTTCAGGGTACTCTAATAGATACCAGTTGCTCAAAATGGTTTTATGAAAATGTCAGTCAGTGCATTAAGGAAGGAAACTATCAAGGTTATGAGTGTTTATATTACAATTCAGGAAAAATCTACTATCTCCTCTTAAAAATAATTACTGTCACTACAGGAATAATTCATCTGCAGTTATATCATGAATTATTCTACTTGTTGAGGCAGTTACACAAATGGAGATAAGATTGTTCCCAGAGAAAGTTAAAGTTAGAGTTAGGTAGAATTGGTCTATGATGATGTTTACACACATACTACAAATTGACTTTGGTCACAGTTATAGAACATTTTTTTGAGCACTTTTTATTTTTTGTCAGAATAAATGGTTATTGCCAACTAGTTAACTGGCTTAGTTTAAAATCAGTTCTTAAATATTATCTGAGATATTTCCACATAATGTTCAAAAATATTGTGTAGGGACAATATCTAATCTTAATAAGTCTCTGACTTTCTTGATCTTTTCCCTACCTCCCATTTCATACCCTACTCTCAAGGAGAAAGGATTAGGACTAACTTGTCTCTTTGGGAACTTGCAAGAAAACCAGGAAAACATTTTCCAAGTAATTGTGATTTATATTTTTCACATTTCATAAATAATACTTAGAGTAAGAAATTATTAACTTTATTTAGCAACAAAATCTATCAATTATGCATTGTTCTATCTATCATCTATTCATCCTTTAGCTATCTGAAAACTGATCATCCAAGTTTTGTCCTTTTAAAAGGCTTTTGGATAAATTTTCAGATTACTTGTATCTGGAATTGCAGTTAGGATAGGAGTATGTGGGTAGATATATTTAAAAAAAAATTCTCATCCTAAACATAAAGACTAATAACAGAAAAAAGTAGTTTCCTGAGGAAAAACCAGAGTGGCAAGGCCAGAATAATAGGAAATGGATGATGATTAAGCTCATCAACAGATGTCCACTATTTAGTTTTAGTGACTAGTTATTCAATTTAAATGTTAAAATATGTTTTTATTTCCAATAAAAATTACATAACCCTAAAATAATTTGCTAAAATAGTAAAATCAAGAAGCTAAAGAAGTAAGTCTTTTGAACTTTGGCTGTGGCCCCGTGTTCTCAATGAAATCATAAAGAGAACATCCCTTCTCAGCGTCAAGTTCCTGAATGGATGGTTTGCTTTTTGTCCTTCATGGGAAGTGTGAGAAAGTGGTAATGATAAGGAATAGTTTTCTAGATGGAGGTCTCCTACCAGATTTTCCAAACTGATTATACCCTGAACTTCATCTCTTGCTATCTGAGTCTTTTGAGGTAATTTAACTTGATTCAGCAAATGCTTTCATGTTCTGCTTACCTATCTGGGTTTCCATCTTTATTTAGTTGTAGCCTGAGTGTGCCTTACTTTCTAAGTTCATTGGTACATTAAAATGATATTTAAAATATTTTCCCAGGAATTTTAATTATTTTACCAGAAAGAGAGTTAACATTTGTGCCGAGTTCAACATGTTGCTAAAAATTGATGTTTAGATAGAAGATTTTTAACTTTATTTTGTTAGCTATGGAAACCACTGGATGTTTTTAGAGCAGAGTATTTCTGTGCTTTAGAAAAGTTATCATTGACTATTATAGAAAGAGTGAATTACACAGTTGGAGATCGAATGCAGAGAGAGAACTTAGGAACCAAACTCAATTGTCTAAGTAACATCTATTGAGAATATAAACTAAAACTGGGTTAGCTGAAATGGAGAAGAAGAAACAAATACTAGAGAATCAAAATGTTCAAGCACAGAAATACAAGAGCATCAGCCCCAAGAAGCTAAACATTTTATCTTGAATCTATACTGCTGGCAAATACCACATAGTAGTTAGGCTAAATTAAGTTTGTATGTTTGGAATTAAGTTATGTGTTGTATTGAATCATAATAAATATGAGCCATATGAGCTGTTTCAGGATCTTTTCTCACTATGATGGCATAGACTGTTTGGTTCTATTACAGTATAAGAATTAACCTTATCAGGTATCTGTGCAGATCTTAGCTGGATCTCAGCTAGTGACAAAATTGATAAGGCTTTGCATGCCAATGGAATTACTCACTGATGTCACCATGGTGAGAAAGTATGTAACTTATCAAGTAAAACAGACATTGATTAGAAGTATTTTTTAAAGAGTGATAATTCTCTAGAGACATTTTAATATGTCCCTAAAAGCAAAGTGCACCAGATATGAGTGATGAAGCTCTTTATTACACTCTACTGTCAAAATGGAGGGGGAAAAGCTAATTAAGGTTCGGTTCTAAACTCATTGGCTAGGGATGTCTTCCTAATGACCCCAGGATTTATTCATCTAGCTGTGTTTAATTTTTATGAATTTATTTATGCATCATGCAGTTAATATCTAAAATAAATCATTTTATAGATGCTAATGTTATAAATTGACAGCCTTGGAGAAACATTGTAGAGTAATAGAAGACTGTGGACTTGGGAGACATCCAACCAATGACATATTTTTTGGGTTTGAATCCAGCTCCATCACTTTTTAGCTGATAGATATTACTCAAATGTCACATGTTTTCTGAGCCTTAGCTGCCTAATATGTCAAGGCATATTGTTTTTACTTTGAAAGAGTTTAAAAATTTGAGATAATATAAATTGACAAGCAGAGAGTTTGAAATGAATTAAGAACTTATCAAGAATCTTATAGGATGGTACTGTTATGGTTTAGGTATGAGGTGTCCAGCAAAAGCTCATGTATGAGACAATGAAAACAAGTTTAGACATGAAATGATTGGGTTACAATAGGTTTAACCTAATCAGTGCTTTAATGCCCTGATAGGGATGAATTGGGTGGTAACTGTAGGAGGTGAGGTGTGCCTGGTGAAGGTGGGTCCCTGGGTGTGTCCCTTCAGGGTATGTATTTTCTCCTTGTTGAGGGAAGCATTCTCTCTCTTTTTCTCTCTCTTTTCTGATGGCCATATCTTGAGCCACTTTCCTGCACCATATTCTTCCGTCATGATTTTTTGTTACAGCGTAGGCCCAGAGCAGTAGAGTTGGCTGTGTGTGGACTGAGATCTCTGAAACCATGAGCCCCAAAATAAACTTTCTCCTCTAAAATTGTTCCTGTCAGATCTTTTGGATATAGCATTGAAAAGCTGACTAAAACAGGTATTATGTCTTAAATGATCAAAGTCACACAAATTTCTTGAATATCAGATTTTTTCCTGTTATCTGAGGGAATTAAACAATTGTATCTAAGGTCTAATTTAGTTCAAAGTCTGCTTCTATTATGTTCCTGAATCTAGTTGATATGTAAAATAGTACTATATGTAAAGAAATGACTGAATGAAAATATGTGAATTATTACTTGATACAATTCAAAAAGCTGATATCCAATTTTTCATTAACTTTTGAATTTTAGCATTTTAATTTTCCCTTTTATGTATATGTGTGGATTTTGGCATTTTACATATGTTAATTTTTCATGAGATCTTCGTATCCAAATATATCCATGTATGTATACACAGATTATAGTTCTACTGTAGCTAAGGAAAACACTTCCTGTTTTAAAAAAATTCCATCATATTACTATAACAATCTAAATTTCAAAATGAGAAAATACAGGAGGGACAGTGTTTTTTTGTTTTTTGTTTTTTGTTTTTTCTTTTTTTAGTGGTGCTAGGGATTGAACCTAGGGCCTTGTGCATGCAAGGAAAGCACTCTACCAACTGAGCTATATACCCAGCCTCCCAGGGACAGTGTTTTTATATTTTTTTCCTTCCATTTTTATTACCCTTGATGAAAGCTGTTGGAGCTTGGGAGCTTAAAGGAGAATGGGCAAGATCGAAAGAGAGAGGATTGGGGATGTAGCTAAGTGGTAAAGTGCTTGTCAAGCATGTATAAGGTCCTGGGTTCAGTTCCCAGCACCTAAATAAATAAATAAATAAATAAATATAAAGGGGAAAGAGAGAGAGGAACAAAGAGAAGAGTAGGAGGAGAGTGTAGACAGTGCTAAGGTGTGACTGATATCACAATGATATCGGATAGAATGACTTACAGATTTAGGTACTGAAAGATGGGAGCACTTTAAGTAGATATAGAAGGAGAAGCAGAAAATGTCACTATTTGTGTTGCTCTGTGGAGAAATTAGAAGGTAAGGTTTTATGTTGAACAAGGACATGATATTTTTCCCAAGGCCATGAATGAGCAATTATTGGATTCCTAATTTTTGTACTGTGCTTGGTAGGTGTTTTAGGGTGTACAACAGGCTAAAAGTCCTTTTCAAGAAGGTTAGAGTTAAGATGGAAGGGACAGAGGGAACTAAGGAAGAGTGGAGAAGGAAAGGAGAGAGGGAAGAATGGAAGGGAAGAGGAAAGAGTGCATGAGGGAGGGAAAAAGGATGTGATGGCCATGTGGCATGCCAAGGTGACATTAAATTAATTTGCAATCTTAGAAAACTGATGTTTAATTAAAATAATAACAGACAAATGATCATGAAATGATCAGGAGATAATGTTTGTTATATATGATGATGTAGTAAGGTTTATATACATTGATTCACAAAACACAACAAAGTACTAAACAAGTAGATTGGACTTGAAATCATGATTAGTGATTTAAATTAAGAAAAGATTCCCAGAGAAGATATATCTTGGCAGAAAAGAGGTACAATTTAAAGTTGCCTCTTAGTGAATCTTTGGCAGCTACACCAATGCATATATAAAACTACTACCTTCATTATAGAATTTTATTTTATAACTAAAAAGGTCTCAGGTCCTTTGCTTCCTGAACATCTAAAATGAAAACACAAACAAAACTTGGGAATTGGGGCCAAAGTTGTTTAATAATACCCTTGACCTTGAGGCCTCTGAGCAAACTGGATTCTTCAGTAATTCCATATTGACATATTCTTCTCCCAAATGAGCACATAATGTGAGCAGAAAAATATCAAAACTAAAGACAGTTAGGGACAATTGTTTTACTTCTTTACGAAATATGGCCTATGGACATTTCAATGATTATTACCTGCCCCAAGTGAAATTATCACAATTCTACCATGATTTCTACACTCTGGTTAACTGGTAAGAATAGAGAAAACATTTAGTTTTAGTGATGACAGTTATGAATAGAAAAGTAGTTTCTGGGAGTACAAGGTAAAGAATTTATTGGGAATGTTAACTATTCCCTAGGGTAACCCAAGCATTTCACTTCAATGTATATACATACATGGTGGATTTACATGAGTGTTTTATCCACTTTATCCTAAAACAACTCCCTGTATCTTACAAAATGCTTACTCATACCTCTTACTTCTAACCTGCCAGACATTTTTTTCTCAATAAATTGGAGAAATATAGGCTATTTAAATTTATAACTTAAATCATTTAATGTTATTTTTAATCCTAATAATAAAGCAATTAGGAAAGATGAACATATTTCTACTGCTTTGCCATATATAAAGTTATATAAAGGCAAAGTTACATACACAGATATATATCAACAAATACTATGTAGCAAAACATTATAAACAATTTTATAGGAGATAGATAATATCCTAATAGAATAGGAGATGACAGTATGTATCAAGACAGCTCCCTTTTTTAATTCTTTCCTATCTCAAGGTTTTACAACTGAGTTATTTTCATATCCTTGGAAATCTTTTTTTATTTGATGAGTCACTAATTACAAAATAGTCAAATAATATTGGTTTGTTATGTTCTCCAAATCTTTGGAATCTGATTCTAAAGAAAATTATTGCACATTCTATAAGATTAAGGATGTTAATAAGCCTATCTGTATGAACCCCAAGTATGCACTATGCTTAGGGAATGATCGTCTGGATGAGAAAACAAAGAAATATCCTTTCTGATGGAATAACATTTAGTGTAGGAATAGAGGAAGCAATGAAGTAATATTAGTATAAATATAGTGAGAAAAATCTCCTCAATCATTAAATTAAGAAGGTTTAATTCCCTTTGCCTCTTACGTAGTAACCTACTCTTTCATGTGGGCAAAACGAAAATCAGATACTTTAAGACAGTCTAACGAATTCCAAATGGAAATAAATCAGTCTTTCTCTCTCTTCCTTATAGATTTCGTTCAGTAGACTGTATGTCATACCAACATCCATATTTAGCATGTGATAAAAGATAAAGTGTGACAATGCTTCTAGGCAAGTATTACACATACAAATAAGGATTAGTTTTATAGGTTAATAATTGTAATACAGTTGAACTCCTGTGCTGGGATTTATGTTCCAATGGTAAGAGAATTCATCATATGGCACTGGTTCCACAAATATTTTGCATCATTTTCTATCATATCTTTTAAGTGATCCAGGAATATTTTCTGGAGAAGAAACAAAATAAAAACTTTACCTGTAGTGATTCTTTGATCCATTGCCAACTGGTTATATGAAAGATATAAAGTCCCTATGATTCCAGTCAGGTGGAGTCTTGGCATGACTCCTGTGTTAACTCCTATGTGAATATGCTTTCAATTATTTGGAGTCTGGTGTGACCTTGGGAATGTTACTTAACATTCCTGAGAGTCACTTTTCCATTTTTTAAATATAAATGATGCTCTCTACCCCAAAAGGGCCTATAGAGCTTTCTAAATTATGCAATGTGCAAAAACACAACTGGCATGTGAGAAAATCTGAATTTGTATTACACATTTTATTATTACTCTTTGTCTTCATCCAAACTCACTAATCATTAAGTCTCTAAATTTCTCTCTTCCTTGAAATAAGGAAGGGATATAAGCCAGATAATTCCCCTCCAGTTGAAAACACATTAGGGACATCCCTTGGCGCTTACAACAAAATGACACCTTTCCTCCTGTGCACAAGGACCTATGTCGTTTCATACCTTCCACACTCCCTAACCCATCTTTCCGTTGTTCCTTGCACTGTCCTACTGCCTCAAGGAGCTTCTTTCTGCTCTTAAAATTCTTCAGGTTCTTTTTATACTTAGGGCATGAATTTTGTTGCCTTCTTTTTCTGGAATGTTCTTCCTTCACTCCTTTCCTTGGCTAGATGCTTCTCAAAACTTAGGTTTCGACTCAAACTTGCACCCTTAGTGATGGCCTAAAGTATCTTCCCAGTTTGATACATTCATGGTATTTTGCATATCTGTAATCATTCAGTAACCTACTGGTTTATATTCTGCCCTCAATTTTCCTTTAAGGCATTTCTCATTAGTAGTTTAAATGACAAAAGAGAAAAGGCAGGTCTGAGACAACAGTTACTCAATCTCTCAAGTAAAGTGGTGCACAGCAGACTTCACTTTTTTTTTTTTTTGGTACCAGGGATTGAACTCAGGAGTGCTTGACCACTGAGCCACATCCCCAGCCCTGTTTATGTTTTATGTAGAGACAGGGTCTCACTGAGTTGCTTAGTGCCTCACAGTTGCTGAGGCTGGCTTTGAACTCACGATTCTCCTGTCTTAGCCTCCCAAAGTGCTGGGATTGCAAGCGTGAGCCACCACTATGCCTGGCTCAGACTTCACATTTTTATAAGCCCAGAATAGGGAGCACTTGGACTAAGAAACATCTTGCTTTTTTTGTGTTTAAGATACCACAAACCACCAACCAAACATCACAAGTCTGAATGATGAATGGGGCAAAAGGAAGGAAAAGAATTACCCAAGCAGGAGCAGCATCAGCAAAGATTTTTCTTTGCAGACAAGAGAGGAGAAAATCTATGAGGAATATGAGAAACTGAGATAACTGAGCTTAGATGAAGGAGGGGTAATATGAGGCAATGGTGGAAATAAGCTGAGGCAAATGAAGGCCATGATGTTATCTGTGAGCATCCAACAATGCACATGTATCTAAGTGTAATTTTAGAAGACGCAAAGAGACACAAAGGGAGGTGCAACGAATACTGATTCTGTTAAAAGCCAAAGTCCTGAGAACATGGGTTTGACACTGCTGAAAACAAGCTCAGTGATTTTTTAAAAAAAATATTTTTAGTTGTAGATGGACACAATATTTTTATTTTATTTATTTATATATAGCGCTGAAGATAGAACCCAGAGCCTCACATGTGTTAAGCAAGCACTCGACCAGTGAGCTACACCCCCAGCCCAAGCTCAGCGGTTTTGAATGTCATTTACAAACTGCAGACATATTTATACAGAATAAGCAATTGAATAAGTGAGTTTTAGATTCTTTTTGTGCTTTAAAATTCTGGGCATCAACAAATTAATCTAGCACTTGCCCACTATTGATGCCTGCAAACACTATCAAATAGATGATATATTTTTTTTTGTCAAATTCTATCCCTCCTTGCAGATTTTCACTTATTTTCTCATTAACGTCTACCAACTAGTTCCTCCTCTCTTTCTTTTTTTTTTAATATTTTTTTATTTTTTTAGTTGTACGTGAACTGAATATCTTTATTTTATTTTTATGTGGTGCTGAGGATCGAACCCAGTGCCTCAAGCATGCTAGGCGAGCACGCTACCACTGCGCCACAATCCCAGTCCCCCTCCTCCCTTTCTTATGGAAAAACATCTTCCTACTTCTGGTTTGTGTTAGAACAAAGATGAGAATTTCTATGCATTACATATAGCTTTATGTATGTTTTTTGGTTCCTCATGCAAATATGGAAAGCTAGCCCAATTTCTATACTCATATAGAAAAGAAACTCATATAGTGGCCTGGAAGCCCTGCCCTACCTTAGATATAGAATTTATATTTTTCAAAAATATAAATGCATGTTTCTAATGTGAAGAGAAACTGATGAGCAAAACAGAACAGAAATCCTGATTGAGGTCACATCAACAATTTCAAGAAATCAACAAAGGAATTAAAGGGAATGAACCTAGTTCCTTCCTAATAGCATTTCGGCTTGTTTCCATATTGCTCTTTTTTTCTGTTATTATGCAGTTAATGCAATCTAATTCAGTAATGTCTTCTGAATGATTAAGCCATTTATGATTGAACCTGATGAAGGAAATGAGAAAAGCCTCTTAAACATCTAAATAGAATAATTCCTATTAACTGCTGTAAATCACAATCAGAATGCTATTGAAGTCAACATTTTACTCAGGCACAAATATTTCCAGAATTGAGACATTTTCATCAATATTTGTAATGGAACGTAGAAAATTAGAACTCCTGACATTATAACTATTTGTATAGTTTGCAGAATTTTCATACAGAGGGAACATTAATATCTCCAGAAAATAACATTCAGAGAGAAAATTCTGCAAACCAAACAAATAGTTATAATGTCAAGACTGAGGCCTATGTAGTCAGGGACCTTTTGTTAGCATGATCTCTCTCTCTCTCTCTCTCTCTCTCTCTCTCTCTCTCTCTCATTTGTTCTAATTAGTTATACATGACAGTAGAATGAGTTTTGACACATCATACATGAATGGAGTATAACTTCTCATTATTCTGCTTGTACATAATGTAGAATTACACCAGTGGTATATTCATATACTCATATAGGGTAATGATGTCTGATTCATTCTACCCCCATACCCCCTCCCCTCCTTTGACTCCTCTCTATTCCACAGTAGTTAATTCTTCCTTAGCTGTATCCCCCACATTGTGAATTAGCATCTGCATATCAGAGAAAGCATTAGGCCTTTGGTTCTTTAGGACTGGCTTATTTTGCTTAGCATGATATTCTCCAGCTGCATCCATTTACTGGCAAATGATTATGTAGGATCAGGCCACCAGTATGGTTCTGACAAGGTTAATTGAGGCAGCTCAAGCTGTATAAGTGGATAGGAACTCCCCAGAAACTTTTAATCAGGGTCCTGCATACCCTAGGGACATCCCTGAATATTTGCCATTAAAGCTTAAGTTTTTTTGTTGATTAAAAGTAGGCCCAAACCTCCATCACGTTGGATTAGGCCCCGAATTCCTTAACAAGACTCCTATAGCACAAGAAATAAAAGCAAGAATCAATAAATGGGATGGACTTAAACTAAAAAGCTTCTTCTCAGCAAAAGAAACCATCAATGAGGTGAACAGAGAGCCTACATTCTGGGAGCAAATTTTTGCCACACGCACATCAGATAGAGCACTGATCTCCAGGATTTATAAAGAACTCAAAAAACTTAACACCAAAAAAACAAACAACCCA
>CM053411.1:42929870-42988005 GCA_028644305.1 Xerus rutilus | reverse complement strand
TAATGATGATTGATCGAATGGGTCATTACTACCCCTGTTGCATGTATGAAGACACAAATGGTGTGACTCTTTATGATTTGCAACCAGAGAAATGGAAAAACTGAGCTCTGTTTATGTACTATGACTTGAAATGCATTTAAATAAAAAAAATAAAAATAAAAATAAAATGTACAACCTTGTGTGTGTTAAGATTTTGTTATGAGGTATTTCCCCAAAGCTCCCATGTTATTGGAGGAATATTCAGAGGTGAAATTATTAGATTTTGACAGTTGTAACCTAATTAGTCTATCCTAGTTTGAATGGGCTAACAGGATGGTAAATATAGGCAGGTGGGGGTGGCTGAAGGGGTTGTGTCATTGAGAGTGTGCCTGGAAGGGTTCATTTTCCCTGTGGTCTCCCCACCTCTGCTTCCTGGCCACCATCAATGGAGTAACACTCCTCTGTCATACCCTCCTGCCATTGTTCTGCCTCATCTGGGGCCCAGTGCAATGGACTTGGCTGCCCATGGACTAAATCTCTGAAATCAAGTGCCAAAAAATAAACTTTCCCTCCTCTAAGTTCTTCTTGCTTGGAATTTTGGTCACAATGATGAAAAACTAATACAGTGTGTTTTGCTCTACACATTTCAACAAGAGATAGATCTAAGATACTGACAAGATGCGATGTTGTTTTGAAGTAAATATAGTGAACATAAAAATAAATGGGTTTCTTTCATCAAAAAATAAAACAAGCTAATGTTGCTAAACATTGTGTCAATAAATTTTGAAGCTGACAATGAAAATTCTATCCAACACTACTCTGGGGAGTTACTACATCAAAGAAGCATATACAATTAGGGAAAAATAAATATTGAAATTTGTGCAATTGATGTAGTGGTGTTTTGGCAAATTATTGCTTTAAAACAATCCACTCCAAACCTCAGTGCATTAGAGCAACAGCAATAATTTATTTTGTTCAAAGATCTTCAATTTGAAGAAAGTTATAAGGACAGCTTTCATTCTTCCACATAGCTTCAGCAGGGGCAGCTCAAATAGGACTGAAGCATCCAGTTCCAAGATGGTTCCCTTACCTGGTCAGCAAAGTTGGTGCTGTGTTGACTGGTGGCTCAGTCATGGCGGTCAGCAACCATCAGAACCACTCTACCTAGATCTTTTGCTAATTTCACTTACTTATAACATGACAGCTGGAATATAACAATAAGTGTTCTGAGTGATAATATGTAGACTCTGTCAATATCTTCATGACTGGGTGTGGAAATTGGCTCCGTGTTATTTGTGGAATATTCTATTGGTCAAAGGGGTCACAGAGATCTCACTTATAATTCAAGGAAGATGACAGAGACCTGGCTTTCTAATGGTAGCCCATCAAAACTATCCATGGCCATCTTTAATTCATCACGGGTAGATAAAAAGATAGCTACAAAAATACAATAAGAATCATTGTCTTTTCCAAAGAAATCGTCTAGAATCCAAAGAGAAATATCCCATTCTGAACACTGTGATGTGAGAAATGAATTCTAAAACAGTTTATGCCATTAAGTACCTAGAAGGACAGCCAACCCAAAGATAAAACAGCCTCTATAGAAAACCACTGTTTTACAGCCTTATTGAAGACCTCACCTGAAGCCACACTTTGAAATTTACAATTACATGAACAGTTAAATCTCTTATTTGTTTAACTTGATTTCAGGGCACTTTGGTATTAGTCACAGCTAAGATTATAATAATTTATAAAATCATTTTGAGGATATCAAAATGAAAGTCCATCTGGTGCAAGTAAACCTTCGAACGTTTAAATAGCTGTTTAGTAGCAGAATCAGATATTAATCCAGTGTTCCCCCCCAGACACAGTTCTATCTTTCTTATTTCCATATTGCATATCTGATATTTTGATCATGAGTTCCATTTCTCCTCCTATCTTCTCTTGAGGAAATGGATTAAAATATTCTTTTAAATGTGGTGGTATGAAATAAGTGAAAGAATTAAAATAAACCAAATGCCAGATAAAAATATTCTTCAAGAGTTAAGTTCAAGTACAATATTCAAAGATTCAATTTTTGTTGTGAACTTTTTTCTCCTGGTCTTTGCAAGGCCAAATCATAGAGAGACTTCTGGGTCAAATACCAATTGTCGAATCACCTGAAGGTCTGCGAAAGTCAGGTCTCCAACGTTGCAATGAATAGTTTAGTATTTTCACTTTGAAATGTTGCCTGAGAATTATTTTCAGATTTGAAAGTGCTGCCTAAAGCCTTTTGAAACAGATTCTTCTGCATGTAATATTTCCCTATTCATCATTAATTGTCTTTTGGAAAAGGATATAAATGAGTTTCACCACAGGCAAAATGGACTCAATTACAATTTCCTCTTATGCCAAAAGCAGATTTGTGAGCAAATAATAATGCTGTGTAAGTACAAGAAGGCTTTAAATATTTAAAAAGAAATTGTGAAGAATCCTGAATATTGAATTAGTAAAGCCTAGTACTAATATTAATTCTAATAAAAAAGAATCATGGTAATCCATTCATTCATTCATTCATTCATTCAGCTAGTGTTATTGAGCTTGAGTTAAGAGAGACCAAATTATACAAAGAACAATGGAATTGATCAGAGCTTGGTGTATTTCAATCTATTAGTTAATAGTACAGTAGATAACTTTTTATTAATTTTATTTGTTATTTTTGGTTATACATTATAACAGAATGTGTTTTGACATCTGATACATACATGGAATATAACTTCCCATTCTTATAGTTGTACGTGATGCGGAGTTACACTGATCATATATTCATATATGAACATAAGAAAAAGTGATTCATTCTACTATCTTTCCTATTCCTATTCCTCTAATACTTTATTTATTAGGTGTTTCAGACTTGACGTTCTATTTGCAAGCATTATCTCATTTACATCTCAATGAGCTTATCACTTAATTTCCATGATTATCTCCTTTTCAGAGATGAAGAAACTGAGATGTTACTCAAACTATAAAAGTGCATTATGGTAGCCGGGCGCGGTGGCTCACGCTTGTAATCCCAGCACTCAGGGAGGCTGAGACAGGAGGATCACGAGTTCAAAGTCAGCCTCAGCAATGGCGAGGCGCTAAGCAACTCAGTGAGACCCTGTCTCTACATAAAAACACAAAAAATAGGGCTGGGGATGTGGCTCAGTGGTTGAGTGCCCCTGAGTTCAATCCCCAGTACCAAAAAAAAAAAAAAAAAAAAAAAAAAGTGCATTATGGTGAGAAATGAACCCACTAAGGAATAAAGATGCAAAGGATGTTGCCGAGAAAGAAGTAGTGTGATTAAAAAAAAATTCCTTTTTATTATGCATGATTATTTTATATTCCATTTCTATGAGAAATTTTTCTTGCATCTCTTTCAAACACCATTCATCCAGGATTCTCCAGATGAAGAGATGACAGAGTAAAAAAAAATAGAGATAAAAAAAGTCCAATTCTTTACTTTTAAACTTTAAATTTGTTGATGAGGCCTAAGCCAAAAAAGAAAAAATAAATAAAAAATAGCTTTTCCTACCCATGAAACTATTAAATTTTACCTAAACTAGAGAGAAATAGAAGAGAACCAACTGAAAATAGACAGAATATGATGAGTTTCTGTTAAGGATCCTGGGCTATTACTCCTCTGACTGAGACCTGAAAGTCAGGAAATAAGAGAAAAACACCTGGGAAGAATTTGGGTTCCTTTGAGTAGAATGGGCTTATGCTGGTCTTCTTCCTAAAGTACAGGGAAATGACAGGACTTCAGCCTCCCTTCAAGAGAAGGAGCAAATAAAATGTATAAATGGTATCTGTGCCTAGACTGAAGGACCTGAGCCCTACTGTCATATGAACTGACTGTCTCGTGTATGTATGTATATATGTATATATATATATGTATATACACACATACATACATAATATACACATTATATATAATATATATATACATATATATAATATTTGTGTCTTTATATCCCCACAAACTCCATCTTCCATTTTATATCAATTGAGGAAAATATCATCATGAAAGATCATCACAAGAAATATAAATTACTGTTGGATTTTTAACCTCAAGATAAATTTGTATCCCATTTTTTCCATACCAATCCTATAAATATATCTATAGCAAGAATTATTTTCTGTTTGCACAGTCAGGTGTGCAAGGAATGTAAAGTTATTTTTCCACATACAAAATTGGTTTTCATTAGGCAGTGCTCCAAAGTGTGTGAGGGGTTAACCTTTTTCAATCAGGATTAACCTCTTTATCAATGATTCTATCTAGCTTCTTGGGGATAATATGATTGCACACTGTTAGAGAGGAGGAGGAACAGTGAGGTTTGGTTATCAGTGTTGTCAACTACCCTTAATGGAAGGTGCTAAGAATACCTGCATTTGCATCTGGATTTAGTAGTCCGGAGTGGCCACTCTTTCCTCCTTACCACAGAACTCAGACTTTTAAGGCCTGATTTCCCTCCTGTGAAGGAAAATTAAGAAATTACAGAATTAACTGATTCCTGAAAAGTACAACCTGATAACCAACTGGAATAAACTTTATAAATGGAATTATTCATGATGGGTTAAATTAGAAGGTACAGATACCAAAGTAACAGTGGACATTGTTGTGGCATGTGTACATTCACAGTTCCTAATCTAGAAGATATTTAATATCTTGGGAATATGTATAATCAATTACAGATAGGTTTTGTTGATTTTGATGCACCAGGAATGTTAGGTAAAAGCAGTACTGCCACAATATAAAGCAATCTAATATTTAGTCATGTAAAGGAAGAATGGAGAGATTTAGGAATTTTTCTTATTATCATGATTGTTGATAAACTGTACTGATAGTTTAAATATTGATAAGGCAAAAGATGAGGGAAAAGTCAGAACACACAATGCCTGATAGGGAAAATTGATGCTAATCCCACAGAAACATACACAATTGCCCCAAAATATTTTCTCAGACTTTTCTGAGAAGACATAGTAACCAGTGTAAAGCAGAAAAAGCACTTTCTTGGACATGGATATTGTTATTATAATTGTGTTACAGCTTTTAAAATATTCATAAAATTTGGCTCAGAAACTCCAGTTCTAGAGATTTAATCTTAAAAATAATCACATATGCCGGGCGCGGTGGCTCAAGCCTGTAATACCAGCACTTAGGGAGGCTGAGACAGGAGGATCACGAGTTCAAAGCCAGCCTCAGCAACAGCGAGGCGCTAAGCAACTCAGTGAGACCCTGTCTCTACATAAAACACAAAATAGGGCTGGGGATGTGGCTCAGTGGTCGAGTACCCCTAAGTTCAATCCCCAGTACCAAAAAAAAAAAAAAAAAATCACATATAACAATACTACTGATTTTAAGATTTACATATAAATTCATTTTCCAGAAAGTCTTCTTATCAAGAAAAATTAATTAAATTGTACTATCATGTCTTATAACTATGTTTTTGAAAGATATTTTGTTGCATGGCTAAATATATCACAAAACAGCAAATAAAGAAGATTAAAAGCAAAATATTTTTGTTACTTGAGATAAATAGATGAAATTTGTAAAAATTATCTCTGATGGCAAACTTATGAATAATTTTATTTTTGTCACACATTTTTATTTTCTAAATTAGTTTTCTAAATTATTTGTGACTTTATAATAAGAACTCATTATTATTTAAAATCAAAGTAAGCACACAGAACACAACATAAAAACTTAAAACATGGCTAGTTGCTCTTAGTATTCAGCCTGCATGGATCTAACTTGAGTACTCATGAGAAGAAAGATCAGGCCACAGGTTCAACATACAACAACACTTAATGAGTCTCTAAAGGCTTATCTTGGATATACCCCAAAATATTCAGTTGTGCTGCTGAAAATTTACCTGTGTTATCTAACCCTCTGAGGTTTATAATACTGAAGATAAAATCTGGAAGAATTGAGATAAACATTCAACTCAGACTGAAAACTTCTTGTAGGATTCCAAATTGATTTTTGCCATTATTACTAAAGGCTGGATGAAATAAAAAGATATGCATTAAATTTGAAGCTGGAATATGTTTATCTAAAATACATTTCTATTATACCCACTGTTTTTATTTGTAATTATAAAATAAAAATAATTGTAATATTTTTTTCCTTTTGATATGTTTATTGTAAAAACCTCCAACACACATAAATATACTTGGATTTTTAAAAATCAAACAAACAAGAGACTAAAACTAAAGTAAAAATTGATACATAATTCATGTATTCCAAGTACATCTTTGTATATAGGTATACAGACAGGTATTTCAAAATTTTAAAGTATTTTAATCTATTTCTCCCAGATAACAAAATTTATATCAAACTAATATATGGTAGCTTTTAATCTGCATAAAAACATTTCTATCTTGCTTTTTGGATTAAATGTAATAAATATATTTCTTACCAATATAAAGAAACATTTGTCATCAGTTTTAATTAGCTAGTGCTCTTATTATATAGTTAAAATATAATCTACTTAACCTTTAATACACTAGTGTATAATTTAGAATGGACATTGCATGAGTCGCCAAGTAAAGATATTCCTCAGGAAAAGACAGAATAATTATAAATTATTAGGAATATATCAACAAATATATACAAAAGTTAGTACAATATCAGATCCATATAGTGGCTAAAATCTAAGTATTTAAGACAAGAAATATAATTATAGTTCATAGTTCATAGGATATAATGCAGATGATCAATCTGAACCACTTTTGAACCAAGACCAATTTAAGCAATTATACAAGCGGCAAATGCAGAAGATAAGCCTGGACCCAATACATATTATTTTAAAAAAGGAAGGAATATTTCATGAAAGATAAATTATGTCCTTGTATATAATATATGGATGTAAAACTAAGGGCTGGAAAGGAAGTTACAGAGAAACATAATGGCTCTGAAATATTATGGGTACAGAATATCTATGGCTGAGTAAAGATCACTTGGCCACTCAGCTATCACATCAGATAGAGCATCAGAGACCCAGTTTACACTCCCATCTGAAACAATCAAAAAGTTGACAATTATAAGATAGTGATGAGTAATAAAAATACTTTAGGCAAAAAGAATAGTGGTCGCCCAAGATAGCAAGCGAACGCGATGCTTAATGCTGTCTGGGATAATATATTATTATGGGATTTTAAACACATGTAAAAGCAAAGTGAAATTCAATAACAGCATAGAAGGTGAAGAAGAGAAATGGAAGTACATTATTGTAAGGTTGTTATATGTGCAATGGTATAATATACTTTGGAAGTAGATTGTGATAGGTTAAAGATGCATATTATAAATGCTAAAGCAATTACATAAGTACCATAAGTAACAGATTTATAGCAAATTAGGTACCAGGGGAGATAAAACAGACTCATAAAATATATTCAATTTATTCCAAAGAAAACATAAAACAATGACAAAGTGAATAAGAACAGATGGGACAAACAGAAAACTAATATTGGATGATAGATGAAGACTAACCATACCAATAAATAAATAAAATATAAATAGTCTAAACATTCCAAGTATATCAAAGATGGTCTGATTTGATATAAAAGAAAATAAGACAACTTTATGCTGTTTAAAAGAAATGTACATTAAATAAAAATACATATGTACATTAAAATAAAAGAATTGAAAAAGTACACTATTATCAAACAAAAGAAAACTAATATTATAAAAAAATTACAGGAAAACATACTTACATGAATATTGACAGAGAGAAGATCATCTTAAAATGTCATTATAATAAAGCTGGGCGCGGTGGCCCACGCCTGTGATCCCAGCACTTTGGGAGACTGAGACAGGAGAATCGCATGTTCAAAACCAGCCTCAGCAACGACGAGTTGCTAAGTAACTCAGTGAGACCCTGTGTCTAAATAAAACACAAAATAGGGCTGGGGATGTTGCTCAATGGTTGAGTACATCTGAGTTCAATCCCGGTATCAAAAGTTAAAAAAAAAAGAAAAGAAAAGAAAACTTATTATAGGCCGCCAATAATTAGCATAGTGCAGAATTAAAGTTAAGTAAGCAAATAAAGGAATGGGATGAAACAGAGTACAAAAACAGCTCCACAAGTTTGTGGACAAATGCTTTGACAAAGATGCATAGAAAACTCAGTGGAAAAATGTCTTTTGAACAAACACTTCAGGACAATTGGATGTTCGTATGCAAGAAAAAATATTTCATCTGTTTCTCAAATTATATATAAAAATCAAATGAAATGGATTACAGATCTTAGAATAGAAAGCTATTTGGGGAAGAGCAAAACTGAAAGTAAGAGACCAACTTTACAACCTTATTGGGCAACGATTTCTTATCTCTGATACCAAAACTATGACCACAGAGCTTCTACTTTATGAAGGATACATAAGATATTGAAAGGTGAGATACAGACTGGAAGAAAATATTTGCAAAGCAAATATATGATAAAAAGTTTGTCTATAGCCCATGAAAAACCTCTTATAACACAATAAAAAAGAGGCTGAAAGATTTAGCAAGAACTTCAATAAAGAAAATATGAGAATATCAAGTAATCTCATGAAATGGATACCGAATTTCATTAACCATGAGGAAAACAACTTAAAATCAAAATGATATGTGAGACAAACAGATTGAATAAATTTTAAAAGCCTGAAAATTCCAAATGTTAGCAAGGACATAGAGGAACCGGAACTCAGAATCTTCTGTTAGGAATGTATAATGGTAAACAAATTTGGAAAGCATTCTTAACATAGGCATGACCTACCTTCCATATATTCTACATCATTTCACTCTGAGATATTCACTCCAGAGTAATTAAAAGCGTTTGCACATACAAGGACTTGTACACTAATGTTCACAGCATCTATGTAATAGCCGAAAACTAGAAACAACCCAAATACTCATCCACAGGTGAAAAGGCAAAGAATCTGTGACCCTGCTCATATAATGGACTACTATTCAGCACTAAAATGGAATAAACTGCTGATATACACAAATGATTATGATCCTTGAAAGATGGAAGCCTAAAACATGTGCACACTTTATGATTGCACTTATATGCAATTCTACAAAAAGCAAGCTAGTATGCAGTGAAAGAAAGCAAGTCACTGGTTCTTTGAGGATTGGGCAGGGAAAAAAAGTAGGGTAGAGCAATGTGTTCATTATCCTGATCATGTTTGTAGTGTCACGAGTACACAGTTATCTCAAATCTTATCCAATTGTACACTTTGAATATGTGCAGTTAATTGAATTCAGTTTTACCTCAATGAAGTTGTTAAAATAGAAAAAAAAGCACTTCCTAGACAATGTGGTATGCTCTGAGATGGAAT
Source organism: Xerus rutilus (assembly GCA_028644305.1). Lineage (NCBI taxonomy): Eukaryota > Metazoa > Chordata > Mammalia > Rodentia > Sciuridae > Xerus > Xerus rutilus. The sequence goes on along the minus strand of CM053411.1, from coordinate 42,978,681 downwards.
AAACTGATTCAGCATTTTAAAGTTAATGTCTTAGATGCAAAGCTGATGTATGGTGTGACTATCTTATTCTTATCATATTTTGCAACAATCATATTCTGTGATTACAACCTCATTGTTGTCAAATGCTTTCTCCGTCTGAGATTTGAATTTTCCTGTGGATTAGCTGTGAATGTGTATTGTCATTTCAGAGAGGATGGAATTGCTCTCCCATGTGATTTCAAACCTATGATTTAATCCAAATACACTTACTATTACAGGGTATATAGATTCTGGTTTAAAATTGAAAAAAAAATATAATGAAATAAAATAAAATGCATGAAATAAAGCAGAAGATAAAAAAGAAAAAGAGACTCACATCAGGGATAATTCATCTGTTTTTGCATGACACAGTATGGGTTATTTCCCTTTCCATGAATGGCTTTGCCATTTGTCACATGTGCAGTAGTGAGGAGTGAATATTTTTTCTGGGATGTTGCATACCTTTGTCACACATTATTAGAGATCTGAATTCACACCTTTTGTGGTGTGAATTCAAAAAGGATAACTTCTACATTTATATAAAAATCACTACATAGTATAGAAATAAAAGTTTTGAAATTAAATTATGAAGAGAAAGTTGTGATTGAGTTTTCCATAAAGCAGATCTGTAGTTTGTGTAGCAAATTTCACCCTGGCAATCCAATGATTCAGTGGTCTCCTTCCTACCATGATTAAAAGTGAAAACCTCAGACCAAACCAATCAAGTCAACCTCCATCTTCTAATTCCTAAAAACCCTGCAGATTTCAACTCAAGTGTAAAGTAGCATCATCTGAGTCTAAACAGGGAATTATTCAGAAACCATATATATTGTGCCATCTCTAGGGATTTAAATAATAAAAAACATCCTTCAGATGTGAGGCTGGAAACCGCTTGATTTATGTTAATGCTGATGTGCACTTAGTGTTTTGGAAAAGGATTTTATTGCTATCTAAAAGCAGCACTATATTAAACACACAAATTAGCTTCTGTTCTGTTTAGAATCTAATTATCTTTATGTAGAGTAAGAGTCCAGCAAGCCAGGGGCAAAAATCTTAACTTTGTAAATGAAGACTTGGATATGGAAAGTGATAGACTGTGAACTAAACAGTATTTACTGCAGAATGCACATGGGACTGGGGTGAGCAGGTGTGAACAGCACCAAGGCAAAAGGTCCATTTTTTTCTTGACGTTTGGTACCGTTTTCATCTTTCTTAGAATGTAACCAAAATTAACTTTTATTTCCTTACTTTCAAATTTTCCTTTTGAGTACTCTGTTCTTTCTCAAAAACATATTCTAGTTGTCACCTCTTTTCAGGCTTTTGTAAAGATCAAGTACCCATCTTTTCTAGGCATAGCATGATTTCACTGATTTAATAATATTCATTTCTTTTATCTTTTACTTTTATAATCTATCATTTATCCTTAGTGTATTTTTTATGGAACCAATGGTAGTGACCAGGAAAATGTGGAAAAATATGCTTGCAAATTATCCATACAGAGGCAGAGGGTCTGGGGTTGTGGCTCAGTGGCAGAGCACTTGCCACGTGAGACACTGGGTTTGATCCTCAGATCCACATAAAAGTAAACAAAATAAAGATATTGTGTCTACATATAACTAAAAAATATTTTAAAATATCCATATAGAAATAAACCTAGTTAAGGAAATGTAACTGAAAGGAATGTTCTTTACTCAATTTACCTAGTCCAGATTGCCTGAAGGTTTTAGGGGGCAGTTAGTAGTCTATAAAATGGCTAACAGGCCAGGTATAGTGGCATGTGCCTATATCCAGCAACTTGGGAGGCTAAGGAAGAAGGATCTCAAGTTTGAGGCCAGTCTGGGCAACTTAGTGAGAACCTGTCTCAAAATTTAAAAAATGGAAGGAACTGGGAATGTAACTCAGTGGCAAAGCACCTCTATGTTTAAGCCCCAGTAGTGAAAAAAATTGTGGGTGCCAATGGACTTCTTTTCTGTGGGCTTCCATGAAAAAGAAAAATAGTGGAAAGCACATTATGAAATTTATGTAAAGTTTACTATTGAGTTAACATGTGGAAAAACCACAAAAAATACTATATATAGAAATTTTATATTATCCCCAAATTTCCGCAAATTATGGAATTATCATCTTTAAGCAGGTGTGTATCACAGGAGCTTCTCTTTTCTGCCCCTGTGAATTAAATGAATATTTCTTGAGTGTTGTTCTTGTGTTAGGTATGGTGAGGACCTCTAGGGATACAGTAGTGAAGAACGCTTAAGTGTTGCCTTTCTTGTAGAGATGACTCCAGTGAGGAAAAGGGATAATGTGTGAAAAATCAAAAAATCAAATCCAGCAATGACACCTTGCAGTAAGTGCAATGAGAAGAGAAACAAGGTTCTGCAGGATATGACACTAAGGAGGGACACTGCTGTAGCAAAGGCATTGGAGGAAGGCCCTTTGAGGATGGTAGAGAAATGAAGTATAAGCTGACACTTGATCATTAAGAAGGAGCTGGAGAAGCCACGAGACGAGAGGTGTAATCTAACAAAAGAACACAAAAGTTTGAGGACCCTTTGCAGGAATGGATTTTTATGCATTATAGAAAATGAAAATGAAAGAATATATGCAAGGCTTCTGAGTATGGAAAAAGGAGTTGGATGAGATGACAGGAGCTGGTCGACAGATACAAATCTGCATGTCTCTGCACCTAGACATGGTCCTGACTTGACCATTTCTCACCGTAGTCCCAGTTAGACCATGCTCATGCTTCTTATTATCAACCTCTTTTTCAGTGTTTGCTGGTAGTGGCACACAAGTATAACCTCAAGAATGCAATTTAATCTTCATTCCCCATAAATGCCCACCAACTTTATATGAAAATAATCATTTTCTTAACTATATAGTCATATTTGTTTTATACAATTGTTTCCAAAACATTCACTTCAAAAATTTATAGCCTATGGACTTTAACACTAGAAACCCAAAGAAAAAAATGAAAACTCATTTAATGGATGAACAAAAATGAAAGTAAGACACGTCCATTCCTTCCATATTCACGTATCCATTCCTTCAGTCTTGTCCTTGAAATAGAAATCTTTCAAAGGTCTACCTCGGCTTCTTCTTAAGTAAACATGGTGATAATACATCCTTCTATCAATGCCTTAGGTGCATTGCTTACTGTCTTTATGTACTGTGGAGAGATGGAGGACAGAGGTTAGTTCTCAAGATGACTCCTGATGAAATGGTATAATGGCAACTGTCCTATCCCTGAAGCTTCTCTTTCTCTCTGTGTCTCTCTCTTCCTCCCCACCTCCTCCTTTCTGTGTGTTTGTATGGATGATGGCAATATTATTGACTTCACATTTATTAGGTTTAGTTATTTCAAATGCTATTTTACACACTAAGTGCTTTGTTCATGGGAACATCAGGGTAAGTAAGACAGTTCTTTCTTCATATAGTTCATTATTTGGAGAGATATTACATATGCATGGAAATAATATGATCTAAAATGGAATATATAACAAAGAGGTATGCAAATACAAGACATGGAAGTTTAATAGTTGATCATTGTATCTTAGTATCATTCTGACTGCATTATTGTAGCTTCTGAATTCCAAGTTGTATAGTTGGATAACATTACTCTGGGATGATAGTCTCATTTTTATTACCTTCTCTGTGAAGTTCCATTTTACTTAATTTAAACTTCATTGTTGAAAAATATTTTCACCAGTTACAGCAATCAGTACTGACACCTTTTTTGACTGATAGTTTGTTTCAAAATTATTTTGATATTTTAAAAAGATTATTCCACTGCCTAGTACATGTAAAGCCCTGGGTTAGATACCAATGCTGGCAAAAGGAAAAAAAAAAGATTATTCTACTCTTTTCTGGTAATATAATTTTTGATGAGAAATCAGTTGTTATTCCAATTTGTGTTTTCTTATATGGAATGTGCTACTTTTGCCTCTGAAGTTACTTTAAATATTTTTAGCCATTAGTAATAAGTCTTATTAGTAATGTCTATTTTTAATATTGAACTTTTCTTTTTGTTGTTCTCCTCTGACATGCAAATTTATGTCTTTCATTAAATGTGGAAAGTTTGGATTATTGATGCAAATAATTTTTCTTCCCTATTTTCATTCACTTTTCCTTCTGGAATCCCAGTTACATACTGTTCAGAACTTTCGATAGTTTCTTTTTTTTTTAATATTTTTTTTTTAGTTGTAGATGGACACAATGTCTTTATTTTATTGCTTTGTATGTGGTGCTGAGGATCGAACCCAGGGCCTCACGCATGCAAGGCAAGCGCTCTACCACTAAGCTACAATCCCAGCCCCCTTTCGATAGTTTCTTACAAGTAACTGAGGCAATCTCTTAAACTCTTCCTCTCTCCAATATGTGCATAGTAATACTATAATATAAAATGTAAATATGTGTTATAATAACTATATGATTATATAGCATTATTCTTATAATTGAGATATATAATATATTCCTTGTTTATATCTACATTTGTATCACTCTTCTTCAGATTGGTTAATTTCTATTAACCTATCTTCAAATTCATTGAATCTTTGATGTTATTCTTATCTAGCATATTTTTAGATCTTTTATTATTTCATTTCTCGTATTCCCATTTGAATTTTTATATAATTTCTATTTCTCTGATATTTCTAGTATTTTATTGACTTCAGCATATATACATGTCTAGTTGTACATACCTATAATAGCTACTTGTCTGATAATTATAAGATCTAAGCTATCTTAAGTTTGACCTATATTGATGGTCTTTACTTTCAAAAATAGACAACATTTACCAATTTTTTTGACAAATAGTTTTGGATTATGTCTTGAAAATTGTGCAGGCTATGCTATGGGTTATCTGGATTCTGCTTTATCTCCCTGAGAAATATTATTTTTTTGTTATAGTAAGGTAACAACTTATTTAGAATCAAACTGAAAACTGTCTTGCAGCATCCCAAATCTCAATCTAATTCTTTTTCCTTAGCTAGACTGTTTTGGATCTTCCTGGTGCATGAGCAGTTCAAAGGCCAGTCAGAGACGAGCATATTTATACACATCACTTTCTTATGGCAGTGGTTGCCATGGATTCTGTCCTGCAAGTCATCAGGTCAATAAAATGGCAGTTTTTAAATCTGAATTTAGTTGTGCTTGTGTGCTACAACTCAGTCTGTTTTTAGAATAAACCATAAGAGTCAAAAATTCAATCTATGCTAATTTCTTTTACCAAATTTCAATCCTATCCAAAATATGCAAAATCTATCATCTACTTGTTACTTTATTCAATGAATATTATGTCCATTTCCTGCCATGTCTAATTCATTATGTTAGATCATAGAGGTTTTGGTGTAAAAAGATGTACATACAGGTTGATAAAGATAAAACATAAAAGATTGAGTGTCATTGTATATTATGATAACATTGATAAGAATGCTTCAGATGGCAAATTCATTCTTGCAGATTTTCAGTTTGAGCTAAGATTAACCTAGTTCACATGTGCCCTTCTTGTATGTAATCGTGAGCTAATTGTGAACTCTACCTTGAGAGTAACAAAAACACTTTATTCTGAATGTGATTATTAAATTAATATACTTTCATTTTTATTGAATGAAAATGTGGTAGGCATTTATGAAAATTTCCAAGCTCAGGAACTGTAATAAAAACGCATTAAACTAATATGCCAGGCAACTTTGGAGTCATAACAGCTATTGATTAGCAAAATTGTTAGAGATACATAATGAATTTAATTCTAGAAGTCACCTACAATGAATTTATGGTAGACTATGCCAAAAGATTTTTAAATTTTTATTTTTGTGATACATGCAGTTAATGGCTGTTTATAAAATATTGGCTTCAAATATAATGCTGCAAGTACATTTTATTGATAGCAAACCAAAATAAAATTTGGTAAGATTTTGAAAATGTCCTCTTTTGCAGAAACACTATTATACATTATCTAAAAGGGAAGATTTTCACTTACCAAGGTCTCAATTATGACCTTAGTTCCTACTATAGTGTTTTCTTATCTAGAATCACCTTGCAGGTATGCTTATTAGAATGGAGATTTCAGGAAACTCTAGGATAAGATCCATCAAATTATTATAAGTATTACAAACATAATTACACTATTTAAAGGTAGCAAAATTCTCTTTTTAGAAATATCACATTCATATGCTTTAGTTTTCTCAAACCTCTGGTCCCAGACATGCTATTCATATAGGGAGAAAGACACTTTAGATAATTTGTAGAAAAAAAGTAAAAATGAGAATGAACTTTTCATTTTGATAAACCTAGGCTTTTGTGTCTACTACTTGTTTATTTATTTATAGAATTGTTACAATATTTTAGATAATGATTTAAAATGAGCATTTACACAAGACATGGACTTTTCAAATGAACTTTCAAGAGAGGAAATTTATTGAAATAAAATTTTCCATCTTATTAGGTTTAATGTCACATTTTACTTTTGTTTTGTGACAAACTGGATAATTTTTCCCTATCATGTGAGCAGGCCTTCTTTTTTTAAAGAGCTTTGATTGTCAATGTAAGCTCAATTCACCTAAAGAGATGGATGGCAGATTTTTCTAGTAGAGGGTTGGATATTGTAAAGAACATATATTTTTTTCCATTACCTAGAAATTTTTATCAAATGTTTATCTCTGCATTGGAATCTGAATAACCCTAACAATGCATTGGAAGAAATATCCTTTTAAGTTTTTCTACTGTGAAGTAAAAATGACAATGAAAAATTTTAAAGAAAGAAGTGATTTCCTGGAATAGTTCTGATGGTAGATTGCCATTTGCTGTTGTGAAGTAATCTAAAGTCCCATAAGTTCATCTGGTTTTATGTCCATACCTTTTAGATCTCTCTTGCCAATTGAACCATGCTATAAATCTAACAGCAGGAATCTACAAGAACCACAAGTTCTCTGTACAGTGAATCAGAAATTAGCATATTGAGAGAGCTAGTGTATATCCTCCCCAACAAATCAACAGCATTTACTACACTTCCATAATAAAATAAAAGTGGTGATTTGAGGTTGAACAGTATTTTCATATCTATTCATATATTATAAATAGTGCCAAGCAACATATCTCTAGACATAGAGTAAAAAGACAACTTATAATATTGCACAAATTGTGTGGTATAAAAAGATATTTTACTAAAAAGGACAAATAAAAATGTTTTAAAAGAAAGAAAAAATACTTTTTGCTCCCAGATTTCTTTCCCACCAGATTGCCACTATTCTATTTTCTACCTGGCTGTCTGTTGATGCAATTTAAAATTACTAAACCCAGGGAATCCATATTACAATGTACTAGGGAACACAGTGCCATATTGGTGGCTTCTGAATATTAGTGATGCACTTTGAATCTAGCAGGAAACATGAAGTGAAAGTAAAACAATTCCTTCAGATATATTCCACAAACTTCTAAATGTTCCTCAAAACCAGACCAAAAATGTACATATGTACATGTTTATCTATATCTACATTAATTTGTATGTCATCTATATGTAGATACAAATATGGATATAAATAATATGCCATCCTTGGCTGTACTTGCCACTTAGAAGAAAGAAGTTGCAAAGAAAGTGAACACTCAAAGTTAAAACCAACTTTGTTGTTATCCATTGGTATCAAAAGATGGGTCCTGTAATCACAATTTTACGTTGGATGCAAGGATTTTAAGTTCCCATGGCACAAATGAAGTTGTAATTACTTACCTTTTTAGTTAAGAACTGATTTCAAACTCAGGAGAGCTGAGTAACTATTTAAAACATTTATGGCACAGGCAGCAGGAGCCATTGATGAGCAATTAGGAGGGCATTTTTGTTTTGTTTTGTTTTTGTATAGTAAGTTTGGCTAAAATTGGTCAGGTTCACAGAAGTGCTCCATTTCAATAATAATAACAATTACACACACAGAAAAAGAATTCCCTTGTACGTGATCAGGTTCATAAACTGCATCCAGTTTTACTGTTCTCATGGTGCTCATCTTATGACAGGATTCTTAAAGATTTTTAATGCCATATCTCTTTGGCAGCCTGGTGAAGCACATGGACTATTTCCCAGAATAATGTGATTAAAAGCACAAAGTAAAATATATAATATAGTAATAAAAACCAATTGTATCTAAATATAACTCAATTAATTTTAAAATAGAAAATTGAGTTATAGTTCAATCTGAGGTTTTTTATTAATATTAAATAATAAGCTCTAACAGTGAGTTTAATAAGTAATATAATTTTGAAATAGTGAAGAGTATATTATGTTTTGAAATGTCTGCAACAACTACAATAGATGATAATATCTGCGATTTTTGTTGGTGGTCACTGTTACATGACAACTAATCCTACTGTAGTTTGTTGCCTTCACTCATTATAGAAGGAAAAGTTAAATTTCTACTAGAGAGTAGTTAAGATACAACATTGTTCCTATTAAAGTTCATGGTCTGCTTAAGTTTTATTTACAAATATGTTTAAAAATCTCTGCTTTACACCAAGTTATTATTAATACACTTTATACTTCAAAGTAGTATATGGCTACATTGTAGCGACTGCTGGCTTTGAATAAGGAAATATGTGCATTAACTATTATCTTGCTCAATTTTCATAACAACTCTAAAGCAGGAATAATTTCCTTTTACATATAAGCAAGTGGAGGTTAAAACTAACAAATAAGTCAGTGGCAAGACTAAGGGGCAAATCTTAGATTTGAAAATGCAAAATTTCATTTCTTCTCTGTCCCTGCCTATATAAAGACATACAGAAACATTCTACTTCTGTTTTATTGAATGAATTCAGATAAATGAACATATGGCTTAAAAAAAATCAGAACTAGAACTCAGGTCTTTGGAATTCCATTTAGTCATTCTCTCCCCAAACAACAACAATAACAACAAAACATACAAATGAATGAACAAAAAATACACATGCATAGCACCATCTGGTGATAGCTGCAATTCAAGAAACTATTCTCTTTAAATAGTCCCGAGACAGAGTGCCAATCCTCTGAAAACCGCCACTGTAGAAAGATGTTCTCAAGAGATCATAGAAGCAATTCCCCCATGAGAAAAGTCAATGATGAGTAGAATTATCTCCATCTGCTGACTAAAGACGGTACACAGTAAGATTAAGCAATCCGAACAAAAGCCAGAAGGGTAGAAAAGTACTCGCTTCTGAGGATCAAGTTCATCCAACTAAGCCATGCTGAGGCTTTGCACAGAATCCCCTAATGTTAAAGAGAAAATGAATGAAAAGTAGTCATTCCGATCACCTAGATTTCTTTGGAGTCTTGAGATTGAGTTTATAACCCAAACTTTTTAGGCCAGTACTGCTAATGTTCACTGATTAACCATAAAATCAATGCACACAAGCACAGGGATTTTCTTAACAATCATTCAGCAAAGTCTTAGGAAAAGTAAATGTGATAAGGGTTGTACAAGTGCTAGGAATCTGTGCCATCAAAAAATTTGATATTTGACTTAAGTCTTGATAGTTAACAAGGAGTCTATTAAGAAGAGATAGCATTTTGGTAAAATTTAGACATTACACATTAACAAGAGGATTTTAATGATTCCTTTCAGGACCACTCAATCTGAAATTCGAATGATTTTGAACAACAGAATGAAAGGACAAGATTTTTTTTGGAATGAAGAAAATTATATTTGCAGTCTGGGAAAAATGGATGGAAAAAGAAAAATACAGATGTCAGAGAACACTTAGAAAGACATTAGAAAATAACACATGGAAAAATATCTACCAAAGTTTTGGAAATGAAATAAAAAGGTTTTGAGAAAGAAACCTTTCTCGTGATATAAAGTTTCTGTCTCCATAAAAAGACATAAAGTTTCTGTCTTGAAAAATACTTCATGTGGGGATGAATGGAGAGACAGTGATCAACATCAGGGATGACATTAAGATCACTATATAGGTTATCTTGGTCAAAGTTCTAAGATTGTTTCTGGAGTTAGGATATGAAGAGGAGCAGCAGATGAGAGAAGTCATGCTATTATTTCATGTATGAATACTGTAAATTTGCAGTATCAGTGGGAGATCTTCATAAATTTATTCAGGAGGAATTTGGAAAGAAATCTTTAGATTTAAAGGAGATGTAGAATCAACAATAATAATTTGGGCATTATAGTCTTACAGAATAAAGACAAAAGTAAAAATGGATAATAGTGCAAAGGGAGAAAGTTGAGATAAAGAGGAAAACAAATCCAATGATGCGAGTGTAGGATACATTTTTAATGAGATCAGGAAGAGAAAGAGAAGCTAACAAATATATGAAAACCTGACAAGGAGAAGACCTTGAGTAAATATTAAAGTAATGACAGATGTTTGCAAGTAGGGGAAGAGACATCAGGAGAGATCAAAGGAGAAGCACAACAGTATTGTCATGGAATCAGAGGTGAAGTGAGTCTCAAAAAAAGATTCTCCAGAACAGTGGCAATTTTAAAGGAATGAGACCTAAAAGAGATTGTTGATTTTGGCCATGTGGAGGTCATTAAGTTCCCCTTAAGGTCAATTTTTAATGACAAAGCAATATTGCAGTATGTTGGAAAACCAGTGGAAGATGAGGAATTGGAATAAAATCACTACATTTAATTCTTGAGAATGTTTTTTAGTTGAAGGTAAAAGTATGATTCCTGAATGAGAAACAAGGTTAAGATACTTTTTTTAGGACATAGAGGAATTGACCATTTTTATTGACCCTTTAGACTGGCAACAGATAAAAGCAGAAGAAAGAAATGGAGAGAGTAATTAGACAAAATTCCAGGGGAGAAAAGAAGCTTTGAATTGAGAGCAGAAAATATGAGAATCATATGTGAAGAGTATAAGAATAAGATGTCTATGGAATAAGATGTCTAAAGGACAGATCCATTCCACTCCCTTGGAATAGGTTTAACTCACTCCTCTGGACCATGTGAGATGCTGGGATGCACTGAAGGCATCAGGCTACCAGAATTGAGTCACCTAAGTCAAATCATAAAACCAGCAGTAGATTATGTTCTGCAATGTCCTGGCCTAGGGCTACAGAGGCAGACCAGGGGCAGTTCTGATGCAAACATTGGTATTATTTTTGTTTTAGATGTCATGCCAGTGGGGAAAATATATCAGCCAAGTATTATTATTACAGATTAGGTTTCTCTTAATCTTTCCTACTCAGTTTATGTAGGTCAATCTTGGCCTCTCAATATATATGTATGAAGATATATGCTCCAAAAACCACTTGTTTGAAATTTCATTTATCTTAAGGTAAAAAATTTTACAAGCTTACCTAAAAATAGTATTAAATCTACAGTCTACTTTTATATTTTAATATTATACTCATATATATAAATATGATATATTTATATACAATATATATTATGTTAAGGGTTTATGCTAAGGGTATATACCCTTAGCATAATATAATCTTCCTCCACTATTTCAAAATTGATCTGTAGTGCACAAAGGTTACTGGGATTACTAAAAATGATTCTTAGGGAATTAAAGAAGTCCCCTCAATGGAAGACCTTAAATAAAATTAGGGGACTGGGTAAAGTAGTGAAAATGTTTAAGAGAAAGAAAAGGTACTAAATAAATGAATATAAAATGACTATGAAGCAATATCAAAGAGCCAATGCCCTTGGTATCAGAAGCATAGAAATACAGTCTGAGTAAAATCTGGGTTAACAGTCATAGTTAACCTATTTTATATTGTATACCAACTGATATTTTCATTGCAGTAGAAATGTTCTTGTATTTTACATAATACAAGAACAACTACCCTCGATTCAGACTTTTGATACATATTTTGTTGGAAACCACTCATTTTATATTCTGATGGTGGAATTTTAATGATAATGACTAATTTGGGGTTCTTACTGCTCAGGCCTGACAATCACATACCCTGGGTCCTCTTGCCTCACTTTGGATGAGAGAAGGGCATGTGACTCACACTTGACTGAGTTCTTCCCTAGGAATTTTCTCAGTTTATGATGTGGATCTGAAGGAGAAGGTATTGTGACACTGGGCCCCTTTATCAATGAAAGAGCCTATTAGAAATTACTGACAAAAGAGATCCATGAGGGTGTACAGCCAAAACTCCAGTGCTTAAAGTTTTCAGAGCTTCCCTAGTTTCTGCAAAGTGAACTTCATTTTTTTATGACCTAAATATATTTTCATATTTTTCTTCTAAGTAATTTTTTGTTAGGGTTTTTGTCACTTATACACTAACTAAAATTAATATTGTATGGAATTCCGTTTTCCTGTTCCTATGGAAATAATGAATTCAGCAATATAATTCTATACTTATGATAATTAGGGCAAAGGTTAGTATTTGATGCAGTAAATGTAATTTTCACGATTAAAAATGATAATAAACACACTTGTAGAAATAATATTTTACTCATGAAAGCAAACTATTTGCAAATAACATTTCCAAAAAATGATCCAATTACAAGTGATGCTTAATGCTTTATTCCAATATATCTCACTGAATATCTACATAAAATACAGTGTGTATTTTTTCTGGAAGGTGTTTAATAATTTAAAAAGTACTTTTTTTATTGTTTTAGGTATAATGAATATATTCTTATTTTTAAATCACCAGATTCTATTCAAGTTTACATTTTTGTTGATTCACACACAATCCAAAATGGGTGTTTTGCCCAGAGATAATTACTATCTCAAATCTCACATTTATCCTCCCAGACAATATCCTTCTATTTTCATACTTATAAAAACATTTAGAACTCCAGTATTTGTCACTATGTTTCTCTGGGTGTATTTTAATATAGATATAACATTAAGCCCTTTTCACTTATTAATATTCTTGTAAGATTTATCCATGGAAGCAGACTTAAAATTAAATTATCCTTTTAAATCAAGTATTTCCTCTCATAATATTTATATTTAAATAGTTTAGTTAGGCCAATTCCCTATTAATAAGTATCTGGGTAGAATGGGGATTAGTGAAGCCTATAATCCCAGCAATTAGGGAGGCTGAGACAGGAGAATCGCGAGTTCAAAGCCACGCTCAGCAATGGCAAGGCACTAAGCAACTCAGTGAGACCCTGTGTCTACATAAAACACAAAATAGGGCTGGAAATGTGGCTCAGTGGTCGAGTGCCCCTGAGTTCAATCTCCGGTACCCACCTCCCCAAAAAAGAATGAGGATTAGTGAATACTTGACCATAGTTTTCTTCTTGTTCCCAATAATAATCAAGCGGTCTGTTGCTCCTGGACCCCTGGCTTCTCTTCATTGTCTATTCTTTCTTTCACCATCAATATCACATGAGACCAGTGTTCCATGAAGAACATCCCCCCATATATGTATCATATGCCAAAAAATATAAAAACTCTTAAAGTTAAGAATGAGAACTAACATTTGTTTAAAATAAGTATTAAAGAACAAGAACTAGTAAATTTTGGAAACAGGATTCAGACATTGATCTTATTACTCCAAGATAACATCAGGGAATTCCTTTCAAAGTAGGATGGATTAAATTTAAAACGTCTCATACTAAAGTAGGGCTTGAGTCACAGACAATACTGACAATCTAACTGAAATGTTTGTGTTTCTTTTTATATTATAGTAATTTGAGGAAGAAATCATCATAAATCGACATTTTATATAAATATAGACATACTACAATTGAAATTATTGCCTTGTATATGTTTACACTTGAGATGGTAAATTAATTAAACCTGGATAATAATAATTCTTGAGGTCCTCCTTAAAAGTAATGTGCACTGATATTCTCCAAGGATAAACTTATCTATTGTGTGATGTTATCTAAGGAAGGAAATGGTAAGTCTGCAAATGAATCAAATGCTTTTTAATTGTGCTAAACAACTTAGCCAGGATGCAGCTTCATTGACATTTTGAGAATGTTGTTTATTTCTTAAACAATCAATAAGAACTGGTCTTTGTGTCCAATCATCTTGATATCAGATAGTCAATATGAGCCACAGTAGGACCAAGTCACGTCTTAAAAGCAGAGAACTGGAAAAGCTAAGAAGCTGTGACCATGGCAACAAGCAGAAAAGTAATACTCCGAAAAGTTGAAGACATCTGCTGTTGGTTTTATTCAAATGCTATTTGTTAAGCAGGTCACTTTGGAAACAAGTGGTGATCTCTTGTTAGACTTTGAATCTGTACTATTCGCTGAAGTAGAACAAGTGCTAAATTTAAAAGATGGAGGTTCATTTTCCAATCAACATCTTCCTAGTCTAGCACAATTCCACCTTCCACTGTCTACAGATGTAACAATTTGCTTTAGAAAAGTATCTTATAACACCCGTGGAAGTCCATAGTACTGAATACTTTGGTTTCCACCTGTAAGGACCAAGCTTATATGAAATGTAAACAAAAAGTAAAATTGGCAATTTTTTGAATAAAATATCTTTTAAGCAAAGAAGTTATGGTAGATTGATTAAAAATAAAATGGTAAGTGTCCTTTATATTTTTCCTATCCTAAAAAAGTATTAAGCAAATTTATCCCAATAGGGCAATAAACACAAGTCCAGACTGCTGAGTTTTCTCTAAAAAAAAGTTAAAAAGGTGTTGGATATTCTACATATCTTAAATAAATTAAGTCACCTAGGAATCTGTTATATTTATGAGATATAAAATCTATCTTTTATGCTCTCCTGTTTCAGATTTAATCTATGCTGTGTTATAGAGTTTGTATTATAAAACATTTTATGAATTGAACAGATGGTTCTGTTAATATAACACACTTGAGTTATTTAAACTTACATCATTGTTTATACAGAAGTGATCTTAAAAGCACCTCAATAAGGATATAAATAGCATAATTTTAATTATATTTAATGAAATGTCAGAAAACCACACATTACCCAGAGACGAGTAAAATAAAATTAGCCCTACCACTTTCATAAATTTAAATTATTGTTGTAAGACATCTTTGATGTTTGTTGTATAAACAAGTTTTATTAAATCAAAACTAGTAAGGATACCAGTTAGTATCCAAAATTTAAATGTATTTTAAGGATAAATTGAAAAGTTGGCATTTTTTCTTTCATGCAAAAGATTTACTCTTTTGTTCTCAAAAAGAATGTGTTTCAACTAAAAAGCAGAAGTGCAATAAACAAGTTTAAAGCTCATAACAAGTATCAAATGTGAGAATCAACTTCAACAACTAAAATACATGATTCAATAAATTAGAAACTAATAAAAAATAGTATGCCTTAAAGCATATTTTTCTATTCCCACTCCTAATAGTGGTTGAAAGAAATAGTGAAATATGGAGATAAAACTTTTCTCAGCCTTTCTGTAATTATTGATCGTAAAAGAATTGGGATCTTGTCTAACAACCCGGAGCTGCCATTCTCACACTGCCTCTTAGATGAAGGGCTACAGAGGAAGTACTAATAGATACTTGACTCTCTTTGGGTCCTTCTTCTGTCTTGAAGATGTTCTTAATAATGTGGAAGCTAGTCTTTTCTAGTTCTCTGAAACAAGATATCATAACTACATATGAAAACTAAGCATCTAATTTATACAGACTTGAAAATATCAATTTATTCATCTAATTATGTGATAGCATTATATTGTATTAGGCTCTTCAAAGATTGTGTTGCATGATGCATTATACATAGTTGTAATGCATGTGTATATGTCTGTATGCTTATAAATATATATCTCACTATATGTATGAATCACTATAGTATCTGAAAAAAGAATACTATATAAGTAAAGTTATAAGTTATGGCTATTGTTACCATACATACAAGTCAAATCTCCATTAATTTTTTGTCATGTTTATTTAAAACACTTTGTTCCAACATTTCTTGCCTTATTTTGCATTACTGTTTCATTTTTCTTTTATTAATTTTCACCAGTACAATCACAGAGTAAGGAATGAGTCCGAGTCTTTTGATTTTCAGCATTCTGGACCAGGACTAGAAAAGACTTAAAAAAAAAAGATAAATATTTATAGTAAAGCTTGGAAGTCTAGAAAAGTTGTTTAAAGCTTAACAGACTTTACTAGGTAATCTATCCCAAAGTTTATATATTTTATTTGTTGGTTCTTCACCAAATGTTGCCCCCTTTTTAATTCTCAAGGTTTCTATATTGCATAAGAAAATTATAGGAAATAGTGTACACTGAGAGAAAGGAAAAGGGGAGTTTACCTCCCTACAATTATTTTAGGATTAACTGAAGGATTTTAAGATGGATGATGAGGAGAAGGCAATTCACAGATTGATGTGACAACTCTGTAAAAATATTCATAGGATTGTCATGTGGAAGAAATATAATTTAACTCCCCAATCCCAAACATTTAGGTAAGGAAATCAGAGATGTGAACCAATGGAGTCAAAATATAAAGATGGCCATCTGGTTGTTAGGATATGACCAATATGAAAATGGGCTGCTTTGCAAATTCTAAATTCCCTGGCAGTGAGGCATTCAAGCACAAGTTGGACAACTACTGGCTAAAAGAAGTAAAGCCTAGTGTATCTGATTATGACTAGCTTGAACTGCCCTTTGGTCTCTCCTAGTCATGAGATTATAAGAAGATCACAGTGAGGAGTGGAAATAAAATTCTATAGTATATAAGTTTTATGTTATCATCACCAGTATCTAATGGTATCTGATTGCTCCCTTTGTTTAGTTTTGAGAAATTTGTTAATATCAGTAATAAAATCAGCATTTGGATGAACCCATACAGTAGAAACACATAAAAATATATGGTTTCATCTTCTTTGTAGATTTCTGTGCTAGTCAGTTTATTTATTTATTTATTTTCCTGTGACCAAATTACCTGACCAGAACAACTAAAAAGATGCAAAGTTTATTTTGGTTCATGGTTTCAGATTTTAGTCCATGGTCAACCGAACCCATCTTTTTGGACCTGAAGTCAGAGAGAACATCATGGCAGAAGGATGTGGCACAGGAACACTGCTCACTTCATGGTAGCCAGGAAGCAAAGAAGCGAAAAGGCAACAGGGAAGATAAACCCTTTCAGGTCACACCCCTAGTGACCCATCTCATCCAGCTGTGCCCCACCTGCCTACAGTTACCACTCAGTCTGTTGAAACTAGCAAAGACCGATAGGTCACAGCTCTCACAATCCAATCATTTTACCTCTGAACGTTCCTGCATTAACACAGGAGCTTCTGGGGGACACAGCATATTGAAATCATAAGAACTACTGTAAAAACAATATTTATTGTTTAGTCTTTATTTTTTCTTCTTAAAATATGGCATTAGCTGTTCAGATAGCTTGGCTATGGTTCTAACTGCCAAAACAACAAACCTCTACCCAAATAAAAACTATATTGGACATTTGCATTTCATATTCTTAGTAAATGGTTTAAAGACACTCAAATCTATGTTTAAGCTTAAGAGAAATTAAAGTACCAGAAGAAGAAAACAGCGAGAATAAAAAATGCAACTTGCCTCATATTTACTCCAAATATAAATTAGGATTCTAGAACTAATTGTAGATTTTTATTTATTTGTCTTTTTTCCTTCCTGCTTTTTCCATTATGGTTCTTTACTTTTTTGTACCTTTCTATTCCAGTAGGTCTAGTTGGTAGGCAATCCAGAGTGAGAGTAAACATCAAATAATTGAATTTGTGCCTACCTGCAGGAGACTCAGGTTGGAAAAGTCCCCTTCACAACCATCTGACAAAGGAGGACCATAGTGGGCACCAGAGATGAAACTAAAATAGAAGATGATATTCTAGACTTTAACATTTGGAGCCTTTTTCTTATCAGAACAATAGAGCTTTGCTTTTATCAAGTCAAAGTATCTGAGAAGAAAGAAACGAGAGAATGAACTGCAGTTATAGTAGGATCTTCACTGACGTGTTATTATTATATAAAAATTTGTTCTTGCAGAACGATCAGAATGATGCTTAATATAATGAAATTCTCCTTGCCATCTTTCCTCTACTTTCTCCTTCTCCTTTAATGTTCTGTTACTTTGAAAGCTTTTACAGGAAAAATCAAAAGTTACTCAAAGATGGCTTCTTTTACTTTATTTTGTGAAAGACAATTGAAGAGATTTGTGCTAGATATTCCAAAGTGAGAGGGGAGAAAAAGGAAAGTCATTGCATTGGAGTAGAGGATAAGTAAAAATTTAATTTTTCTTGAATGGGCAATGAAGGTCAGTGTGTACATCCAGAATATAGATACCTATGTTCCAAGTAAGTGGCAAACCTTCAAAGATCTACTGCTTTTGTTTGTACCAAAGTAGTCTGGACCCTAGGAATAAGGGCATTTAGGTCACCCGAAGCCTACCATAGGCCTACTTGGAAAGAAAGCGGAACATCTACTCACCATGCCAAAGGATAGTATGAGCTTGGACAAATGAAGTGTTAGCAACGGGCAGGTGGTTGAAATTGACCTGGTTTTTGTCTCTATGTGCCATATAAACCTCTGGAGATTTTTTTCATAATCCTAAAACTGAAGAACTCACTCCTAAAGAGAATAATGTATTGAATTTCCTGCCAGCTCTATAGGATGAAGGACAGAGTTGGGCCCAATAGATTACTGTGTCCTAGAAACAGGGAGAATATTTTACAAAATTATTTAGTCTATGAGATGACAGACTAAGATTAGTAAATACCATAGCACTGTGAGAGGACTGTAGGGACTCTGCAACAAAACACAACAGAAACAAAATAAAAATCAATTTTCCTAACATTGTTTATATTTTAACATATAATAGAAAAGCAAAAAACAAATTCATATGTAACATAAGTGAACACATAAACTGTAATTTATGTATTAATCTAGACTGCCAGTGATCTTGTTTTTGTGCATATCTGGAATAAATTTCTTAAAGTAGATATTTTTGGGGGGATAGCAGGGATTGAACTCAGGGACACTTGACTACTGAGTCACATCCCCAACCCTATTTTGTATTTTATTTAGAGACAGAGTCTCACTGAGTTGCTTAGTGCCTTGCTTTTGCTGAGGCTGGCTTTGAATTTATGATCCTCCTGACTCAGCCTCTTGAGACGTTGGGATTATAAGAGTGTGTCACTGCTCCCAGCATTAAAGAGTTTAATGACTTATCAATATATAGTTAGTTAGAATGTTTATAGATCTGCCCTGGTCTTTTTAAAAGTTTTGACTCTGTTCATTCATATTCATGTGAAGTTATATGGATAACTTCAATATACCCATGCTTTGTAGATTAAGTTGATTTGAATGCTAGGTGAATCTCAGATATATCTCATTAAATACAATAGCCAGTTGTTTAATTATATATAAACATATGACATACTTTGTCATAACACTTGTTCACAGATTTTTCTAATAATCACTTAGATTTAGGATCTTTCTTGTTAAATTGATGAGAAATTGAAAAAGTCATCTTAAAATTTCATGCTATTCTTTCAACCTTCTGATTTTAAGCTCAAAACTATCTACATATTAGAGGATGCATTGACTAAAAGGTGTAATATTTTGAAATGTGAAATATTTTGTATGTACAAACAAGGATTTTTCATAATATTAAGTGACAAAAATAAAATAATTTAAAAATTTTCAAATTCAAGTCATAACCCTTTGTTATAAACATCCATATTCATTTAAAACCCCTAGAATGTTTATAATATGTAAATGTCTTTAAAAATATTCTTTATTAGTAGGTGATTAAAAGAAGGAATTGAAAAAAGGGTGTGTCATTCAAAAAAAATTAAAAAGTCATTTTATTTAGCTATGTAAGTGAATTAGAAGGTAATGGCTCCTGGGTGTCATCTGGTACTTGTGCACATCATATTGGTCCGCCAGGATTTGGAGATGGTGAAATGCTCCAGCCTGTTCCTTCATCACCTTGTGCTATAAGATAAGATAACTATAAGCTCAGGGTCTGAAACCACTCAGATAAGCTCAACAATGAACAAATACATACCAGACAACAATATTAATACACGTAAGACCGGAATATGTCATTTACCTGATTCTTCCATTGGGTTAAATGACCTTACGAGAGGCTCAATACAAAATTTGATCCAATCTGTTGTCAGCTGAATCATCTTTATACAAAAATTGAGAATTCCCAGGACCAAAAGAGGAACAAAAGTCACAAGGAGGACCAGTGCAGGACTTTCTAATATGTACTTATTGAAATTAATAGAAAAGTTAGAGAAAAATAGACATATAGATTCCTAGATTCCTTTTAAGATTCTTCAGAGGGAACTCCTTAGAACCCACACAACTCTCTCTCTCTCTCTTTTTTTCTTTTTCTTTTTTTTTTTTTGCGGGACTGAAGGTTAAATCTGGAGGCACTCTACCACTGAGTTACATTCTCAGCCCTTTTTATTTATTTTTTTGGTTTGAGACGGGGTCTTGCTAAGTTACTGAGGCTGGCCTTGAACTTGAAATCCTGCCACCTCAGCCTTCCAAGTCCCTGTGTGTGCCATGATGCCTGTCTTTAGATTCTTTCTCTCTCTCTTTTTTTTCTGGTACTGGGGATTGAGCCACATCCCCAGCCCTATTGTGTGTTTTATTTAGAGATAGGATGTCACTGAGTTGCTTAGTATCTCGCCTTTGCTGATGCTGGCTTTGAACTTGAGATTCTCTTGTCTCAGCCTCCCAAAGTGCTGGGATTACAGGCGTGCACCATTGCACCCAGCTCTTTAGATTCCCTTTTAACTGTGACTGATAAAGCACAAAAAAGAAAATGATTAAAATTCCATCACTGTGCTTTATTAAAAGGTTATGGCTGGCTTGCGGAAGACACTGGTTCTCACTTGGAAGTTCCTTGTCTAATCATGGGTATAGGAAAGAGTTTGGGTGTGAGGTTGGAAAGGCCTAAAACAATTCAAATGCAGAGGAATTTGAGTAACAAAATTTAGTAACACATAAAGAAATTCATTAAAGGAAACTATTAATTGACAGAGGAAATAAAAATTAAACCATAGTCTATGGTTATGAAAAGAGAAGAAATATTGAGAGAAATTCTATTCAATGTTATATTACTCATTTTCATATATTAAACAATATGACAAATACAGACATTCTCACATGTGTTTTCTATCAGTGTTTTAGAACATCTGCAACAATTTACAAGCCATAATATTTAATGAGATCATCTTTCAAAAAAGAAAACAACATGACATTTTCTTCCCAGGCATGTTGAGGATATCAATATGGATGAATTCGTTTAAATCTTGATGAACCATTAGAAGAATGATCAGACATAGTTCAGACCAGACAGACAGGCAGATCACACTGGAAAATAAGACTCCTTTTAATGTCAGAAATCACATCAGCCAATGTTTATTTTCATAAAGGCTATTCCATCCAATTTTGGTCAGTTTTCGTGGCCTCTTACATTGTAACTTACGTAAGATAATTATAATTGTTGGTCAACATATGCAGGGGTGGTCAATTTGCAGGCCAACTCAGATTGATGGGTGGTACTTGGCAATTTTGGTAGAAAAGAATTTTCAGGCCACATCTCGTTCAGATGGATAGACTATTATGATTAATTGTCAGTGATTTCTATGGTCACTAAATAGAGATAAGAGAAAGGTGCTGTCAAAGTTGTGTTTTGGTTGTGTTTGTCCTCTCTTCTGATATGAAGAATGTCAGATAACTTATCATATTTTATTTACTCATATATTTAAATATTAATTCAATAAACTTTTTAAAAGGATGTACTATGTGGTAGGAAGTGAACTAGGTACAGGGATTTGGCCCTACTTTAGAGTCTGGTATTCAGTGATACTACCAAAATGCTAAAAATTTTGGTTTTAATAATGTTAAAGAGAGATAGATACCCTCACCACTGATGTCTTTCAGAAAGTGCTTGTGATATTTTCCTGCTTTAAATGTAGACCTCTTCCAACTTTCTTTTGCATATGATTTTTATGATTATTTTATCATCTCTGTTTTATTGATTGTGGAAGTAAGTGATTTTTAAGATTGGTAGCTGGTCAGTGCTTTTCCCCTGTGTCTTTTCTGGTGCCGAGTGAAGGAAGACTCTCAAGTTTATGAAAATTCACTCCATGTAAGACTGCTGAACAGAATAACTCCCCAAAACAAAGGATCTCAAGATTCTTCAATCAGAAGCCCATATTCCTACAGTCCCTAGTAAAATATAGTTTGCATGTGAGACAGTGTTCAGAGTCAGGTTTTGCTGCTCGCTTGCAAAACAGAGTTCCACTGATGGTAAAAGCACTGATGTGCTTTTTGATCACAGAAAAAGAAGCCATAATTATTGGAGGTCAGAAGAAAGACAACTTGAAACTTGATACAGATCTTGATGAAAGAGAGTGAGAAAGAATATGAAGAAGAGAAAAAGAGAGCATTTCAGTTAATAGAGGGAACTCAAAAGTACATTGATATTGAAGAATAGTTTCCTTCATTGTATGTCTTAAAGTTTACAATTAAAGATTTATAGGGAATTATACATTTTAATAGATCTTAAAAAATGTGTTGGGCAGATTGTGGAGATATTTGAATGCATTGCATATCATGATATCTGCATCATCTTTAAAAATAATATTTTTTAAGGTTATATTGTGCAAGAGCCCTCACAACACATCTTTGAGGCAGAAGATCTGAGCTTGGACCAAAGGTCAGATTTCTCTGGGAAGGTTAAATTTCAATACATGCTATAAAAAGCTAGGAGAACAACATTGCATACCAATGACTAGGTATATTTTCTTCTGGAAAGTTTAACAAAAGAGACTATCCTGTATCTTCTCTCTTTAATAAATGGTATGTGCAACACATATTGGCATTTAATTAACAATGAAGAAGATGCTTGTATAAATGTCATGTTAACTTGAACTTCAAACTCTGAAATTTGGTCTATGTGTAAAAACTGTCTAAAATTAGAAAAGAAGCGAGCAAGCAAGAGTGATAGCTTCTAATGATCCTTAGAAAGAAGAAACCAACTCATAATGAACCAAAATACACATTTATCAAAATTAAAGTCTTGGAATTTCGTTCAACTTTGATGTCTTGATCTCTTGAGCTTGTCATATTATGAAGAATACAGGGCAAATATAAACAAGCTCCTACTGGTCTTTATGTTTCTAAAATCAGGATGAGAGTATAAATCCTTAGGGGGCATGTGTGGCCTCAGTTGGGGTTTATTATACTGCCTTAGAAAGACAGATTAATTTATAAGGTATGATAATTTGTGTCTAATGTAGTTACATTTATTCAATACCAAAGGAAAAAAATCCTCTTAGGATTCATGTAATAGTTCTAATTAATCCCACCCTGCTTTGGTAGATAATTTATGGGACAGTAATACAGACCAACAAGCTTCCAATTACATATACACAAAGTTATTACTTAGTATTTCCATTATTGCTGCTTTTATTTCCTAAAGGTGAAGAAAAATTTATAAATGGTTGCCTTTAAGTTAATATAAGAGAGGGCTGGGACTGTAGCTCAGCGGTAGAGCGCTTGCCTCGCATGCGTGAGGCCCTGGGTTCGATCCTCAGCACCACATACAAAGCAATAAAATAAAGACATTATGTCCATCTACAGCTAAAAAAAATTAAAAAAAAAAGTCAATATAAGAGACTTGAACAAAATAACATTTATGTAGATAAATCAAATGACCAGTTTGGAAGTACAGAATTTGATTGAACATAATTTTGACCCATTCTAAGATAATTTATGAAATGTAAGTGAAAGATTTTTTACTGAATTTTGATGATATGAATCAGGATTACTGTTGTAAAGTGTTCTTATTTCTATCTAAACAATGGATCTTTGAATGCAGATCATTTTTGTTGCACTAGAAATAATACACACACAAACATATACACCTGCATATATGTACTTTCAAATAAGTATCTATTGTTAACTGTCCAGATATTTTTCTAGAAATTGCTAAAGGAATTGAGATCATCAGCCTTCTTCTAGTTTCCCAAGTATTCTAAAATCAGACAGCTCATCTCACCCACACCTTACACACCAAATCAAGCAAAAATGGAAAGAACTCTTAAACTCTGCTTCTCTTTTCTATTCCTTTTGCAAAAACTGACTGTTTATGTAAATCTAGACATTAAAATGTCAAGGGACTCTGAAGTCATTTCTACAGTCAGAGATGAGACCTGTCAAAGCATTATGACACACATGAGTATTGGGACATGAATGGATAAGGTAGCAGCACCGTTAAGGCTTTGCTATTATCAAAGAGGGCTGCATATTTCTTGAATCACCTTAGCTCATCATTTCTTCCTGGATCTGTAATATGTGGGAGCTAATGTATAGTTTAAATATAGTTCTCAATGGTGGAAGAAAAATCACTCATCTTATACTATCATGTTTAGTCTGTATTTTTAACTTTAGATAAAATATTGAATTTAGAAAAATTAATGGAAAAAATTTTAGGTTATAAATG
This sequence comes from Xerus rutilus, assembly GCA_028644305.1. NCBI lineage: Eukaryota > Metazoa > Chordata > Mammalia > Rodentia > Sciuridae > Xerus > Xerus rutilus. Next base: position 42,954,319 of record CM053411.1, on the reverse strand, counting down.
ACATTTATAAATTTTATAGCAGGTACTTTACATTATTAAAAAATGACTCCTCAAGGACATACAATACTTATACTTTTAAAGCATATTGGGCATATTATGTTGACTGAGCATGCTTTAGATGAAACTAATAGTAGTATCTCATCAGTAAATTATATTTTTTGCATTTCACATGAAAAAAGATGGATACCAGAGAAATGTTTGAAAACAAAAATTCAAACAGAAAAAGTGAAACTTCCTTAGCTTACTCGGATCAAACCTATGAAACCCCCAGACATAACCACTGTTAAAAGTTTCATGTCTATTTATTTATTTACACAAATATATTTCTCTCACTCTCCTGTCTATATATCTACATATATATTTACATATATATGCATTTATGAATACCTTAATGTTGATGAGATTACACCGTACATAAGCTTTGCAGCTTGCATTTTTCACTTATATGAAATAAGGAGAACTATCCATATCATTACTTTAGATCTATCTCCTTTTAATGGTTGCATAACATTCCATAGAATAAAAAAACCAGGTGTGTTTCTAATTTTCAACTCATAAAATACTACAATAAATATTCTGTGCATTTTCCTTGTACATATATATTGGCATTTTTGTCAGCTACATAAAAACAGTTTCTGAGAAAAAAGTATATCATATTTTGAATCTTTAAAGAAATTAATCTCAAAGTTGCTGCACTCTTACAGTTTTACTGATAGAATATGACTGCTCATTTTGTCAAAACCTCCCCAACACTGAATATTAATAATCATCTTATTTTCTTCAATCGGTTAGAATGCATGTTGCATCTTGTTTTAATCTGTATATTCTGGATTATTTAAAAGACTGGCAATTTATTAATTTGCAAAGTACATTTCTAAAGTGCATATACATTTTCTTTGGAATTTTAAGTGGGTTGTAATTTTTTTCTTTTTAAAAACTTAATCAGGATATTTAAACCTTTGTTTTATATACATCACAAATATTTTTCTAGTTTGTTAATTTTTTATATAGTGTCTTTTTAATAATAAATTTAAAGTATTTATGCATCCATATCTGCCTTTTCATTATTCATAGCTTTGGGGTTTGGATGTGAAATTTTTAAAAATTCATTTTTGTTTACACTTATTAAATCTGAAATGCATTTTAAAGAAAACTGGTCACATGCATCTAATTTAGCATTCCCTAGTGCACAGCTGCTTATTAGTCTAACTTTTCTGCCACTGATTTAGAATGTCAGATCTATTACATAACACCTACCGGCCTTATATACATGGTTTCCTGTGTTACAGAGCTGAGACTTTCTGACAAACTGAGGCAACATGAAGAGCCCCTATTCAAACATCGATTCTCAAGGGTTCTACAAGTACTCTAAAGGGAGTCAGTGGGTCCTCTCAAAAGGAAAGGGACAACGTGCCTCTCTTGCACTCCAGTTTTACTGGGAATTCCCAAAGAGGTTTCTAGAGGGTGGTAACCCTGACAGCAGGGTGACATCAGACTTTCAAGTTCCACTGTTATAGTAATTCTAGGTCACCTTGGCCCATGCTGACCTGTTCTAATTGGATACTTAACCATATATTCTTACAGCTTTTATGGTTAGGAGGAACAATCCTTATATCCCAGAGTTTCAGGATCTGGTCACAAAAATCTCATGGGTTCCTCTCATCAACATTATATTAGGCCTGCATTTCTTCTGCAGTTAACAGCTAGTTTGCTGAGGAATGTGACATATCCTGTCTACTTAGGCCAGGCAGGGCTGCAGGTAAATTACAACTTAGGGGAAAAAAAAATAGCATGTGGGGGGTCAGCATAACGGGCCCATTTTATAGGATTATTCTCTTTACCTCGTGTTCCCACGATCCTCATCTCTCTGTTCCCTAACTCCTGTATCTATCCATTGAAACTATTTAGAAAATATTTATTGTGTACTGTGGTTCAGAAAAAAATTGGGGAATTAGGGATACTCTAGGAACATTTGAGCTAAAACATATTTAAAATAAAAGAGAGAGAGAGAGAGACCAGAAGAGGAGGAGGAAAGGAAGAAAGAAAAGGAATATGCAAAAAGGAACATTTTGGTAAGGGCATTTCAGAGAAAGGAAATAACAAAAGGAAGGTTGAAAGGATTAGTGTGGCGAATGTAAACATAACAATTAGAGAGCCAGAAGGTTGACTGGAGTGAGGGAGAGGGCAAAATTATTCAGGGCACTTCATGTATACTGAGGTCTCGTTCTCAGTTTGACATGAAGCCCCTGCAAAGGTTAAAGAAAGTGACATATTCAGACTTGCAATTTTGAAGGATCTATTTGGTTGTAGGTGTGCAGAACAGATTTTGTGGGACGTGAGGAGAGAGCAGGAATGAAATAGTGTATCAGTCAGGGTTTTCTAGAGAAATAAAAACAATAGACATAATATAAGTATAAAGCACTCTGATATCATGTAAACCTAAATAGAACAAATAAATAAATTAAATATGGAAAAAAAAGATAAAAAAGAAACTGATGCAGAAGACCTCCTGCAGTCCCACAGAACATTGCATCTAATTTAAATTCATTCTGCCACCTGCTACCACTGCTTTTGTTGCCATGCACTGTAATGACTATATATAGCATTTAGCAGACCTTGATGAGACTCCAGTGGAAAAACATCACTTTTTGTTGGAATTGCTTTTGTTACTTTTTCTTATTAAAAATAAATCCATCAAATTCCGGGGAAAAAAAGAAGAAGTACTATGGAGAAATGGGCTCACTGCAAAAAACTGTGAGATAAAACACATGTTTTGTGTTAAGCCACCAGATTCATGGTAACTTGTTACACAACAATAGATAAATTAATAATAGTTTTCATACAAAGACTAGACAGATATCAAGTCTTCCCTCTTTAGATAATAATAGCAGGACTTGAAGTTTTATTTGAAAATGTGTGAGAGAGAAAGTCACAAAATTTCATGCAGTATGCCTGTCCTCTAGGAAATATTTTGTATGTATTAATAAGTAATAGTGAGTAACCAGCATAGGAAACCATCAGGCTTAATGGAGATTCCCAACTCTAGAGCAGACACCTTGAGGAGGTTAGTCTCTGCTCCTATAGGTTTTGTAATCATATGTAGCAACGGCTATACAGGTGGTTCTCAATTTACCATTGTTCAACTACATTGTTTTTGACTCATGGTCATGAAAAAGTAATATGCATTCAGTGGAAACCTTACTTTGAATTTTTATCTTTTCTTGGGAGAGCAATATACAATAAGAACATGTACTAAGGTACTCTCTCTAAGGACTAGACAGTGGCAGCGAACTGAAGCTCCCCATCAGCCATTCAATCACAAAAGTAAGTAAACAGCTGATACTCTACAGGATGCTGTGTTGCCAGAATTTGGAGGGTATTATATTTGATATTTTTGTATCCCAACACATCTACAAAATGCCCATCTCTGTCTCCTGTTTTTGGTGAGAAGAGGAAGTAATCACTATTAAGATGGAACTCAAGATTAATTGCTCAGTACAAAGGCAGCGATGGCCATCACATATGAGGTAGGAATTTTGTAATCCACAAACTCTACCATCGTAAAGGATAAGGGAATCAGTGATGCACTGAAAATGTCAACATTGGTTAAATCCACTGTCATCATGAAGAAAAGAGCTGGGCTAATTGATGATATGCAAAACTTACTTGTAATACAATGGAAGACCAGATGCAGGAGTGCATATCTATTAGCTTAATGACAATCCTGGCTAAGAAGCTTTTGTTACTGTTGTTGTTGTTGATATGATAAAAGAGCGTACCAAAAAGCCCAGCATGGTGGCTCATGCTTGTAAACCCAGCACTTTGGGAGGCTGAGACAGGAGAATTGTGAGTTCAAAGCCAGCCTCAGCAACGGCGAGGCACTAAGCAACTCAGCAACTCAGTGAGACCCTGTCTCTACATAAAACACAAAATAGGGCTGGGGACGTGGCTCAGTGCTCGAGTACCCCTGAGTTCAATCTCCAGTACCAAAAAATAAAAATTAAAAAATAAAAATAAAAATAAAAAAAGAGCATGCCAACAATCCAACACATATGCAAATTATTACAACAAATCATGAGTGATTTCAGTGCTTCTAAATTATCATATTTTCACAAGGTAAAAGTCAGCAGTGAGGCATCAAGGGCAAATACTGGAGGTGATAAAAATTTTAAGTAAGAGCTGCACAAGATAATTATGGATTAGAAACATTTATCACGGCAAATATTTAATGTCAGTACAAGAGCTTGTTCTGGGAGTGTATACCTGAGAGTATATATATTCTTCTAGAGTCCAAGACAATACTGAGATTCAAAGCAATCAAAGACCAGGTAATACTGCTTTAGGATAGAATTGTTGCAGGATTCAAATCAATGCCTTTGTAATCTCATACTCGGAGACCCCTAGAGCATTCAAGAATATGAGCAAGCACACATTCCCCATTTCTTTTTGCCATGACAAGAAAGCCTGCATGATATCAGCATGGTTTGAAGACTGATTTTTGAACTGTTTTATTCAGCAGGCAAGAGAATATCATAGGCACAACATTCCATTCATGATTCTTCTGATTTTAGACAATGCTCCAGGGGCATCCACAGCATACTGGTGACAAGCATCCTCAGGTTAAAGTTGTGCATTTGCCTCTGAACACAACCCCACTGATCCAGTCAATGTACCAGGGTGCAATAGCTGTGTTCTAAGTTTACATTTACACCAAACATGTGGCAGGTTGTTCAAGTGATTGGATCTGGCCAAATGCTCTGAGAGTTTGGAAAGATTTTAACATTTTAAATGCTGTCTGGGACATCACTGAAGCATAGGAAAAGCCACACAGCCACGCCTGAATACCTTTTGGAATAAATTTTAAAGATGTGTAACATATTCAAAGGCTTGAAAAAAGATTCTACCATTCATGAAATGGTACCATTTATTAATGCTTGGGAAACAACTAGGGTCATACCTCAATGAAGAAGTTACTTATGAGGTTTTTAATATCAAGACTGAAAGAGCTTTCCAATGAGAAGTTGATTGAACTGGAGGAAAAAAGACGTAAAGCAATTGAGGCAGAGAAAGGAGATATACCTAAAGCACCAAGAAAGCACAACAAGGAAACAGATGAAAACATTTGCTATGGTCAGTCATGGTGTAAATATGTTAGAAGAAATGAATGTCAATCATGAGATATTTGCAAAAGCTGATAAGCAGAAACAGCGTGCCCTTGCTTGCTATAGAGTAATATATAATGGGAAGAAGAAACAAACTGTACAGTCAAAATTTGATGTCTTCCTGAAGAACAATATGCCTGCTCAGTCATCCAGTATTGATGTACCAGTGCCTGCTTCTACCAACTCTTCTCAACCCTCATCAAAATAGAGACAAATTGATGACCCTGTCATTGTAGCATCACCATCATCCAGCAATTCATTTTATTAATTAATTAAGTTATTTATTTATAATTTAAATTTTTATCTTTTGGCAGTACTGTGGATTGAATCCAGGGCCTCATGCATGCTAGGTAAGTGCTGCACCACTCCCAGCTCCAGCTGGTCATCTTAGTTCAATGCTTCAAACATTCTTAGGGTCCAGTTTGCTTTTAGCTGTGTACATCAATGCTGAGTACTCACATAACTATTCTGTTTTTCACATTCAGTATGGTATTTTATAAAATGCAATACACACACACAGATAGCCTTTGTGTTAAATGATTTTGCTCAATTATAAACTAATTTTTTTTTGGTACCAGGGACTTAACTCAGGGGTGCTTAACCACAGAACCACACCTCAGCCCTTTTTATTTTTTTAAATTTTGAGACAGGGTCTCTCTAAGTAGCTTAGGGCTCTGCTAAATTGCTGAGGCTGACCTAGAACTTGCAATCCTCCTGCCTCAGTCTCCTCAATCCTTGGGATTACAGGTGTATACTGGGCTAATCTTATGAGCATGATTAAGTTTGGTTCAGCTAAATTCTGAGAATTGATAGGTTAGGTTTATTTGGACATAACCCTACCCTAAGTGGAGGTACATCTACAGTAAGCAATTTCTCTCTGATTATTCTCATGAAGTAGTCAGGACATAAAGTGCCTAGTTTGCTCAAATACAAATGAGTAATTGTTAAGACAGAAAAGAATGGAATTATGTAAAAAAATGTAAAAATTTGGTATTGGATGAGTGCAGGATAGGAGTCAAAAATTAGTATATAGATGGTGAAATTAGATGGCCATCATAGCCCTAGCTTCATGTATGACTGCATATATGATGTGATTGTACATTACATACAACCACAGAAATGAAAAGTTGTGTTCCATTTGTGTACAATGAATCAAAATGCATTCTGCTATCATGTATACCTAAGTAGAATAAATAAATGAATAAAATTTTTAAAAAATTCTAGGAAAAAAAGATCATTATACATAAATTTGATTAATGGCGATATAAAAGAGAGACAACTTTAGGTTTTCCATATTTATTTTTTGTTTGCTGTGTCTAAGAGGTCTTATAAGGAGGTATTTTTGAAAATAAAATTTCTCCTAAAAATTTCTTCGTATGAATAAAATATCCAAACAATCAATATTGTATTCCTTTTCTGTGCTACAGTGTTTCTCAAACAATTTTGTTTGTATTAAAGTTTTGTACAGTAAGTTTTTGTACAGTAAGTTTGCTTACAGTAAGTAAGCAAAGTGCTTACATAGCATTTATGTTGTATTAGGTATTACAAAAATCTAACAATTAAAATAATAAGAGATGTGCAAGATTATATGCAAATTGTACTGTGCCATTTTCTGTGTGTGTGTGGTGAGGATACTGAGAATTAAACCCAGGACTACTTTACCACTGAGCCACATTCCAGCTCTTTTTATTTTTATTTTGAGACAGGGTCTTGATAAACTGTGAAGGCTGGTCTTGAACTTGGAATCCTCCTGCCTCGGTCTCCCAGGTTGCTGGAATTACAGGTGTGCCCCATTGCTCCTGGCTACTCATTTCTATAATGGATTTGAGCATCTTTAGATTTTGCTGTCTGCAGATAGTCCTGGAACTATCCCTGTGGATAGCAATAAACAACTATTCTTGTTTTCTGAAGTCTATTTAATCTGGTGTTGACTCTAAAACAGCTCTCTTTCTTTTCTGTAGAATAGCTTGATATATCTTTAATAGTTCTCAGTTTTGCCCTCATGAACCAATGTTTTTACATCTTTTTGGTTATTTTTATATTCCCCGATTTTATATTTCCCTTTGATATCATGAGAATTTTGGCACACTCACCTGTCTCCTGTCCCCTCCACTCCCTTCATGTTTATACTATTTAGAATTTTATCTAGGGATTATTTTTACTTTTATTTCCTTTAATATTATTTTCAACACACTAAACTTTACCTATGCATTTGGTTTCTCCTACACTGCTTATTTGTTGTAGCAGTCTTCAAGAGTTTTGTCTTTTCTTATCTCTCCACTTTTCCCAAAAGTATTATCACTTTGTAGCTTAGAGTGGCAAACTAGGTAGTGGAAGAATAGAAAAGGTGAAATCTGAATCAGAAGCTAATCAGTCCCTACGTGATTTTGTGATATTTCACTTATTCTGGGTTCTGTGTTACCTGGGTTTTACTACTATAGACATGGGGCTGGAATGAGGTATTGCTTTTTCTTCCATAACTCTGTACAGCCAGTAAGTGTCCAAAACTAATGGGAAATTGGAGAGGAACCAGAAGAGATACTAAAACGTCTTTTCTAACCCATGCCCGGAGCTGCTGTGCTGCTGCTGCCTCTGCTCCTGGCTGCAGACTCTGTCACTTCCATGGCACCTCTCTGGCTTGTTCTCTTAACCTCTGCCTGGCAGTCCTCTCTCCCAAGGCCTGTGTTGTTGTTATTTATTTCTTTATATTTTGCACCAACACAATGCACTTTTTGACATAATCTGATAATTTTGACTTCCACATTTTTAAATATGTTATAGCCTTAAGGTTTAGGGATTTTAAATTTATATTGATATAATGTAGATATTTTCCTAAGCTCAAAAGTATTTTACCCAGAGCTGGAAATATAGTTTAGTTGGTATAGTGCTTGCCTCAAATGCACAAGGCCTTGGGTTCAATCCCTAGCACCAAAAAGAAAAAAAAAATTTACAGTAACAAGAATGATTACATATTATTCTGAGTGGTATAAATTTTCAAATTTATAATCAGTTTGTACATCACATATTGAATGTCATCATTTGATGATTCAGTATTCTGCCTGATTGATTTAATGGCTTTGTATACACACACACACACACACACACACACACACACACACGAAATATATATGTCATAAATGCTAATGGTATTCTTCACTTGCTTGTACCTTTAGTTTTAGTCACTTAGTGTAAATTTATTCTCTTTATCAACTATGCAAATTAAACCAGAATTTGCATATGTAAAATAAACTTATGCACATAGAAGCAATAAATGTCACATGAGATTTCTAATAGGAAGAACAAATATTACAAAAATAACGTGGTGTACTGATCATGGTCATCATCTATTTTCTTGGAGCATGATAACCATTTAGAACATTTCTTTGTCAGGGTGTGGTAAATGACTTCTTTTCTTCCTTCAAGTATCCTTGTCCATTCCCCATGCCCACTATTTCAAAACACAAGAATGATAAAAGATCACTTCATTGAGTTTGTTTTTCTGTTTATCTCTACAGCTAGGTGAAAAAAACAAACCTTAAACAAGAAAAATAAAATAAATGATATTCAGAACGCCTAATCCAAAGATAATGCTGACTTGATTTTTTCTTATTTAAATGCAAATACTTTATCTTGCTGAAACATTCACTTTCCATTTCAGAGGCAATTACTGACAGCACACAGCTGTGCCCCACCCCTCAATTGTCAATAATGTACTATTTCAACTATAGGAAAAAATTATTCTCTAACTGTTGTAGCCACACTGTTTTTGGCTGTATTAGTATCATCTTCTTCCATGTCACAGGCTTCACTGCCCTCCAATTCCAAGTGGTTCTGTGACTGCTATGGTCAATTGTACTTAAGGCACCTGGACATAGATAAAGTTTCTAAGGCAGGAATTTCAGGTATGAGCATTTTCTTCCCATGTCAACCTTTCCCCTCCACCTGTCCTAAACCCAAACAATTTTGCCTCCCCTCTTTCAGCTCTGTCAGTGTCTTCGTTGTTGTTCTCAAGAAATCTTGCTTCACCAAGTGTGTATAAATAGCACTTGCTTAGTATAAAATTCATCATGTCTGGTGTGTTCGAAGAGAGAAGACATACTTAGGGGGACTGAATTTTGAGATAAGTACTCCCGGGTAGCTTTTTATAAGTTCCTCTGCAATGGCTTTCCTAAACACCAGAAGATCCCCAGTGTCAGTGGAAGATTAAAGGAAGAAATCAGTCTAGGGACTTGGAGTCCTCTCTTGTAAGTTGGATTTCCAGGGAGGATGGAAATGCAGAGGAAAATAAATTGTTTCTCTTCAAACTTAAAAAATAAAAATAAAAAAAGAACATTCAAGCTTGTTATTTTAATCAGACATGGCACTCTTTGTGACACGACTGCATTTATTAATAATCAATGGAATTGGTTCTCGGAAATGCTAAGGGCTTCCAGAGAGGTGATTGTGAGTTAAAACTGATGATGGTGATAAAGATGATGATGTTGTAACTACATAACTAACACCATATTGGTACAGCAGTTATGTTCTGGATGGAACGTAGAGTGACTTGTTTTAGCTTCACAGACTCTTATAGTGGCAGTAGGGTAACACCATGTTGACTTGGCTTCTAGAGCCACGTGATGTTGTTTTGACTCTACATTCCACAACTGCCTCCCTGGCTGACTTTGGTAGGTTTCTTGTGATAATCTATAAAATGGGGACATGAATACTAAAGAATAAAATGCACAAAAGGACTTGGTACATTGTAAAGTCTTTCCACATGTATTATTACCACCATCACACAAGGGAGAACGTTTAAAATGAGAAAGTTCAAATAGCATACTCAAGCAGATGAAGCTGGTATATGGTCTGATGTGTACAAAACTCAAGTGTTTATAATTTCAGTCCACAGTGGTTCTGGAGTCAGAATCTGACTTCCACTTACCAGCTATGCTTTCAGGAGTATTATTACATCTCCATAAGTCCCGGTCAACATCTTTAAAAGCTGAGTGATAATATTTCAATGGTCATCCTGAAATGTAAATGACCTGGCCTGCTACATAAGGGGTAGTATTAACACAGTGCCTTCAATTAGCAATCAATTGGTGCTCAATAATTATTACACCATGCAATCTCAGATGATTTTTCAAGGTTAACTGTTTTCTCAGTCATTCAGTTTTTTCAATATACATGTTGTTTCTTTAATCAACTCACCTTATTTTCACATTCAGATGCATGATTTATTTTTCTAACATCTATCTTGCAAACTAATCTTATTGGATGCCACGTTAGTTCTAAAATGACAATGAATAAAACAACATCGTGAATAGCAGATTCTGTGGATATAATTTGCCTTGTGTGGAGAATGCTGGGTTTTTTTTCTTTCTTTTTTTTTAAAGTAGGAGTATTGAGACATAAAGCACAACCAAGCTCAGGATTCTATTGCATTCTTCAGACAAATGGCTCATAGCATAGACCTTTCTTTGTTTTGTTCTAATAATACCTTGAACTTTCCTTTCTAATAATATTTGTTCTCTGCCTTTTTAATAATACCTTGAACTTGCCACCCTATCTTATCTTTGGGAAAACAGTTGTTATTGGCACAAATAGGAATGACTTTATCCCCAAATTAATTAATGTGACTTTATGATACCAAGACTGTTTGATCTCAAATAACTCAGGTAGTTTCACTGGTAGCTCTGCAAGTCTCAAAGTAATTGTTAGTTTCTGCAGAACTAAGTCAATTGTTAGTAAGTGACTGGTGTTCAGGAAATTTTATGAGTAAATGGGATTTTAACAAAAGAGAATGTGGCTCTTATCCTTGAAGATATTTCCAAATTATTGAGGAAACAGGACCAGGATGCTTTATTTTTGTTTATTACACATAAGGGGAGAATAATAGTTAATAGATAATTTTTTCAACTGAAAAACAAAACAAAACAAAATCTAAATTTAAGAGGTCAGTAGAGGTAGGGTGCAGAGGGAAGAAAAAAGGATAAACTCATGATTTAAGGTTGGTAGAAATATTTGCAAATATCAACTTTAAAAATCAGTTTGAAAGCACATAGATGAAAAGAAGAAAGAAGAAAAAGAAAAAGTGAGAAATAAGAAAGGAGGAAAAATATGCATAGGTGAGCAATGTGTATAGAATGTTTAACATTAAGTGGCGAGTCAAGGGAGAAGGACAGTAAAGTATTTATTTAATACACAATGACAGAAAAAAACATCATTACTAAGGAAGAGTCTACAAATTTTTGAGACCCAGATAATTCCAAGGAAAATGAAGAAGAAAGAGGAGGTAGATGAAGAAGAAATAGAAGGGAGGAGGGAGGAAAAGAAAAGAATGAGGTCAAGCTTCCATGTATTTTGTTAACTTAAAAAAGAAAAAGAAAAAGAAAAAAATATTTACAATCAAAGAAAAACAAATGCTTTGAAATGAATGGCAGTTAGACAAAAATATTCATTTGAACAGCAATCTAAAAAGCCAAAAGTGGTTGAATAATATCTTCAATGAACTGAAAGAATATAATAATCAACTAAAACAATTTTATATTCTGGAAAAGAATTTTAAAGAATGACAGAATAAATGTGTTCAGGAAAAAGAAGTTCGTCACTAGCAGATATTCACTAAAGAAAGAACAAAAGTGATACTAAATGAAAACTCTAATTTGAAAAAACAAAACAGGAGTATGTCAATGTTGACAAAATCAAAACAAATGTTCCAAGTAAAACATATGAATCATATAGTACTTCTTAAAATCACGATTGGATTAAAATGATGACAGAGTATTATTCAAGAGTAAAATTATTGGAAATGAAATGTTTTAACGCATTTTTAAGAGTAAAATAAAAGTTCATTTAACATCAAGGTTTGATAAATTGGAAATAATTGTGTGCTTTCTAGATAAACATTAATGGAATAGAATCAGAATTTTTAACTTTAAGACCATCGCAACACTGAAAAAAGAAATAATAATAAAAAACCCCATAGTTTAAAAAAGGGTAAAGAAACAAAATTGGTGCAAGAGGTAGAATAAAATAGTAATTTAGACTTACTCTAGAAGATAAGTATTTACCTAAATGGAAAGAAAATGTCTATGCTTCAGTTAAAGACAAAGATTATAAAATTGGAGGAAATGGCTTCAACTATAAGCTATTTATGGGACATATCAAAAACATAAAGATACAGAGGATTCAAAAGTCAAAATAATGGAAATATAGAGTATGAAAATATTATAACAATGGAGTCATCATGAATATTAATGTTATATTTTGATGATGCATTACAAATATTGCTATGAAGAAGAAAATTGATTTCATGATAACAAAGTTTTACCAGGTAAATATATCATTTTGAAATGTCTGAATCTAATAGCAGAGACTCACAAAGGGAAAGTGAAGGTTGATAGTACAGAGAACAAACAGACAAAACTATAAATATAATGAATAATTTAACATAATCAGTATTAGAGAAACAAACAATTAGTGAGACAATATATTAGCAACACAATTGCAACATGACCTAATGAACACTACTATGACTACTACAGTATATATTCTTTTCAAAGTTAGACATATTTTAAAAATTTACCAAAATTAAAGAAATCAGTAAAAGAAAAAAAGCAAACTCTTCATGTAGTACATTTATGCTTATTCAAGCACAAAAACTTTTTAAAACAAAAATTCCTTCTGCAATGTGTGAGAAAGTGTTAATATTGCAGTTTCTCTCAGGGAGCTATTCACTGGCTCTGTTTTACTGAGCTTTCTCTTTATTACTCTGTTTTAATGCTATTTGCATATCTGTCACAATATGTGGTATCATTTTGAGGCAGAAATGTGAAGACAGCTGAAAGTAATCACTGATAAAGATGCTGTCATAAAAATTTCATTTTTATGTCATTTTGGAAAAATTACCCACAAAGCCAGGCCAACTTATGTTTGAATCATAACAACCTTTCTTGCTAATCTCTATCATGTAGACAAGTATCTTTTATCTCACTTAGCTTCCTCTTTAGTGTTATATGTGAAATTTGGATAATAATAATGTCTCTCTCCTCTCCCCTTCACTCAATGGTTAAGTCAGTACTATAGCTAACACACTTCCTTGCCCAGAGTGTGTGCATGTGCACACATAACACACGTATGCACACACACACACACACACACACACACACACACATAATATACACTTGATGATGATAGCTGTTACTGCCATTATTATAATACTTCCTGTGTATCTTAAACATAACATTTTCTTTTAAAACGATGAATTTTATTAAATTATAAATTTAGTATCAACTTGAAATTCAGGAGGAAGAAAAAATATTTTAAAATAAACTTTCAAAAGCAAGAGTTCAGAGGGTAAAACTGATCCCCAAAGGCAATGTCAAGGGTTTTCCATCTCTTAGGTCATTAAAAATAGTCTAAGACATTCTACTCAATGCAGCATGATATGATTCTGAGTTGTCAAGGAGATGAACAAGATAACCTGAATGCCCTTTCCATCTTTAAAAGCGCTATGATCTTCAGTTATATACTCTTTTTTCTCAATTTTTTTCCTTTACCGTTTCTAGTTATCAGATTTTAGTGAAAATTGACAGGTTTACACTTCTATAACTCATCTATTCAGTAATAAGTTTAATACACTCTTTAAATGTACATTAATATTTTACATTATTTTCAGAGAAGTAGGTTCAGTATTCACTTCTTAAATGAATACAAAGCCTGGGTAGGAAAATGAATTGCTTATACTAAAAAATAAATCTCAGTGCAGCTTCCTATTACTAGCATAATTGTGAACTTAGTTTTACATGTAGTTTTTTCCAGTTTACACATCAGGGTCCTTCTGTGACTTTTCTTCAAGTATTTAACATCATCTGCATCTTTCACCATCAAGCTACTGAAGTAAGGTTTTAGGTTAAGGCTGTGCAAAGTTAAACTCCCTCCTCTATTCTCAAGGCTTACCATTTATCAAAGACATCTTAATACAGAAACAACTAAGAAGTATATAAAAGCCAACTAGGTTAGCTTTTTCTGAAACTCCCCCAAACACCAGAAAACCTTGCAAACATAATCCAGTATTCCAATAATCTTTTTTATAATCTCATAAAGCAGTTATTTCTATTCCCATTTTGCAGATGAGTAAAAACATACAACACGATGTACACAATCTCTTCAGAGCGAGGCTGGAAGGCTCATTGGGGATCATGCATTGAAGAGTTGAGGGAACATTATTTTTTGTAGAATGAGCATGTGAAAGTCCTTTTTCCTACTCAATGAACTCTGAGCTAGTTGTGACCAGTTTTGTATCTGTTTATGGTGCTTATAGCAGTTACTGAATGAAATAAAACTTAATTCTAATTTTAAGAAAAGATCCCAATACATTAGTTTTACTTTGCTGATATGCTGGATCATATTGGTACACCCATCTATATTGTATAAATCAAGAAAAAGAAAAATATCCATGCAATATGCCAAGTCATAGCAATTCATATTTGAAAATTCAAATGCATTAATCACCATGACAAATTGCCCAGAATATGCCCTATGCAAATATAGAGCATAAACCTAATAATACTATATTATACAATATCATGTATATTGTATTGTGCATATGTATACTATTCTATACTACTATAAACCTAAATCTGACTAAACAGTCACAATCCCTGGGAAAAAATCCTTGCAGTCTTCTTGCTATTTAAATTTTTAAACTTATCAATAACCTGCATAGAATTTTTCATTAGGCCTTCCCACAGACACTTTCTGAAAACAGGATTTTTTTTAAGTCACCTTTAAGGGTTGATATTTCCAAGGATTTTATAATTGTCAACTATTTAGCTTGTTAAATGTTTCTCTGAAGGGAAAACCTTATCTCAAGGTCATGACATTCAACAATGGAAAAATTCAGGTGTATTTTCAGACTCAAACTTATTTTTTCTAAAATCATTCTCTAACATTGCCTAATTATAATGCAGATTATTGTACTGGTAGTTGATGAGTTAATTCATCTAATTTTAATAGTGTATGATGAACAAAAGTGTATTGAAATGCCTATTATTTTGAATTCTGTAACTCTGAACTTTCTACAAAACCAAGTTCATTTAGCAAGATGCCAAGCAGAAAACAAGCCAAATTTGGGACTTCTAAGTTCATAACATTTGTGAAACACTCTGTAAGAAATTAAACATATTAGACAAAAATTAATATGCTTTTAAAATAAAATGTTAAGAATATTTTATAACAGATTACAAACTGCTGTAAGTACCACAATATCATAAGACCAAAAAATAAACTAAAATAAATTTACACTTAAACTTTGTATAAATTATCTACTTATTTCTGCAATCCCTTTGAAAATATTTTGGCTGCATGCCTTTTCATTTTATATGATAATTTTTATATGTTACTTTGCATAAAAAGAACAGAAATATAGTTTTTTCTATAGTATGATCAAAAATATTTTTTCCTGTTTTTGATATTTGGAAAAGTTTCTTTCAAGTTACATACATTACAGTAAAGAAAGTTACATAAACCTTTAGGATTGTTGTTAAATTTGGAAATGGCTATCAATTTTCTTTTTTATGTGACTTGTTAGAGTCATACAAAAATTCTATACTATCCATATGTTTATGTCTTAAAAAACTAAATCCCAACAAATCCTATTATGTTATGATATTGGAAAAGGGTTGAATTATGTTTTTCAAAAACATATTCTGAAGCTCTACTCCCTGTTACCAGCGAATATGGGCTTATTTGGAAATCGATAAAAAGTACATGTAATCCAATTAAAATAAGGTCCTACTGGATGGGCCCCAAATTCATTGATTATTGCTATGCTTTGGATCTTGAATGTCTCCCAAAGGCCCATATACTGCAGATTTGGTCCCTAGCTTAGTGCTATTGAGAGGTGGTAAGGAACTTTAAGAGGTGGGCCTGGAAGGAGGTCTTCCAGGACATTACGAGTGTGTTCCAAAAGAGGGTTGTGGGAACTTGGTATCTTCTTTCTCTTTTTTACTTCTAGGCCATGAGCTGAGTGGTTTTGTTCTGTCACACACTTCCATTATGATGCACTGCTTTGTTATAGGTATAAAAACAACAGAGCAAACTGATCGTGGACTGGAACTTCTGAAACTATTAGCCAAAATAAATTGTCTCTTAATGTCAATTTTCCCAGATATCTATTATAGTAACAAAAAGATGACTAATACAACTAGTGACTTTATGAGAAAAGAAAAGAAAGATTTAGACACAGAGATCTAGAGAAGACAGACCCTAAGGAAAGAAAGCCACATAAAGACTAAAGCAGAGATTGAAGTGATACAACTGTAGGTCAAGCCATGTCCAGGACTGCCTGGAGTCAGCCAAAAGTAAGCAGCAGCAAGGAAGGATTCCTCCCTGGAGCCTTCAGATGGTGCATGACCCTGATGAAATCTAGAGTTTGGCTATCTAGCATCCAGAACTATGAAAGAATAAAATTTATCACACATACACGTGCACGCAAACACACACACAGCTTTAATATCAAGTGTAGTTTTAACATATGTCTTTGATATACTTATCATTTAGCATAAGGAAAAAGTAAAATGTTAAGGATATTTTATAACAGATTACAAATCGCTTTAATGATTCTTCTTATTCCCCTCCATTTCAGAATGGGCCCTGTTTAGTGACTCACTTCTAAAGATTAGAACAAAGAGAAAGTGACAGTGTGAGACTTTCTCTCTCTCTCTGGGGTAAACCAGCTGCTGGACCATAAGGATGCGCAGGCAGCCCTGTGAAGAGGACTATGAAATAAGAATCCAAGGCCTCCTGCCAATAGCTGTGTGACTGAGCCATTTTGGAAATGCATCTACCAGCCTTAGTCAAGCCAGAATACACAGCTAAACTGTTTCTGGACAACAGCTTCACAGTCTGTGTGAGGAAAGTGCCTGTTATTTTATGCAACTAAGTTTTTTTTAAAATTTTTTAAAATTGTAGATGGCCACAATTTCTCCCTCCCTTTAACCCTCCCTCCCTTCCCTCCTTCCTTCTTCCTATGTGATGCTGAGGATGGAACCCAGTGCTGCACATGTGCTAGGCAAGCACTCTACCACTGAGCTACAACTCCAGCTCTGCAACTAAGTTTTGAGTAACTCATTATGAATCAACAGAAAACTAACATTTTGAGTATTTTTCTGATTCAAAAGAATTGTCACTTTTCTATTTCCAATGAGAATTTAATGCAACCTTTAATTTTATAAGTCTGGTGATATTTTTTCTACAGATTTATTTCTGGCTCCGTATATTATGTACTTTACTTTTCCGCTACTTTCCACACATTTCCAAGCATGGAAGCTGCAGAACAACATATAAACACACATATAAACTCTTGTCCTAATAGGAACACTCCTGGAAGCCATTGCCATAACATGATAGCTTGAAGTTCCTTAATTATGTGCCACAGGGAGCATAAACCACATCCAATCTAAACATGTACCCAAGTCAGTTACCACTTGGCCAAATTTGCAAGACACTTGTTGCTACTCCATTGCTACCATATATGAAACAAAGGGAGAATGATAGGAAACAAAAGTGAAATCAAACAGTACTTCTGCTTATAGTCAAAATACCTCACCTTACAAACTACAATAACATGCAATGAGGTGAACAAATTACTAAAGCTTCTTCTAGAACTGAGAAAGGGGATTTTCAAATGAATTTGCTTCAAGTTTAAGTTTCTTTTCCTCCATTATAAATCTACTTTTGGGCCCCAGATATTTTAAAAGCTATATATTTTAATCTGCATATAGTCAAACAAGGGTGGTATTTTATTCATTGATTAAGTTTTTAAACCTTCTGAAGATCAGGGTGGGGCCATTTTTGTAATTTTGTGAAAATGAAAACACCAGACTTAACTAAAATGCCAAATGAACATTAACTGGTGTTTTAAATATATTATAGCAAGCTTTGATTCTGATAAAAATAACCATCACAGAAATGAGCATGCCAACTATTTGTTAAGACTCATTTGCTTTTAATTGTTTTCTGCTGAATGAAGTGTAGAAAAGAAGTAGTGCCATCTGCTAGATCATATTTTCAAGAAATGATAAAGAGCTGCCCATCACCCCCTTTTTATTATGCTACCCTCAGCATTAAAATGTGCATGACACCAGATTTTCATAGGAAGGAAAAAGTGTGGGATAAAAGAGGAAATTAAGTCTGATAGTACAAAGAACATACAAAAATATATCTACTAATCAGTAAACATTAATGCTTGATATATATTAAAATATAAACATTAAAATATAAGAGTTGCCTAGTTCCACATTGACAAAATGCTTAGTAGTTTTTTGTTAATGGTCAAAACAAAAAAAAAGACTGAGCAGAAAACCAACAACTCTTCTTGGACTGACTACAGAATGGAAGTTACAGCATAAACTGCTGGAAGTTGAGTGGAAACTAACTTCAAAGATATTATCTAGGGGCCCATTCTGAGGTGGGTGGACCTGAAATTTTGGTGAATTTCACTTTCAGGATTCCTACACCAGTGTTCATGATAAAGATCATATAGAAATCCCCCCATGACTTCAGCAGAGAATGGGAGAAAAAATGTGCTAAAATGTATTCATAAAAACACTGGTCATTTTGAAATAAGCCAGAAGCATTCTATGGCAAAGGTTAACCCTCAAGAAAAATACTTTTTTGGAGCTTTGAGTGTCATAGGAGAACATTTAGACAACTCAACATTCAAAATGCAGAAAACAATAAACAGAGGAAATCTTTACAGAGATTTACAGAGAATAAAATCTTTACAGAGAATAAAAACATCTTAAATATAGGCTAAAAGGGACAAGAATTAGACAGATTGTTCTTTAAAAGCTATGCATGTAAGAAGAAAATGAAGTGAAGTATTTTAAAGTGCAGATAAAAAAGAAAAATCCCACTAGCTTATATTTTTGTGTGTCTAGCAAATAAGTGAAGGAGAAATACAAATATATGAAAAAAATGTTCAACATCTCTAGCAATTAGAGAAGTGCAAACCAAAACTACTCTAAGATTTCATCTTACTACAGTCAGAATGGCAGTTATTAAGAATAATACAAGCCGGGAGGGGGCATGGGGAGAATAAAGGTGGTGGAATATGATGGTCATCATAGCCCTATCTTTATGTATGACTGCATGTATATTGTGATTCTATATCAATTACAACCAGAGAAATGAAATGTTATCCTCTAAAAAATAATAATAATAATAATAAAATTTTAAAACTTGGAAAAAACCAAATACCTGAAATGATGAACTTATAAAAAAAGAAATAAAATTCCAATGTTAAGGAAATTTGCCTTCTTAATGAGTTGAAGTTCAAGCAAACATTAAAGTTAATTTCTATATAAGATAGTATGATGCCTGCCACTAAACACAGAAGTTAATAAGTGGTGTGAATTTTTTTTACAGATGCAAAGAATAATCCAAAACATAGCAGATAAGTGTTACATATAACTTGCAAAAAACAGGGTCTAACTGATATGAACCCCTGGGTGTAAATGCATTGCAATTTGTTTTATATTTTGACAAATGTATACTGATTGAAGAGCTATGGCATTCAAGTACATGAGGAGTTTTAAGTATTTTTTCTGTTGATGCTACTATCCCAGATTCATTTTCTTAAATTACTATCATCATAGAGTGCTAAGCAGATATTCAGTTTGAATGAGGTACCATTTCATCTCCTCACCCATGGCTAGGAGTCCAATGTCTGATTCATCTTTTGCTATCAATAATAGGATTTTACTTGTGTCAACTTATCTTGTATCCTAAGGTATTGACCAAATATGGCCTTATGTTCCTCTTAGCTTGACTAAACTTTAAATAGGCTTGTTTCTGAAGATAGGCCCCTGACTTCCCTTTAAAATAAGTCATTTATTCAGAGATTATTTATTTATTTATTTATTTATTTATTTATTTATTTATACCATGCATTGAACTCGATGGTACTCGACCACTGAGCCACATACTTAGCCCTATTTTGTGTTTTATTTGGAGACAAAGTCTCACTGAGTTGCTTAGTACCTCAATGTTGCTGAGGTTGGTGATTCTTCTGTCTCAGTCTCCCAAAGTGCTGGGATTACAGGCGTGCGCTACTGTGTCTGGCAGAGATTTCTTTCCTTTTAAAAAGAAATACAATAATGCTACCAAACTAAAGATGAGGAAAGATTGGAATCAGCAACAAAAATAAAACACATAGTATTCTAAGAAGAAATAAGCCTACTGGCTTCTCATTAAAATAGTAAGATGGTGTCATTAACATAGCATTGTGGGTATATTACTCCTTTTTCTGCTGTCATATTTCAATTTTCCTATGCAGATAGAAATTCAGTAGCTGTGTAAAAAGACATTTGTCCTTTGCAGGTGAGCAATTTGTGAAGACTCAGATGGCACAAATGTAAGTCTCTAAGCTTGGTACAGTACAAATGAGAGTATAATTGAGAGGAACATAGTTTTACAAAGTTCTTATAATTTAATTATTTGTAGTCATTTCCATTGTAATCATTTTCATTTTCTAATCATAATGACATTGGCTCAGAAAATACTTAATAAAGAAGCCTTCCACCTCTTACTTCAACTGTAATAAAAACACATAGTTTTCTGAGAATCCAAATCTTTTCTTGGATTGAGAAAGTATAGTGATGATCTTTCTAGGATAGGATGTTGGTATCTACATCATATATGACAAATAACAGATCTACTCCTTTTCTTGACTTATAGATTGATTAGTGGGATATACTATCTACCAAAGGGGCAGAACTAACAGTCTACTCCACATAACTTGAGAGACTGATGGAAATATCTGTCAGTTTCCACTCATAATTTTCTAGTAAGGACAACTTCATAATTATGTGCTTGACGCCCCCCCCCCAAAACAAGTAAATATTTTATATAACCCTAAAATTATATTCTAGTGTACACATATAGCACAGGAAGAAACTGACCAAATTATATTGTTATATTGTGTGCATGCACATATATGTAACAATGAATCCCACTATTATGTATAATTAAAATGCACAATTAAAAACATTTTTAAAAGGACAAATTGGAAATAACAATGGCAATTAGACACTGATTACCAAATGCTGAGTCCCAGGTTATAGTGTTTCTAACTAAATACCAATTTTCAGTTCAGCAGTGTGCAAGCCATCAGCACTATTATTGTGATTTCCATTTAAAACAGCCTCTCCCAAAGACCAGCTGATTCTCTGCACATTCCATTCCAATAAACACAGGTTTAACTATACTCCTTAGCACAGCCTTCTGTCACCACACACAATGAACTTCCATGGTACATTATTATGGTCAAATAGAATGACTGGATGGAGTTCTAAATCCATGATTATTTTATTACTGCTATTTAGACATTTGTAAGCCAAGATCACTGGGAGGGTAATCTAATCACATATTTAAAGTTTCTGCTGGAGGGCTACTGTTGAGGAAAGGGTTGAACATTTCCTTAGACAGAATTAACAGTAATCTGCAATTTCCTAAGTACAATTTGCATTGCTCTAGTTAGAATATAGTAGATATTGTTTTTAACAAAATATTCTTTCTCAATTTTTTAAATTTAGCTACAAATTATGTTTACTGGTTATTTTCATATGAGAAAGCTTCTCCCTCCACTTCATTCTTACCACATTCTATACTCTCAGCAAATATGGATTGGGCATTTATGTTCTACTTATTATATTACAAACATCAAGCAAACCATACTTTCAATGAATAATCCAAAAAAGAAATATTGATTAAGTAGCTTTATTTGGAATAGCAATTTTTTTCTTGTACATAAAATTGGTACTTTGAAACGAGCTAAAACTGTATTACTTTATGGCTATACACAATTCTCTGAAAGACTACCTGAGCAAGACCCAAGGCCTGTATAATGTAACAATTTGATATCTCAGGAATTTTTAATATTAATTGTAATTCATTTTAATTAATTTGATAGGCACAGTTTTTAAAGCTATTAAATAAGATGCTCACTTGAAGTGTAGTACTGGAGTCCAAACTCTACATTTTTGGGGGGTGGGGATAAGGAGATTGAACCCAGGGGCACTTGACCACTGAGCCACATTCTCAGCCTTATTTTGTATTTTATTTACTGAGTTGCTTAGCACGTCACTTTTTCTTAGACTCTGCATTTTTTATATGATGTTAAATCCTCTCATGCCTCAATTTGATGAAATGACTGCATTCTTCCCAAGAAAAGTGAGGACATGTTAATTTAATAGTTTAATTTAAGCTGGTCCAAGCATTCTATGTGTAACAGGAGGACTTCAGGAACACAACAATAACATGAAGTACAACTTGAAATGGGTAGAACTCAATGATTTTGCATAAATTAAAGGTGACTGGATTTCTACCAATACAAAAGGAAATTGATATTATCTATTAAAATGATAATTCATTGTCCAAGAAAAATGTTATTATATTTTTCTAATTATTCTTGTCTAATTTAGTGACTTTCCTCATTATAATGTTACAAACACCTTCAAATTACTGATATATTTAATATGGTGTTGTATGAAGTCCCTAAAATGCCTATGTATGTAAAAATTTCACAAAGACTGACATCATGCTAATGTCCATTAGTAGAAAATTTGGTAAATAATTTTTTGTGGTTTATAATGAAATACAATGTAAAATGGAAATTAAGAAAGCTTAATAATTCACCATGAATTACTCTGAAAAATATAACTTTGAACAAAGCAATCCAGACAACTTTTATTATTCCATTTACATAAAGTGATTCGAGTTTTCTCCCTCCTTCTTTTCATTAAGATGACTAAGGGTTTGTCAATTTTGTTTATTTTTTCAAAGAACCAGCTTTGGTTCTTCGATTTTTTGAATTGTTTCTTTTGTTTCAATTTCGTTGATTTCAGCCCTGATTTTAATTATTTCCTGTCTTCTACTTTTTTGGTGTTGGTTCTTCTTTTTCCAAGGGCTTTGAGATGTAGAGTCAAGTCGTTTATTTGCTGACTTTTTCTTCTTTTAATGAATGAACTTAATGCAATGAACTTTCCTCTTAGCACTGCCTTCATGGTATCCCAGAGATTTTAATATGTTGTATCAGAGTTTTCATTTGCCTCTAAGAATTTTTTTATCTCTTCCCTAATGTCTTCTGTTATCCAAGTGTCATTCAATAGCGTATTACTGTTTCCAGTTGTTGGAGTAGTTTCTATTTTTTAATCTGTCATTGATTTCTAATTTTATTCCATTATGGTCAGATAGGATGCAGGGTATTATCTCTATTTTTCTGTATTTGCTAAGACTTGCTTTGTGACATAACATATGATCTATTTTGGAGAAGGATCCATGTGCTGTTGAGAAAAAAGTGTATTTGCTTGTTGTTGGATGGAATACTCTATATTTGTCTGTTAAGTCTAAATTATTGATTGTTTTATTGAGTTCTAGGTTTCTTTGTTTAGTTTTTGTTTAGAAGATCTATCCAGTGGTGAGAGAGCTATGTTAAAGTCACCAAGTATTATGTGTTGTGGTCTATTTGATTCTTGTAGTTGAGAAGGATTTGTTTGATATACATAGATGCCCCATTGTTTGGGGCATAGATATTCATGATTGTTATGTCTTCTAGATGTATGATTCCCTTAAGAAGTATGAAATGTCCTTCTTTATCCCTTTTCACTAACTTTGGTTTGAAGTCCACTTTATCTGATATGATGATGAAAACTCCTGCTTGTTTACACGGTCCATGTGAGTGATACGTTTTTTCCCACTCTTTCACTTTCAGTCTGTGGATGTCTTTCCTGTGAGATGAGTCTCCTGAAGGCAGCATATTGTTGGGTCTTTTTTTTTTTTTTTAATCCAGTCTGTCAGTCTATGTCTTTTAATTGATAAGTTTAGGCCATTCACATTCAGGATTATTATTGAAATATGATTTGTAACCCTGGTCATTTTGTTATAGATACATCTAGCTTATAATTTTAGTTGTCAAGATAATCCTTGTCCTTGAAAGGTGGGTAGTGATACTAGGGGCATGAAAGAGTTTAAGGAGATGCTGAACGTGTTCTTTATCTTGATTTGAGTGCTGGTGTGTTCATATGTGAAATATCATCACATCTTTTTTTTTTTTTTTTTTTGTGGTACTGAGGATTGAACTCAGGGGCACTTGACCACTGAGCCACATCCCCAGCCCTATTTTGTGTTTTATGTAGAGACAGGGTCTCACTGAGTTGCTTAGCGCCTCGCCATTGCTGAGGCTGGCTTTGAACTCGCGATTCTCCTGTCTCAGCCTCCCTAAGTGCTGGGATTACAGGC
>CM053411.1:42870313-42929370 GCA_028644305.1 Xerus rutilus | reverse complement strand
TTGGTACCAGGGATTGAACTCAAGGGCACTCGACCCCTGAGCCACATCCCCAGCCCTATTTTGTGTTTTATGTAGAGACAGGGTCTCACTGAGTTGCTTAGCGCCTCGCCGTTGCTGAGGCTGGCTTTGAACTCACGATTCTCCTGTCTCAGCCTCCCTAAGTGCTGGGATTACAGGCTTGAGCCACCGCGCCCGGCTTACTTCTGTATTTTCTTCTAGACGTTTTATAGTTTTAGTTCTTATGCTTAAGTCTATCATAATTTTTAGTGAAATTTTTGTATGGTGTGAGGAGGAGATGTAAATTTATGTTATATGTTGATATACATTTGTCCAAGCATCATTTGTTAAAAAGATAATTCTTTCTGGGGTGCGGTGGTACACTCCTATGATCCCAGTGACTGGAGAGGCTGAGACAGGAGGATCCCAAGTTTGAGGTCAGCCTTAACAGTTTATGGAGGCCCTAAGAAACTTAGGCAGAGCCTGTTTCAAAATAGAAAGTGCTGGGGATGCAGTTCACTGGTAAAGCACCTGTGGGTTAAATCCTTAGTACCAAAAAAATTAAAAGTACTTCAAAAAATAAGATAATTCTTTCTCTTTGATTTGTTTTGGAACCCTTACTTAAAAGTATTTGATTACAAATAAATTTATTTTAGACCCTCAATTCTGTATAGATCTATATTTCTACCCTTACTGCCTTGATTGCTGAGTTTTGGTAGCAGGTTGTATAATAAGAACATTATGTATCTTCTAATTTTCTTCTTTTTCAAAATATTTTTAACTATTCTGGGTTTCTTATTATCCTATATGACTTTTTTTGATGTTTCCAATTTATTCATAAATATAAAACAGATACGATTTTTATAAAGATTGTATTCAATTCACAGATCAATTTGGAGATGGTGGCTATTTTAATAATATTAAGTTTACCAACTGTTGAACTTTAGGTTTCTTTCCATTTAATTATATCTTTAATTTCTTTTCAAGATACAATTTTTATTCATATTTTAATGGTATATCCTTCTGGAATTAGCCTGATACAAATCCATATGCCTGTATCTCTAGATGTGTATACAGTTTACAAAATTATTCTTCATTGATTTGTGATCTTTCTTCTTTTTTTATGTAGGTGTTTATTAATTTCTCTCTGAGCATTGCTTTTGCTGCATCCCATGTTTCTGGGTATGTTGTTTTTTCAGTTTCATTCATCTCAAAGTATTTTCTCATTTCCTTTGTGATTTCTTTGACAAATTGTTTAAAATTTTGTTGTTTAATTTCCAAATATTTGTGAATTTTCCAAATTTCTTTCTGTGACTGATTTTTAGCTTTGTCCTACTATGTTCAGAGAAGACATGTTACATGATTTCAGTCTTAAAATTTATTGTCTTGTTTTGTGGCCTGCTGAATGGTCTATCCTAGAAAATGTTCCAAGAAAGGAATGTGTATATATACTACATTTTCTTTATCCATTCATCTATTTAAGGACGTCTAGGTTTGTTCCATAGCTTGGCTATTGTGAATTGTGCAGCTACAAAGAAGAACGACATTATGGCATTTGCCAGTAAAGAGATGGAACTGGAGATTATCATGCTAAGTGGAATAAGCCAGTCCCCAAAAGTCAAAGGTAAAATGTTTTCTCGGATATGTGGAAGCTGGTCCAAAATAAAGCAGGGGTGGGGGGATAAAAAACAGAACATCAGTGGAGTAGATCAAGGGGAATGAAGAGAAGGGAGGAGGAGGGACGACTGGATATAGAAAGACAGTGGAATGAATATGACCGAACTTTCCTACATAGATATATGAATATTCTCAACATCATGTATATCCACAAGACATTAATTTAAAACACTAGAGCAGTAAGATCAGTAGAGTAGAGGGCAGGGAACAGGGGGAGGAAGGAGGAGAGGGTGGACTTATATTTTTTAAATAATATTTTATAGTTTTTAATATACAAGACCTAATCTTTGTATCGAAATGCAATTGATTTTTGTATATTGATCATACATATTGTGACATTGTTGAATTTATTAGCTCTACTAGTGCTTTTTTTAAAAATTGGATTATTTATGGCTTTATACATACATCATTACAGTCTCTAAAAATAGAAAAAATTTCCTTCCTGACTTATCTGGAAGCCTATATTTATTTTTCTTGCCTAGTTGCTAGAAACTCTAGTATAGTATTAACTCTGGGTGGTGAGAATAGAGATCTTGTCTTCTTGATCTTAAGGGGAAAGCATTCAGTTTTCCTTTAAGTATAATGTTAGTGTGGGCTCTCTCAAAGATGTCTTTTAACAGATTAAGGAAGTTTCATTTTATTTGTACTTTGCTTAGTAATTAGATGATGATTTTTTTAAAAAATTTTGTCAAATGCCTTTTCAGCATTCACTGGGAAGTTCATGCAGAATTTGGCCTTTATTCAATAAATTTGATGTATTACATTGCTTGACTTTTGGATGGTAAACCCAGGTTGAATCCCTGGAATAAATCCTACTTGGTTATGGTGCATAATCCTTTGAATATGCTGCTAGGTTGGGTTTGTTTTTTTTTTTTTTTTTTTTAAGTTTTGATTCTCTATTTTCATGGAATGTTTGTAGTAATTTTTCTTAAAATGATTTAGTGATCATTCCCTGCTAGGCTTTGGGCTATCTTAACTCATGCAGTTCTGATGTTGCCTGCCAATTGTTATTGTTTTCAGTGATGCCCTGGGATAGAGTGCTTTTTGCTTAATGGAGCTCTGAGTCCAATCAAATACTCACCATCCCTGGAGAACAGGTATTCTCTCAGGACTTGGAATTTCAGGCACCACTCCCAGAACACAATTTCCATTTTCCCTTCATTTTCCAGTTTTAGGATACAGTGCCACTAAACCGGGGCAAGCAGAGGAATGACAGTAGTCCTAGATTAAAATACAATGGACTCCACTATTTTGTTGAGATTCATTCTCTTAGATGGACAATTTTCCATCTTTTTTTTAGTTAATTGACAAAACTTAGGAAAATCATTAATGTTAGTAGTTTTGTCCATATTTTCATAATTTTTTGTAAGAGCGAGTTCACCCAGGATCTTACTTTGCCACCTTAAGAACACACCTTATTCTAGAACATAAAATTTAAATAGGAAAAACAAATGCTTCTGATAGAAAAAAATGAATCCCTTCCTAATCATATATTTTTAAATTTAATACATCATAATCGTATATATTAATGGAGTTCCAATGTGATATTTCAACACATCTAGCATGTGCTAATAAAATTCAGCCTCACTTTCTCCATCCTCCCACTCGCTTCCCAACCTTTAATAATCACCATTCTACATTCAAGTTGACATTGTGTAGCTTCTGTGTATATGAGAACACTGCATTGTTTGTGTTTCTGTTTCTGGCTTACTTCACTTAACGTAATGTTCCATCAATAAAGGAGGATTTCATTCTTCTTTATGGCTGAATAATATTCCACTGAGAATATATACTCCATTTTCCATTTATCCATTGATGGATATCTACGTTGTTTCCATATTTTAGCTATTGTGAACAGTGCCACTAAAACACAGGTATGCAGGTAGTTCACTTGATATTAAGTTCAATCATGAACAACAAAGAGGAATTCACCACTCCCTCTATTCCATTGTATTTACACATTGCATTTACTTGTTTTGAAACCATATACAAACCCATGTGGAGTACTGAGTAAAATCAAACATATAATGGAATATATAGAATGTCCATAGCCAAAAGGCTATGTTAAAATCAAATATTACCAAATGACTAAGAAACACAAACACATACCAATCAGCTAAGGTCTTTACTACTTTGTCTTCTCAATTTGGATAGAAATCAGTAAGCAGAGTGCACGTCCTCTAGTGTCAAGCAGCTCTGACCCTTGAGGTCCAATGGCTCTCAGTAATTAATGTGAGCAGTCCAGAGCCTTTAATGCCACCAGTTCTCAGCTCCCTGGAACTCTTCGAGCAGCTGGAGCTAGCAGCTCTCTAACCCCCACCATTCCCTGCCTGCTAATCACCTGAATTACCAGACTGAGCTGTTGGCGGCTTTCGACACCAGCAGCCTTCATGTTCCGGCTTTTAGTGCAACCAACTCAGTCTGCTCCCATAGAGATGGAAACCACGAATAAGCAAAATATCTTCATCAGAAAGAGACTTAGGATTCACGCTATATCACAAGAAGCAATACACAGACCATTCTAATAACGGTAAGGGAAAGAGCGCTTACGAGGAGGCTTGTAAGCTGAAACGTGCATGCGCAGCGTCCTGCCGGCTAACCCCTAACTTTTTGCTTAGTCATTGGCAGGGGAGCCGCTCAAATAGAGGACAGTTCAAGCGGCTGCAAGAGGTGGAGTCATCCTGAGAGGCAGAAGGGTGGAATTTTCTGGGATGCCCTGGGGAAAAGACAGAAGCCAAAGCTGCTGAGCGAGAGGCAAGTTTGATGTAGCCATGGCCAACCAACCACAAGGCATTTGGGGAGCAGCCACGGTTGGTTGCCAAAGACGGAAGAATGGAAAATACCTCAAGGGGAGCATTGGGCCCTTCTCTTCTGTCTCATAAGGTGGGTACAAAGTACTACAGAGATTTGGAGAAGGGCAATTTCATTCCTCATGAGGATCATGAGGACAAGTTAATGGTAGAATGACAAGCACACTGATGTTGAAAAGCAGGAGAATTCCATAGTTGAAGGCATGATGAAATTACACTGCAGTAAAATGGAAGCGACTAAAATTATAAAGAATAATTTCACTAACTGGGCCGTGACACATACCTGTAGTTCCAGCAACTCAGGAGGTTGAAACAAAGATCACAAGTTCATGGCCAGCCTGGGGGACACCGTCCACAATACAATAAAAAGGACTGGGGATGTAGCTCAGTGGTAGAACACATGGAGGCCCAGGGTTCAATCCCCAATACTGGGCGGAGGCGGGGGGGATATTTTAGTATTTTTTTTTTTCCCAGACAGAGCCTCATTATGTTGCCTAGGCTGGCCTTGGATTGGATTGGACTCAAGTGATACTCCTGTGTCAGCCTCCCAAGTAGCTAGGACCACATTCCCAGCTTAAATTATATTTTTGAATTATAGAGAATAGTTTTTGTTGTCTGAGGCTAAATTTAGAAAGCTAAATTTGGACCAATTTCTGAAGGACCTTAAAATGGGAAGGTATTAAGCAGAAAATGGAAAGAATTAAGTAATGTTTTAGGAAGATAAACTGGGATGACTTGGAGAGAGTAGTTTTGAGTCTACTGAATAGTTCACTTGAGATGTGACAGAATCTTTTTGACCAAACTTTAGTTGGGCTTTTCTGAATCTTCTTCTCAACCAGGCCTTGACTTTTGCATTTCTGCGTCTTTTAGTTGGGGTGTAGACTGAGTGGCTTAAACAGCAGAAAAATTCATTTCTCAGTTTTGTTGGCTAAGAAATGTTAAGATCAAGATATCAGCAGATCTGGGGTCTGGTGAGAGCACGTTTCCTAGTTTGCAAATGGCCGTATCTGGTGGAGAACAAAGAGTGAAAGAGTAAGCTTCTGTCTCCTTAAAAAACACCATTCCCATTGAAGAGAGCTCTGCTCTCATGACCTAATTATCTCTCTAACCCTTCAAATTGGGGTTAAGATTTCACCATATGAATATTTGGGGAACACAATTATTAAGTACTTAACAGTGTTCTTCTTGTAATCAACCACTCTTAGCAAGAATCCTGAGTTAGCCAGAGCATCTATCTTTGATACCTAATCCCCCTTGATATCTGACCAAATTCTTCATTCTGTACTATATCCTGGGTCTGATTACCCTGACCTGTGTGCAACAAGAATTCTGTTATGTATATAGCTAAAACTTTCTTTTACCCCCGATATTTCTCATTAGAAATTATTTATTCACTGACATCCCCATCCTGTTACTTGACTATAAATTCCCACTTTTCTTTTTTTTGTATTGTAGTGGAGTCCAATCTCTTTCTCGTGCTGCAAAACCTAATACAGTATAAGTCCTGTGATAATCCCCTTTGAATAAAGTGTGACTTGCCATTCTTCAGCAAGTGTCATGGATAATGCTTTCTTAATTAGTTATCGTGCCTGTGATCCAGAGGATCACCTTCACCATCAACTCCCATAACTCTTGCCCAGGACCCTGAGTGAGCACCTTTGAAGCCTCTGCCTTTGTTCTTGACTGACTGATCAGGAATTCACTGATGATTCAGACTCTTGAAGGATTGCTGCAGGCACATGTCCACTGAAACTGGTAAGGCCAGGTTTCCATTCTTACAATTTTGATACTATATAGAGCTGGGCTATGGTACTAGTAGAAAGGTGCTTTCTGGGTTGGGAAGTCTTCCTCCTGGTTCCTTGCCTTGGGTGGGCTTCAGTCCCTGAATCCTGAATGTGAATATTTTCTTCCTTGCCTCTAGCTTGATTGGAAATAATTTCCTGACTCCTTTATGAGGGTAGAAGTCTTTCTTTCTACCTTTAATTTGAGTAGAATTTTCCCCCTGACTCCCTGAGATAGAAATTTTTCTTCCTGGCTATGTCACATAGTGATTACTCCCTGACTTCTGGGATAGAAGATTTTTCCTGGCTCTTTCTTGGCCCTGATAACTGTATACTCTGTCAACTCTGTCCATTTCCTTCTTTTCTTTCCAAACATATGTCATGTCAACAGCCTGTCTGGAAAATTTAAGGTCTCCTCAAATTGGCTTTTCTAAGGCCATTATTCTCATTGCTCCTATTGCTTTTTCCACTTTGGATTTTTCCTTCAGTTCTCTGAAATCTTATGATATGTCCTCCTTCAGACCATATAGGGATATAGGGATAAATATTTCTATATTATTCCATTCCCTCTTCAGCACCTCAGTACCATACAGACATTAGAAATTAGGAAGGCTGTCCCACATTGGAGGTCTCTCTAGAGACTCATGGTCTCTAAATTCATCTACCTGAGACTCAAAAAAAGAAAAGGCCATTGGAGACTCACTGAATATTTAATCAGCCTAGATGGGATATGGAGACATCATTGTAGCCACTAGGTATTTCCTTAGTCACGTGCCTAAAATAGATTCCATGCTGCTTTTAAAGTTTCATATTAGGCCAAAAAATAAGTCTTCTACACAAATTTTGCCTAAAATAGCTTTAACCCTTATTGACCTAGGTAATCTCAACTCGTCCTCTTTTTGCCAATAATATAATTCAGATAAAATATGAAGTGAAAATGTCTAAGTGAGTTTTGTATTACTCTGTTGCTTGACAGATGGCTAAAATTTTATTTTGTATTTTATCAATACTATTTTAATTTATTTAGATTTATTTTTAAAACAGAAGAGTGCATTTCAAGTCATAGTACATATATGGAGCACAATTTTCCATTTCTCTGGTTGTAAACAAGATAGAGTCACCATTTGTGTCTTCATACATGTACCTAGGGTAGTGATGTCCATCTCATTCCACCATTTTTGCTACCCCCATGTCCCCTCCCCTCCTCAGCCTTCCTCCTGCCCCATCCAAAGTTCCTCCGTTTCTCCCATGATCCCCACTCCCACCCCCACTGTGTATTTTTGTTGACATATCTGTACATATTTATTAGGTACAATATGATGTTTTGATTTTGGTCATGGTCAAATCTGACTAATTAGCAAATGTATCACCTTAAGCTTTTTCATTATTTTTAGTAGTGAGTACATTCATCATCCTATCTTCTATTTTGAGATATAAAATGCATTATTGTTAACTATGTTCAACTTACCTGTCATAAGAAAAAGCTATTGAATCTCACTTTATATCTGTTTGTATTTGATTGTATATATGTGTGCATGCATGCATGTACATATATGCATATGTGGTAATTTTCTATCTCAGGATGAAAATACCAGATTAATTTATAAAGTCTCTTCAGGAAGCTATTTTCAAATTGGCTTAGAGATAAGTGAGCACTTATATAAACTGATTGTTCCTGAAACTTTCAGAAACATAGACATTATTTCAAATGCTTTTCAAGTTCACATGTCTTGGGTAAATCTTTAACATTTTTAGTTTAAGAAAAATAGTTGTATCTTCCAAGTAATCATTTTAAGTACAATGTGAGCATATGTTTTTTTTCTGTTTGAGTTTACTAGTTAAATTAGTTAATACTGTATCTACTGGGTGTTTGAAATTATCAAAATTTAAATTCAACAAAAAATGTATAAGAAAAGATGCAGCAGAAATAAATCTTCAGTGCTATAGTTTAGATGTGAAGCGTCCTCAAAAGCTCATGTGTGAGACAATGCAAGAAGGTTTGTAGGACATTGGGTTATATCCTTAACCTAATTAGTGAACTAATCCCTGATGAGATTAACTGAATGGTAACTGAAGGCAGGTGAGGCATGGCTGGTGTAAGTGGTTCATTGGGGGCGTGACTATGGGGTATGTATTTTGTATTTAGAGAGTGGAGTCTCTCTCTGCTTTCTGATCACCATGTGAGCTGGTTCCTTCTGCCACACTCTTCCACCATGATGTCCTGCCTCATCTCGGGCCCCTGAGGAATGGAGCCTGCTGTCTATGGATGAGGATCTCTCAAACCGTGAGTCCCCAAATAAACTTTTCCTCCTCTATAGTTGTACTGGTTGGGTCTTTTAGTCACAGCAATGAAATAGCTGATTAGAACAGTACTTCACATATCAAATATAGCAACAAAACAAACAAAAACATGTATTTTAAGGCTTTAGGATTATATTGATATTTTTTTGTTTTGTCTGACATGCTTGTGCTGTAAAAGTAGTTGACAGAAAAATAACATGACATGATTGTTTGCCTTTTTAATGTGTTTTATGGTATATTTGCCAAAAAAAAATTAAAAATATTTTTGCTAACTTGCAGCCTTAGACTTATACAAAGTTAAGTAATAGATATTCATTAATAATTTCTAAATAAGATAAAATATTGAAACATTCATTACTGAGCCTGAATTGAAGCTTCTTTACTTTTGCTCATCTTGTTTTTTTTAATATGAGGAAGCTAATTATATTTAAGTCTGCTAATGAACATGAGAAAAGAGCATATACTTTTAAGAAATGAGAGATAGCCTATTCATAATATTTGATAGTCTGGTCATACAGAATCCTTGCATATAACAGACAGTTGTCTATTTCCTGGTTTTCTCTGAAATATTGGTTAGTAATGGTTAAAAATGATAATTTACATATGTAATTAAAACTGTTAAAAATAACAAATAGGGAAAAATTTGGTATGAAAAGTATATAAGGAAAGTAGTCGTTGTGCTGTTCAACAATGAAAAGGATGTGATTTTTGTAAAAGGAAAAAAAGTAATTTATCATAAAATAAGATGACTGGTTGTTCCAAAAACAGAAAAATGTTAAAGAAAAAAAATAATGAATGAATGTAAGAAAGTTTTGTGAAATAGAGATCGTATCTCATTTAGTCAAGTTGGCTAAAGATTTGAATGATTTATTTAAGTTATTTTTTAACATTGGACTGTCAAATGTACTCTGATGAAAAATTAGAATTTGGTTTTCTCTCTGAATTTTATTTTTCTTGGAATTCTGATTTATTCTTAATAAAGTATTATAAAAGGGTTTTCTCTATCTTTTAAGTAACCTGCCAAATAAACAAAGATTCTTTGTCTTTTTTAGAAGAATTCCTGTGTTGTTAACCTTTATCAGGTTATTGATTAAGAGAGCCTAAGCATTATTTCATAATGATCTATAATCTTATTTAATCGAGTGTTCAAACCTTCTTGCTTTAATAACCTCCCATAATCAAATCTTAAATGGAATAATCTTATTCTTGAATTGACCTTGAGGTTTCCCAGAGGGTCCCTGGAAAATGTTAAAAATAATTCAGTTTATTTGCTATAGAGAGTTACATGAAAAAGCATTGCTTAAGAGGGATGTTTTAACTTGGCTGGGTTATTTCACATGGGTCAAGTATTTTTCCTGAAAATATCTGAATTCCTTGAAATTTGCCAGTACTTCTACTGTCTATGATATGTCTGCTACAATATTATCAGCCATAAATCTGGTTTTCATATTCAAATTTTTTATACCACAGAAATAATTAAATCTCCTTTCAAATGAACTCTCATCAGATAATTTGTGATCTTTTTTTTGTCATCCACAGATACGTTTTCACCTCGTTTTTATAATCGTGAAATATGGTATTGCAGTTAGTCCTTTATTATGTCTGCCTTACCTACAAGCCAGTGATCTATCTCCATAGGACCCTCTTAACAGCTCTAAGGCCTCACATTGTGTAAATGCTCAATTAATGAAGGTGGCACCAAAGACCAGGATGAATCTTTAGTTCCATTACCAAATGAGGGAGTCTAAAATATATTTTGAACCCATATTTTCAGTCCTGACAAGTACCCAGAGCCCTATAGCAGCCAGAGAAAATGAGATATTTCTATTCCTGGAACTCCCAATGTCTCTTCAAAATAACTCCCTGAGATGGTTGAGAGACTTGCCTACTACCTTCTGTCTGTCATGTATTTAATCTCTACTGAGTCACTCCAGACTGAACTGAATTGAAAGCTTCTAAAGTTAAACGTGGTCTTCACAGAGACTTATCAATTTCAATTTTTTTGCCATACATAACTCTTCCCCTTAGTCCAAATTCACCCTGAATAATATAGAATGTAGTTCTTATATTTAATACCTACCACTTGTTAATCAAAAACACTAATTATTTTGACTCCTTCAAATTTACTCATAGCTCATGAATTGATCATTCAACAAACCCACTCTCAAGTTGTTCTAGTAGTGTGTAATGATTATCTTATCTTTGCATTCAGAAAAATAATTTCTTGGACTTTTACCTCAAGTCAGCTTAGTAAGAATCCCATATATTTTTCCATGCCAAGAAAGAAGTGATATTGTAATAATCTATGTTCAGTGAATTTTACGGCAGAGCCTTCATATCATGTAAAACAACAGTACATGCATGAAGGGTATAATATTTAATTTAACTTTTAAACCACATTTTTCAACAAATTGGGAATTCATTCCTTAATGTACAGATCTTTTTTCTTCACTTTCATGTTTAAAAATTGTCCTGTATACAGACTAAAGCTTTAATTGCCTACATTTTTTAAAACATGTACTCTTACAGTAATGAGGGTAATCATCCATCCAAGAAATTTGGTAGAGGCAAATTTAAATCCTGGTTATTCAACTGGGTTTTATCAAAGGGTAAATTTCTGAACTACAAGATGACTGTACTTTCCTCACAAATTGAAGGGCTTGCCAGGCATGAAGTAACATGTACATATTTTTGGAATTGTATATATTCCCTAAGTTATGGAGGGTCCACTTGACCTCACTGTGAACCTTATATTTGAAGCATATGACTTGATTGACATAGTAATATTTGGAAATTCAAAGTCTGGGACTGGTAGTACTTTTCCAATCCTCCATCATGAGGAAATATCAACAGAAAAGCTTATTTCCCTGTAGTCCATTTGTCTAGGGAAAATGGACTAAACAACAGGAAAATACCTGGTCAGAGTCATTTATCTTTACATTACATTCTTTTAAATGACAGTCCTAGGGACAAATCCAAAGGGAATTTTACATGCTTATCTAACCATTTCATAATCAGAGCTTTTTACGTTTTTTTTATTCATCAAACATGTATTGCCTTCTTATATTTTTTAAAAGCTCTTTCCTGTAACTAAGAATAGACAGACTATCTCAGACGTGGTCCTTGCCTCTGCCTCTTTGTTCTTTTAAATAAAATTTAGCAGACGTTTTTTTTTTTTTTCTTACACTAAAGGAAAATGAACGGATGCTATGTTTTAAAATGAATAGAGTAGTAATTCCATCTTCTAAATGTAAGTTCTTTAATTGTGATGAAATACATGATAGAAAATTTACCATTTTAACCACTTTTAAATATACCATGCAGAAGTAATAAGTATGTGCTCTTCGTCATGTAGCAACATCCAGAACACTTCTCATTCTGCAAAACTCACACTTCAGATCCTTTAAACAAAACGCCACCTCTCCCTGACCCTGGAAACCACCATTCTACTTTCTGTTTCTCTGAATTCAACTAATTAAGGTACCTCATATAAATGGAATCAGACAGTATCTGTCTTTTTCTGGCTAGCTTATTTAAATTAGCATAATGTCCTCAACTTTCATTCATGTTGTAGCATGTATCAGATCAAATAAACTTTCTGTTAGCATTTTGCTTCTTTTTATTAATATTTATCTACATTTAACATTTTTCACATAAATATTTTGCTTTCTGCTTTATTCACCTAACCAAGCAAGCATTTTCTTAAGTTTAAAGTAAAAGTATGGGGGCTGGGGATGAAGCTCAAGGGCAGAGTACAAGTATAGCCATTTGCCATGCCTTGGGTTTAAGTCCAGCATTTCCACAAAATAAAAAAGAAAGAGAGAAAAGTAATTGTGGTTATGGTAGTAGAATTTTCTGTCTCTCTCTCTATATACTTGTGGTATATAAATTTGCTATTCCTTTCCCCCAAATTTCTCTTTTTCTGTCATTTACTTTGAATCCACCTTGATTTAATGACTTTTAACTAGGGATTCCTTGGCATGTTTTTCTATTCATTATTTTGTTAAAAAAGTAACTTAAAAACAGATGCTAATCAGCCACTTGCAAGATATTATTTAATACAATGCTAGAAAATAATATAAAACATAGAGCTCCTATCATTGAGACACATACATCAAATAATTATTATGACAAGGGCTGAAGATGAAGATAAATTAGTAGAGGAAGCTTCCCTGAGAAAGACTTGAGTTGATTTTAAAGAAAAGTTAGGAGTTAGAAGGGGATAAGGAGGATTTTCCAAGCATAGAGAACAGGTGTACAAAGAAATGTTATGAGAGAAGTAGGTGAGAAAAAAACTGAAAAAGTAGGTTGGCACGTCAGGAGATGTTTACCAGAACATGGTAAAGAGCAGGAATGGTAAAGGAGAAGTAAAAGAGGAGAAGTAAAGAGGGTCCTGCACAGAAAGTTTAGTTATTTTTGTTATCTGGAATGGAGGTTAATATATATATATATCCTTATGATAATAATAAGGATAAGATGAAGAAAAGTGGATGGATGAAAAAATTTACTGCACTTGTTATTAGTTTGGAAGCAAATACTAGAGAATAGGGAGGAAGCAAGGATGAGTCTTAGAATTCTTGAATGCATAACGAACTGGATGGTGGTACCCTTTGTAGGAAATATTGGGACCAAGTTTATGGGGAAGAAGGTCGTAGGTTTAGGCATGAGACCATTTTAACTTATTGAATATTATTGAATATCTGGAGATGACCAAGTAGGCAGCTGGCTCTGAAGGTCGGAAGCCCAGATATATGGTGTTATTTTTATTATTACTGGCTTTTGTTTTCTTACTGTTTTATAGCTACTGCCATTTTGCTGGGTAGGCTTTTTGCTATTAAATTATCATTTATAATTGCCAGCAAACTTTTTCTAAAATGGCCCCACAGTAAATATTTGAGGCTTCTGGAACATATGGTCTCTCTGTGCAAATACTCAACTCTATCCTTGTAACAGTGAAAGTAGATGTAGACATGTGTAAATGAATGAGTATGACTTTTTTTTAATAAAATTTTGCTCCAAAAACAAGTAGTATAGTTTGCTAAACTCCTATTTTAAAATGTTATCATACTTTAAATTATTTGAATCAACTCAGTTAATGCTGATATCCCTATGTATGTACTTGATCTTTGGTTATTGAATTGTGATTCTCCTACCCGCACTTCACCATCTTATGAGAAATGCAATTTTCCAGTCTGCCCAGACTTACTGAAATCAGCTCAGGGGAGTGGAGCCCAGCAGTCTTGTTTATCATACCCTCCAGTGGATTCTGATGCATGCTACAATCTGGGAACTATTTTAGTAGAACAGTAGTTCTCAACCCTGGGAGTTTTTAAAAAAAGATTCTAATCTAAGAACACATTCTTAATATGTTTATGAAGTCAGAAAATACTATTGTTTTTAGAATGTTTTTCAACCATTCTCATTAAACTGCTAGCAGCCATTAATTTTATGGTAGATTTAGAAGTAATCAATTTCTTCTAAAATTTGAGTTAATTTCAATGTCATTATACCTAAACAGGTAATATTAGGGAAATTAAAGTTTATGCAGAAGCAGAATTTGCTGAATTGTAATCATGGATAAATGTTATGTCATAGGATATGATTTAATTTAAATTAAAAAATAGGAGAGCAGACTTTAGAGAAGTGAACCTAGCCTATAGATCATCTTAATATTCATTTGAAAATAAAAGAGAAATTTCTATACTTTTTAAAAAAATTCTGGGAAAATTTGGGAGAAGAAACTTAGACATCAACAAGTCAACTGAAATTTATTAAGAGGTGACTTTTTTCAAACTTAACCATAAAAAAATTTGATAATAGTTGATATCAATGATATATTTCGGCCTCAGCCATAACAAAATCAAGCATGCACATAATAAAATCAAGCATGCACATGTATGGATATTACCAGAGTTTGACTTTCAAAAAATGTGGATTCATAGTCTTTATTTAAGGTTGTATAACTTATGCGATTCATCTATACAGTCTTATCATTCAAATTTACTGACAGCTAATTAAATACGTCTCAATAGCAGAGACGTAGCATTAATTCTATTTGAATTGGCAGCTTGAGGGAAAATACAAAACTTTCAATGGTACTCACCTTATTTCCTTGAATTTATGAAGGAAAACCTCTTAGCATATTTAGAGCTAATAAGATGATGAACATATTCTTCATAAATCCAGTTCTTTTACTCATGAGAAAGCAAAAATTTCCAACTATTCTGCTTGGTATTTTGATACAACAAAGTTTGTAAGAGTTTCAATATATATCATACTGTTTGGAATACATTATAAACACTAGTTCTTTCCACAAAATGTTAAAAGACTTTGATTAATAATTCTATTGATTTTTATAGGGAAAGAATTTTAGATATGAAACAGTTTCCATATGAAAGTGGCTCCAAGTATTATTAGTTTCATTTGGAGGCTCTATTACAAGAATGAGTGTTATGTGAGATATTCAAAATGCCCAAACTGCCAGATTCCCTTTCACTTTAAGATTCATTTATCTCTTATAAATGAGATAAATAAATGAAGGACTGGGGTTGTAGCTCAGTGGTAGAATGCTTTCCTAGCATGTGTGAGGCACTGGGCTTGATCCTCAGCACTACATAAAAATAAATAAAGGCATTGTGTCTATCTACAACTAAAAAAATTTTTTAAAAAGTAGTTGAATGGTTAAGAGCATCAAGTTATAATAATTATAGGGATATGTTGGAGGAAACAGATTAATAAAACTCTTCAGATTGTCTGCATCATCTTCATCCAGATTATGGGTAAGCATTAGACAAGTTTCTCTGCTTACAACCATGACATATTATTAAGGTAATGTTCTTTTCAAAATCATTTGAATCATCTAAAATTCGAGGCATAAAGGAACCAAAATAAAATCACTATTTTGATCAATCATATTTATTTTCCTTCATTTATGAGAAGTAAAAACACTCTTTGGATTATCCTTTGACATTTTTATTTTATGACCTAAATGTTTGTCTTTTTTTTAAAAAGTGGTTATCAAGCAGGGTGAAGTGGTGCATGCCTGTAATCCCAGCACTTTGGGAGGCTGAGATAGGAGAATCACGAGTTCAAAGCCAGCCTCAGCAACGGTGAGGTGCTAAGCAACTCAATGAGACCCTGTCTCTGAATAAAGCACAAAATAGGACTGGGGATGTGGCTCAGTGGTCAAGTACCTCAGAGTTCCATCCCTGGTACAAAAAAAAAAATAAAGAAAAAGTGGAGATCATGTTTGCAGATGAAGTTTCCACTTGTGTTTTTGTTGTCCACTAATATAGTTAAAAAACTTAAAGAAATATTAAAAAGAAACCTTGGCTAAGAGCATAGGGAAGTGTAATGTTAGAAAATACAGTCATGCAATACTGTTGTTTTGTTATTTTATGTGACTTACAGAAATATCAGTTACTTTCTAAGCGAAAAGATAATTTTTATAAAACCAAATCATCTTGTGGTCATTATTGATTCAATTTGATACCTACATCTATGGTTCTAGAAGTAGAACTTGAATCAAACTCACTTTTCAATTCAGTAGGTCTGGTGTAGAACTCAAATAATTTACTTTTTAACAAGTTCTAAGGTAATGTTAATGCTATTTTCAGACCCTTTAAAAACCACAAAGGTATATCATCATTAAGCAGGTAGAAGATTATAAAAATTCACTCTCTTAAGACAAAGCTTCCAACTGATTTAAGAGTGTGGCTCATGTTAGGGTCATAAAACTTGTTTTTTAGTCTTGACTCTGAAAGACTCAACATACAAGTTGATAATAGCCTTACCCTATGAGAAAAAATTGACCCACAGTCTTCAAAAAGAAAAACTTCAGGTTTTTCTTCTGTTTGTTTGCTTTTATGACACTGAGGATTGAACCCAGGGCTTCATCTACCCTAGCTAGGCAGGCAGTCTACCACTGACCTACAGACACCAACCTAACTACCACCTCAGAAAGCCAAACTATAGCCTCTGCAGCAAGCAGTACTGAAAGCCAAACCACAACTGCTATAATAACTGGTTCTGAATAGTTAGGACTTTGTCAATAAAGACTAGGTCAGTGAATGCCAGTTTCCTTCCTAGCTTCCAACTAAAGACCAATCAAAGAATGTCAAATGCGTTTCCCAGTCCAGTTACATGAGGACCTTGCTTCAGAGTGGTGCCTTCCAACTTCCCCTACCTAAACCTTCAATCAGAGCACATCTGAAACCTTCTTCCCCATCCACCCTAAAAAAGTCATTGTATTAACTTGTATAAGAATATGCCTGATTTTGAGTCTCTTGCAGACATCAGTATTGCTGGTTGACTCCCTTGATATAGCACTGTTTGAATAAATAGCCTCTTTTAGTTCTCATTTCTATGATTTTTTTTTATTTCTACAGTTCCACCAATTAATAACTCTCTGATCTTGATAACATAGTTCAATTCTCTATGCCTCAGTTTCTTTATGTATAAAATTCAGGTAAAAATAGTATTTATAAATGATGCAATTTTGTTCATATCATTATTTAAATTATATTCAATTTGTCATCTTTTTATGGTATCACTGAAACCAATATTCCTCATTGTAATATACCTGTATGTAAGTTTGTAATACCATATCAAAAATATAACATCTATGGGGAAACATCAGATCTGTATGATTAATCTGTATGATTAATATCCCTTGAAATTTATGCAATGGCAGTATTTAATGAACTTGTAAGCCTTACATCGCAATAATACTATATACACTAAACTAAAGTCATCTCTATTTTTGTAATAGTTGCTTAGAAACTCAGAATTATTACTGTTTTTGTATATTTTTTAAGAAAATATTTTTAGTTATAGATGGACACAATATCTTTATTTTGTTTTATTTTTATGTGGTACTGAGGATCGAACCCAGTGCCTCTCACATGTGAGGCAAGTGCTCTGCCACTGAGCCACAACCCCAGCCTCTGTTTTTATATTTTTAAGGCATATTTATTTTCATTATTTTTGTCAGTGTCATTATTTAATAAGCAATCTCAAGACAGGCAGAGTAAAAAACAAGATAAAACAAGTTATATATATGTGCATATATAGAGAGATACATAGTTTAAAATAAATTTACTTATGATGTTATTTCTACTTAAGTCTGTGTATGCCTTCTTAAATATTTAGTCTTATTTAATGTATTATAAAATATGTACATTGTTTGCCAAAAAGTTCTGGTAAGTCTAAGTCTGAAATATATTTGTAGATACCTTTTAAAAAATTTTAATTTTTATAAATTTAAATTAAATATTTTAAACTGATGCATAAAAGCATAAAATGGTACATATTTGGGGTATCATGTGATTTGTCTGTATATTCAATGCATTTCCAATAAAATTATGAATGTCAAAAAATTTGATTACACATAAAATATACATTAAAAGTTGAACCACCCAGATAAATTCTCTTTTCAATTCATCTTAAATCTTCACATACTTTCCAAAGGTAACCAAAACATTAGGTTGATATATAAACTTCTATTTAAAAGATTATAAATTTCTATTTGCTTTTTTTTTTTACTAATGCAACTCATCTGCTCTTTGGAAAAATTTTATTTTTTCTGATTACTCTTGTCAGTCTCTACGTATACTATTTACTTAGATTTTTAGTTTGAGTTTATGAATAATGCTTAGACCTGTGCCTTTGTTAACTGGCATAAAACTATTTAAAAAATCTAGTTAGGAAATGTCACCGATAGAGACTGCTATGAAAATACTATTATACAGAGATTTGGGCCTAGTCTAGCTAATGTTTTTTTCTGCAGAAACAGTTACTCTAGGGATAGGGACTGACTTTTTACTGTGAAGGCATACCAGATAAGAAAAAGAAAAAGGATGTATACTACAGAGCATGATGGACTACAAATGGTGACTTGATTTTAATACAAATTAGCTTCACTTGATTTAATCACCCAGTGAAACTTGTATAAAAATA
Source organism: Xerus rutilus (assembly GCA_028644305.1). Taxonomy (NCBI): domain Eukaryota; kingdom Metazoa; phylum Chordata; class Mammalia; order Rodentia; family Sciuridae; genus Xerus; species Xerus rutilus. The sequence continues at coordinate 42,910,847 of CM053411.1, read as the reverse complement.
ATGTCTAGGATTTATTAGTGCTTATTCATTGCTTTGTAGATATTTGTTAATTTAATCTTATCCAACTCATTTCATGGATGGAGCCAGAGAAACAAAGTGAACTCCCCAAGCTTACACAGCTGGTGAACAGCAGGTGGGATGTGAACACAAGATGTGCACATTCAGAAACTAAACTCTTAATTTCTGCACTGCATTTCTTCTCAAGGAAAATGAATATTCTTCCGCAAATAAATACCAACCAGAAAAATTAAAAATATGAAACATTGAAAGAAGCAGGAAAATCATCTTCCTACCCCTATTTCTTGTTACTGGGAAATGGTGTCACACAGTTCTCAGTAGCTTTGCAATGGATTCTAGGTCATATTTCCATAGATAACAGAACAGCAGTTTCCACCTCCTTTCACCTCACTGTGTTATATAGACTGGCAGCTGTTAAGATTTCAAAAAAGCATTCTCTTTTAACCCGACTCATACAATACATGGTAATCTGCATGAAAATGAACAGGACTGAATATGGAACACTCTTAGGCAAAAGATGGCAGACATAACTGAAAAGGCCCTCTCATTGCAGTCTGAATTTAACATTTAATTTTCTTATTAGCTCCAGAAGGGCAGGCTGATTTTCCACAGGTGTAAGCAATATACATAATTAATGCCACACCTCAGGACTCAAAGAGCGAGCACTGGCCAGCATTAACTGTATACATGCTGGGTTGAAATTAGATCATATCCAATATTCAATTTTGAAGTTACAGTTATGAATGATGTGATTCACTTATGCATTTGAAAGATGTTATTTCCCTTTGCTTTTATAAATAGCTTCAGAAAGCCAACATAGCATTCTCTTGGAAAAGAAAAGGCTCTCATTAATCCATGAACAGGAATCATGTAGACTGTTAAAGCTGCAGTGAATGCGAATAAAATTGGGCTGAATAATGACATTTAAAGTAAAACAGAAAGATCCACAATTTATTTGCAGTTGCCGAGCACTGAATGCACAGTTAAATTGCAGTGACTTGAAACACAGGGTCTTTTCAAGAACAATTGGCATCAAAACCATTTTCAGGCTTGAATTATGTGCATCTAAGTTATTGTGTAACTATTTTGGGGGGTATGAAAAATGGATTCAAACCACAGTTGTTAAGAAGGAAAAAGGGCTCCTAACTGCCAAGTTCAATTTTCAACATTTCAGTAAATAGAACAAAGGAGACCCAACTAGAATTTCACCTGAGTTTTAGTGACCCTATAGCAGACCTCCTCAGCTTTGAACATTATAGGATCTCTCTCTTATTACTTTCAACACATTATTTCATCAACCTCTGACCTCTGCAGGAAGCTGATATGCCAAAATTTTTAAAGGAAAAGCCTCATTCCAGTAGGTTGATCTGAAATCAGTAGAAACCCAAGTGGTTTGCTCTCTGATTATCTCTGAGGAGAGCTCTCTGCCTGCTTGAGAGATTCTAAAAGTAGCTGTCGTATTTTGCTAGGTGAATGATACACCAAAACTTCTTCCCTTGTAATTCCTCTTATTCCTATAAATAATCCTTTTGCAGATAAGAATGTAGTTATATTATAGACCAGCCAATTGGGAATAGTTTGCTGTTATGGGGAAGAGATCAGTATTGTTCCAGCTAAATGTGAACAAGGGAAAATAATTACAAAATGGCTGATTGTGGCATGGTCAATTTTATGGCTACAAAATACAGAAAAATTAATTGAACCACAAGAGGATCAAAGCCTTGTTTATTTTGTTTGTTTTGCCTTGTTTTTTTAATTTCATTTAAGCCACTCTGTCCAGCTGGATTAGTCAATTACAAATAACCATTAGCAAAGACGGATTTCATTTATTGAAGGTCTTCAGTGATGTTATTTCTATCATTTTAAATTTCTTGACTCATGTATATAAGATAATTGTCACATGGTGCCAGTCCTTTTGTGAGAGTCATTGACTTAAGTATTCTTAAAACAAACAAAAACTTTTAAAGATACTTTGTGCCAGAGACTATTCCATACGCTACAGTGGGGAAATAAGCAAGATAGTAATAAGTGCTAAAAAGAATATGAAACAGGGATTGGAAAATAGTAGGGTGGGCAGAGCCGTAGAAGTAACATGCACTATGTGACCTTTCAGCAGGAAAACATTACAGACACAGGGAAGAGTGAGTTTAAAGTATTTGGCTTGGGAATAAGCTCACTTGAGTGAGTTTAAAGTACTTGGCAGAATTCAAAGAGCAGAGTTCCAACAATATAGTAGAAGAAGGTAGAGTGGCAGGAGATTAGGTCATATAGATTTGTTGGGGTAAGATTTTGTATGACCATGTCAACTTAGAAGAGTGCTTTGAATTGTATCTTAAATGCAATGGGAAGGTAATGAGGGAGTGATATGATCTTATTTATATCTTCAAATCCAATCACTTTGTTGTTTTTTTTGGAATAGATTTTGTGATAGAGACCCAAGTATGAAAGCAGCAATATCAACAGGAAGGCAAAACACAGAATTTTCTTGATGTCTTTCTGTTTCTTCAGTGAAATGAAGTGAAAGCAAAACGTTGGATACTCATGGGAGGCAGGATGGTTGATTGGAGGTATAAGGAAAGGAGAGGTATGAAGTAATCATTTGAGAAAGTGATGGGATGAGTTGACCAAAAGTGTTGGTAGATCTACAGTTTGCGATGAGACAAGTTGAAGAATGAAGTTCATAAAAAATTAAAAAAAAAATTGAATCAATTCCTCCAACTCATTCCTTAGTGAAGAACAACTGAGAGAAACAAACAGCAGCAAGTTGAGTCTAAGCTGATAAACTAGCTTAAGTCAGTAATTGAAAGAGCTGTATTTGAAATGTCTCATGAATTGCTGAGGATTTTGTATTTCCTTTCCTTTCCTCTGCTGTTTTCTAATAAGATTTCAAAGAGCATCCCATGGACACTTTAGGAAGAGAGGAAGGTAGGGACCTAGGTCTATTTATTCTGAGGTAGGTTGGTAATCATTGCAGTTCTGTCTGTCTTTTTGAGCATTTGGATAGTACTCAATTCAGAGCACTTAGTACAGAGCACTTAAACCTAACTAGAAGGCTCAGGTAAAGCACTCTTTATAATATATGGTCTGTTTGCCTCCATGTCAGGCCTCCTCTTGTCTACTGTTTCTCTCAGAGCATCTTCTTCATGGAAATTCATGAAGAACCTACCTGCTAGGCTTTTTTTTTTTTCTTTCTTTTTATGGGGGTGGTGTGGTGGTGGTGGCGTATGTTTTTGATGATTGAACCCAGGGCATGCTAGGCAAATGCTTCAACACTGAGCTACATCCCCAACCCAATACATGAAAAACCGTTCGACATCATTAGCAATTAGGGAAATGCAAATCAAAGCTACACTAAGATTTCTTCTCACACCAGTGAAAATGGCAGTCACCAAGAATACAAATAAAAAATGCTGGAGAGGATGTGGAAGAAAAGGCATGCTTTTACACTGTTGGTGGGACTGTAAATTAGTACCACTGCTATGGAAATCAATATGGAGTTTCCTCAAAATACTAAGCATGGAGGGGCTGTGGTTGTGGCTCAGTGGTAGAATGCTTACCTACCATGTGTGAAGTACTGGGTTCTATCCTTAGGACCACATAAAGATAAATAAGTAAAATAAAGGTATTGTGTCCATTTACAACCAAAAGAAAAAAGAAAAAAAGACTAAGCATGGAACTATCATATGACCCAGCCATACCACTCCTCGGAATTTATCCTGAAGAATTAAAGTCATATTGCAGTGTACACATGCATACCCATGTTTATAGCAGCACAATTCACAATAACCAAACTATGGAACCAGCCTAGGTGTCCATCAACAGAGGAATAGATAAAGAAAATGTGGTATATATACACAATGGAATATTACTCAGCCATAAAGAAAAATGAAATTATGGCATTTGGAGGAAAATGAATGGAACTAGAGACCATCTTGTTAAGTGAAATAAGCCAAACTCAGAAGGTCAAAGGTCATTTTTCACTCATACACAAACACTAAAGTGGAAAAAAGAAAAGAAAGGTGGGGATGGATCTCCTGAAAATCAAAAGGAGATCACTAGAGGAAAGGGACCAGGGGCTGGGAGGTGGGAGAGGAGGAGGGAAGTGCTGGGGAGTGATACTGTCCAAATTTATACTATTATATTGTATGCATGTACAAATATGAAATTACAAATCCCATCATTATGGTACAACTATAATGCACCAATAAAAAATGTGGGGAAAAAAGAACTTATCTGCTGGTCTCTTGGCAGACAGGTTCAGGAATAGGTTCCTGGTTAGTCAGGAATCCTGCATCAAGACTATTTATCAAGGTCCCTACAACAATTTCACTTTTGCTGTTTGATAGACATTTTTGTCATGGGTTATATCCAAAATCTTAGAGCCTCCTCACAATATGCCTGAAAAATCAGGCCACTGTCCTCAAGGAACCCTGACTCCCTTATATTTATGCAGACATTTCCAAGCCCTTCTTTTCTAAGGTGGAGCCTGATGGAAGGGCAGGGCTGGGGAGCTAGTAGAGCTGGTAGCCAGAACACTGGCATTTCATACTGTTGCTTTTCTCTTCACAGAGACTAAAGTTAAACTTAGTATTTTAGTCCACCAGATTGGACTCTTGCAATGTTAATGGAGTTTAAAATTTTCAGAAGCTTCTGGTGGAACTGCAAATTGGTACAACCAATCTGGAAAGCAGTATGGAGATTCCTTAGAAAACTTGGAATGGAATCACCATTTGAGCCTGCTATCCCACTCCTCAGTCTATACCCAGAAGACTTAAACAGAGCGTACTACAGTGCTACAGCCACTTCAATGTTTATAGCAGCTCAATTCACAATAGCTAAACTGTGGAACCAACCTAGATGCCCTTTGATAGATGAATGAATAAAGAAACTGTGGTATATATACACAATGGGATATTACTCAGCAATAAAAGAGAATAAAATTATGGCATTTGTAGGTAAATGGATGGAGTTGGAGAATATCATGCTAAGTGAAGTAAGCCAATCTCAGAAAACCAAATGCCAAATGTACTGTTTGATAAGTGGATGCTGATCCATAATGTGGAGAAGGACATGGGAACAATGGAGGAACTCTGTTCATAGGGGGGTAAGGGGAGAGGGGGCATGGGGACAGTAAAGGTGGTGAAATATGATGGTCATCATAGCCCTAGCTTTATGTATGACTGCATGTATGTTGTGATTCTATATCACTTACAACCAGAGAAACGAAATGTTATCCTCCATCTGTGTACAATGAATCAAATTGCACTCTGCTATCATGTAAGCCTAAATAGAACAAATAAATAAATTAAATATGAAAAAAAGAAAAAAATCTTTAAATGTACAAAAATGTGACTTTCAAGATGATTGTTCTGCTAGAGATATTTAGAAAGTCTGCTTTGAACTTTGAACTATTCATAGCTTCTTTTTAAAAATGTGTATAAGCATTGGAGATGAAAATATTCAAGAGATCATGGTTTCATTCGGAACAAAAATGCATTTAAAAATTCCTGTAATGATATCCACTTTCCATGGATATAAAATTAAAGATTTTAACCCCCACCTAAAGGGTGAAATGAGAAGGAAACTGGCAAAGAGCATTTGTTTCTCCTATTAGATATTTTTTTAAGTTGCTGGGCAAAGTAAGTTTATTTATTTTTTCACAGTTGCTGATTGAATAAGTATTTCAAATTTATATTCTTATGACCAAAACAAAAGTAGAAAAGACTGAATATTTTCTGAAGAAATCAGACACAAGGATTAAATACATATATAAAAAAGCATATTACAACATCAGATGAGATGACCATACTGCACAGTAGCCCAGCCTTCTGAATCAGTCCGCTTCTTTTCATGAAGCCCTGTGGGTTACCTATTAGGTGTGTAAATTTGATTCATTTTCCTTGGCTTTAGTGTGTATGACTCTCAGAACCCACAGTGGCATTCTGAAGATTAAGTGAGATAAATGGAAATTGCTACCACTAGTGCTGCTATTATTGCCATCATTATTATTAATTTATTATAATGCAAAAGTCCAAAGTCTATCATCAAAGACATTGCAATTTAATAGTGTGGATAAGAGAAACATTCAATTCAACTGACAGTTGTGAATGATTTCTTATATGAAATATAAGAGAAGAGTTAATGGAGAGAAGTTCAAAAATCCCTTATAGATATGCTAAAAGACGTATTATGATCAGAGACACAATCATACTGTGCAGTCCTTTGTGTCAGCACAGACAAGTGAAAACCTTTCATTGAGAGCTATAAACTAATTTTAAAGCTGTAAAGTTGACACACTCTTCTTTATGAGATAAGGAGAATTGATGGAAAGAAGGAGCTTTCCTTCCCTGGCAACATCCAGGCTCTGTGTTTTGCCTGCAGCTTATTTGCCCTCAAATAGAAAGTCAGAGATGCTACCCTAAGGCAAGTGCACCTTGGCCAGGAGTTTTTCTGTGTAATTATCATTGTCTATCAGGGCCCTCATTTCCTGGCATACCCTTAATGGCTCTTCTTTCTTATTACTGTTGACCCTAATCCTCTCTGACTTGAACCTTTATAAATAAGTCCCACCAGCATCGTAAAACCTTTCTAAAAAACTTCCTTTCCTGAATTCACGTGGCTTTTGTCCATGTACTAGAACATTTATGTTCAACAGAAATATATCCTCTCATTCCACCGGTGTCATACACATTCTGAAGGCTGGAATATAATCTTTCAGTGATCTCTGTCTTTCAGAATATATCACCGAGAGCTAAGAACCTAGAATGATGGAAATATATGTTTTTTTAATGGGCTTCATTAAACAATTATTAATGTTTTTATAATCCTGTGAATTCCCTGTATTAGTACTTTACCTGTAATTTTCCACTGAAGAAGAGAGCATGCTGTGGACCTCAGTATTGTGATTACATTTTGAGTAGTTCTTTTGCCTTCTATAAGAGTTCCAGAAATAATTGATTTATGAGCATGAGGCTTGGAGTTTGATTATTTTAAGGCACATCAGCAATATGTCCACCCTGAAACCACAGCTGCTGTAGCCGTGCATTTGCATCTGGACTCCTCTCATCCAAGCTGAATTTGCTGTACCATGAGTCTCACTTTAAATCTCAGTTCTGTGGGAGTAGGTACTCCCAACTCAAGTCTCACAAGCCGTCTAAACATAACTTTTAAAAAATCCCTTTTACATGTCTTCTGGTAGCCCTCAATAAAAATACATGAATCAAATATGTTACTTATATGTGTAAATGTGCTATATTGCTCATTTCTATAAACACCTAATTATCAAAGTGATTCTCTTTCCTATATTGTCATTATGATATTTCAAATAAGCTTAGGCTTAAATTGGTTTCCTTTTGTATATTTACATTTAGTATACTGAATTAAAACAAAAAAATTTTCATTTTCAGACACTTACCATTTATAACCTAACATGTTCTTAAAATAATAGAATGCAGACACATGGACTAGAGAAAAGGCACATATGAGTGACAGACACACCCATATTCCACCTGTGTTCTCTTAGTATAATAGTGGATGGAATTAAACAAATTGTAATTCCCCTTCAGTGAGCGTCAAGTCATCATCCCAGTGTAACAAAACACAGTATTCCAGATATATTATGACCATAGAAGAGCAAAGCAAAATTGTCTGCTCTCAGTTGAAAATTGAGGACTCTAATCACATTTATTCTTCACTCATACCATATTTTAATAGAAGCATTGGCACACCTGAGCAAATTTAGAGGAGAATAATTAGGGCAAAGAGCTCTGGAAAAAACTGAGACTTGAGAATTTTTTCCCCTCAGGAAAAGAGAAGATTCAACAGGCAATGATGACTGTTTTTATATATCTGGAAGATATATCATGTTAAAAAGTAATTTATTTTGTGAATTATAGAACAAATAGGTAAGTGCTAGAATACTGAATGTTTAGGAAAAAATAATAAATACCTTTGTAAACAATTAGAGCTGTCCAATAATGCAGTATATGAGAAAACACCAAGCCTTGTATCATCAGAGGCACTTAAATTGGTATTTTATGAAACGTTATTGAGTATTTCTAAACATTCTGATGGGGACTTGGCAAAGATGATCCTTGATGTCCCATAGGACACTGATATTTATTTATTTAGAATGGAACCTGTTGGCTAAAAGCCTAAAATACTGAATCATCAGTAACAATTCAAACACATTTCCAGATCAATTATATCAGTTTGTCTGAAATAGAACTAGTTTATAAGTTTATAGCTATTTGTCCAGCATAATTTTCTTTTTTTGTGTGTGGTACTGGAAAGTTAACTGGGAAGTGTGTGGTGCTTTACCACTGAGCTATATCCCAGCCATTTATTTTCAGACAGGGTCTCACTAAGTGCCAAGACCAGCCTTGAACTTGAAATTTTTCTGCCTCAGCTTTCTGAGTCTCTGGGATTACAGGAGTGTACAACTCTGCCTGGCCAGAGTATGTACATATTTATTCATATTTTTGTTTCAATATAATTATTAATACTGCTCATTTTTTACTTTAAATATTGCCATAATTTGAAACAAAAATCATATGGTTAGACTAATTATATTGGTCATTTTTTCAAAGTATTTAAAATATTAATACTTAAAAGATATGATTGATATTTCATTTATATCCCCTGATGACTTGTATGTTAATAAACAGTATATACTTACCGAAGATCAATTAATTGAATTAGTATAAAAATAATATGCCAGGGACTGGGATTGTAGCTCAGCGGTAGAGCGCTTGCCTCGCATGCGTGAGGCCCTGGGTTCGATCCTCAGCACCACATACAAAGCAATAAAATAAAGACATTGTGTCCATCTATAACTAAAAAAATATTTAAAAAATAAAAATAAAAAAAATAATATGCCATATATTTTCATATGGTACTAAGGGAAATAATAATAATAAAGATAATTCTTTCAAATTCACAAGGTATTTATTTCCTTAGAAGTTTTAATGTGCATAAACTCCCAAAGTTCTTAGGAAGAGAGAAAATATTGGTAACATTTGACTTTTAAAATGTGAAAACTTGGACAGCTTGTGAGAGAAATGCCCTAAAACATTCTATATGGAAATAGATTTTTGGATGGAGGTTTAGAGAAACACACACTTTTTTGTCCAAGAGTTTCCATTTTTATTATGCTGCTTCAGGGCTTAAGACGTATTTGGTCTTTATATCAGATATATTTACAAAGAGCTGAGTAAACAATATTCACTTCTCCTGTAACATCTTTACTTATTTCCTTGTGGTATAATTTAGGTATTAATGATGTAGAATATAGTTAAAGTTTGATTTGTAAAGCATGGATGGTTGAACTATCAATGGCAGAAAGATTTAAACTGTAAAGAAACTGGAATTATTTCATATTGAAAATGGAATTGGCTTAATTAAATGTTTAGATACAATTTAGAAAGAGATTTTTTAAAACTAAAAGTAAATACTGATTTTATTCTACATAGGATTTCTGATACTATAAAATTATATATTTGAATTTTTATATAGTATTTGTGATATACCTGCTCTCAAGATATCATATTTAAATGAAGAATGGTCAAGAGACACCTACCTTCTTTATGAAGCCACTAATGAAATACTGACATTAATTCTGTTCATTCTTTGATTTGTTTATTCACTTTATTGAGGGTTCCTGACACTGTTCTAGATGCTGAAATAATGCTGGAGTACTCTGTACCATATGCTACTGTAATTCATACACATTAATATTTCTAATTCTTATGTTAAATATTAGATAAAGAAGTTCTGAGCTGGGATTTGAACTTGGGCAGTGTGACTCTCTAAGCTCTACACTGTTAATTTCATAGAGATTAGGCAACAATATTGAGTACTTAGCTACTCTAATAATTTCATATGTATCTACATCATTTTCTTAAACAATTTATTATTTTTATGAAAAGTAGCTAAAGTTGTTTGTGGTTATTGTTATGTTGCTGGTTTCTTTTTTGTAAACTGAAAATCGTTGGTTATGCCTTATGGTAAAAAATTAGAAATGCTATATAGAATTATCTGTAGATTAGTATAATATTAAATATTTGGGAAGTGCAAAATATATATGAAGAGAATCTCTTAACAAGAGGTAGAGAAAGGCCAAGGGCAAGGATAAGTCACAAAACTAATAAAAAAGCAAAATGATTTATTGGAAATAGAAGTATTATGGCAAGCTACATAAATAAAATATCAGTATGTACTTACCATGTAATACTTTCCACCATGCCTTAACGGTGATCAAATTTTGCTGAGTAACCATATCTAATTATGATCCCATTACCTGAAGAATGAAATTATGATGAAACATGCTTTAAGAAGAGAATATATTTGGTGTAGAATCTATTGTGTTTAGAATTATTCTGTCAGCATATGGAAAAACTGAGTCCTTAATAAAAATATGACCAATTGAGGACATAGGAAAGGAACAATACAGTTTGAAATATTTGTTAGTGATGTTTTCTGAACTGTGATGGGAGAAATTACTAGTGAAATCATAAGTAGCAGAAGTGTAACTGAACAGATCAGACCTAGAATATAACATTCCATAATAGTTATGCTATTTTAAGAGGGACAGAGACAAAGCTGTTCATGTTCAAAGGCAAATAAACAACGCAGTTACAAGATATTAAACCATAGCATGTAAGGATTGTTTAAAAGAACAAAACATTCAGAGACCATGGTTACTATATTCAAATATTGAGATGATATTAACATGAAAACTACAATAAGGTGGAATTTTAAATAATTCTTAACTGGTCAAATTGCCTGAAATTGAAATTGGTTGCTTAAAAATAAGGGGATTTCCTAATCTTAGATGTCTAACCCTGATTTAATGACCACTTGTTTGGACGCTGTGAAGAAGATACAAACATTAAATTAGTGGTTGAATAACAGGACAGTAAGATTCTTTCAACTAATGAAATTCTGAAATCATCAAGGCATTCAAAATGGAAAGGTTCTCCATTAGAGGATAAAATGAGTGACCCAAGAAGAGCAAACGCTAATCTATTAAAAATAAAGTTCCTAGTTTAAAGGAATGAATGAAGAAAAGAAATATGTTAAAGAGAAGAAGAGAAATACATTGTAGTAAAATGAGGAAAGTTACCTCTTCAGATGTGTACAAGAGCATTATGAGGCTATCAAAAGCCTTTCATTCTGGAATGATAGCCATCATTTGTTTTTTTCCCCTTTTTCATTCACAAGACTTATTGAACTCCTAGCTGTCAGGGATTTATTGACAGGTACAGGGCTTGCTCCCTTGCAGCTTTTATTTTAGCTAGGATTATAGAGATTATACAGTAAATTTTACAATTTATTATTTAGCCACAGTAATAACATATGAATAAATGTACAAATTAAACTTGTTAGGAAAAAATTGCAAGATATTATAATCAAAGTGTATCCAATCCAATCTAGTTTATCACTTAAGCTTTCTTTAAACATGTAATAATTAAGATAGGTTTTGAAATATGAAGCAAAACCCATTAGGGGAAGTAAGTGGAGTGGGGTGTTCATGAAAGGAACTGAAAAGAGCTAGGGCAGACAGTGTGAGCAGACCAGGAGTAAGAGTTTCTGGAGATAAACTGGTAAGATTTGGGATTTTTAACTTTAATGAAAAGTCATGTTTAAACAGAGGAGTGAAGAAATTAATCTATGATTAATGATCATCTCTCTGCAGTTTGGGGAACAGTAAATTTGGGAAGTAAAAAGGGAAAATGGTGACTGTAGAAAGAACAGTTAAGCTGTAATTACAGTGTTTCAAAGCAAGAGACTGGTAATTTGGTCAATGAAAATAGCAGTAGAAATAGAGTAAACGCATCAGCTTTGATAGATGTATAAGAAAGACTTTCCTTTGGAAAGATAGAAAAGAGACAAGAAAAAATTATACCTGCTAGAAAGAGAAGCAAAACGACATGAGGTAAGTGTTCTGGAGAGACAGAGGGAGACCTAATGCAGAGCTTTGAAATGTACAAGCAAGAAAAATAGGTTGGTGGCTAGGTGCTTTGTGGGGGAAAAAAAAAAGGTCTATTTTACAAAATAAATTACAGTGTGTTTTCTTTTTGGAGACTTCTTTTTTATTATGTTTTGAAAGAAGACAGAGCTTACAATCAGTGTATCAGTGTGCCTCAAGGGAGAGTGAGACACAACTGTCACCTCTGCCCTTGCAGTGAGTCCTTGTTGATCAGATGCTGCCCAGTTGAAACCCTGGCAACATTTCTTATAGTACCTGAATTATCACTATAAAGCTTCTACTCAAATGCTAACCTGGAATTACTCAGGCTTTTGAGTTCCAGCTTGCTTATATCATTAAATGATATGGTCCTAGAACCAGTGCTTAGAAAAGGAAATTGAACTCTTATTTGAAAATGCTTAGTGCAGAGAGAGAAGGTGAAAAGTGATAAATAACAGGGATAATGACATATAAAAGCATCATTGGTTGCACAACCATAATTTTAGGAGATTTTCAATGACCAAGTTTTAACAGAAAAAGTTTAAAGGGCAATATCAAAAACAAAGCTTGCCTCACCTCTGACTGTGGCAATGGGCCACATATTAGGTAACAAAATAGATTCAGACAAACAAGCAAATAAAAATATGAAGACATTGGATTTTAATATATTAATTATGTATTTATCTATTTATTATTGAGAAAAGCGAATTTCACCTAAAAGTAAAAGCAACGTAATCTTTGTTGTACCATTGGATTTCTCCATACCCTTGCCCCTTGCTCCATGCCCCAGATATATTCCTGGGAAATTGGCCAGTCCACCTGGTTCTGAGTGAGATCTATATGGTTTCAAGCCTCAGCTATTCCACTTCTTGCTTTGCATCTTCCTTTTTATCCACATAACTCTGGAGGAAGCCTCCATAGGGCACATTTCCATCTCAGCAGAATCTATGACATTGTACCTTGTGCCTGACATATTTTCTTTCATTTTTCCAAGCTCATGTACCTATGGTTCCATTCTAGGGAGTTCTTTATTTCTGCAAACTGCTGAATTCATCCTTGCATTGCGTCTTCACCCCCATGGGACACTGGATTCCACTAAAGGGGCTTCTCGTTTCCCACTGCTCTGCTTTACTTCCCAGCACTTATCCCACATTGTCATTCTATATTTGTTTTGTGTTTATTTCTAAGAATCTGTCACCTCTACTATAAAATTGTCTTTAGTAGGAGTCTTTTGTTGTAAGACCAGTACCTAGAACAGGGCCTCACCCATTAAAGGTACCCACTGAATAATTTCTCAGAGAAAGAACAAAGTACTTACATAGTGAAGACACACGTAACAACATATGCCTAATGGTGATGTAAAAACACATGATGTATACAAAGTGCTTTTTGGTGATGAACTGATTCGTCGCTTGTACTGCGGTGTAATCTAAATATGATGTGGATATCAATACAATAAGCAAGCTGATCTGGTAGCTTGTGGATATGTCTTTATAAATCTTACTGTTGACTGCGTTTCAACATGAAGACTTCAAAAATAAATGCTAATTTAGTTTCGGAGATACAGCATTTGATATTCAACTTTGATCATGTACAAATTCCTGAGCACCAACATCGAATTATGTGACAAAAGTTATTTACAAACATACATATCTAGACTTGCCAGAAATTTAAGTAAATGGAAATGAAAGAGGCCTCTTAACTCTAGTAAGGAATGGATTGAGAATTCCCACAAACACTCTTTATTTTGCTTTCACTAAATTGGTTTTTGTGAATGCAGCTTTAGCTGGGGCAGAGAATAGTCCCTTGTTTCACAGAATTAGGCCTGACTTGGCAGCGGTTTTTTGTCATGGGTAATGGGAAGATGTTACTTTGTTACTTTTTTGAAAATGCCAATTGAGAGCGTTTTCTATAGGAGTCACCAGGTGTGACACTTACAGAAGGATGGGGATGGGAAAACAGATCACCCCAATACAGCCCTTCATAAAGATGATAAGAGTCATGGAGGAGGAAAGTGAAAATGGGATGGGAGAAGAACCCCTGTCCCGTAAATTATTCTCTTTGCACTCTTGAAACTATCAGCTTTTCATAAGAAAAAGAACTCTCAAAAGCACACTGGCAATTAGTACAAAGATAGATTCATCTGAACTTCCTAGACGGGAGAAAAAAAACATCCAAGGAAAATTCCACATAGGTAGGTAATTAAGTAATTTCAATGATACCTATTTGTCTTCATGTTCAAATGATTGAATTAGTCCTTCCAGACAGATTAACTTTCTGAAAATATTTATTTTTTGTTATTATGAGAACAATATGAAAAATGTCTGAAGTACAGTAGAACTGCTCTTCTTGTATTTTTATTCTTGTAACCAACCAAGTATTCATATTTTCCAGTTATTTATGTATAATTTTCATTAAATTCACCCATTTTTTAATTTGTAGTTCACTGAGTTTTTGGAAATACCCCATTAAGTAATGATTACCCAGTGAAATCATAGAATTGTTTCTTTACCCTGAGTTTCCTCTCATCCATCAGGAAAAAAAGCCCTCCCATTATCCCATCCCCAGTAACTACTACTTTACTTCTGGTCATACTAATATTACCACTGTAGAATTTCATCTAAATGGAATTACAAAATATGTAACTATTTGCTTTTAGTTGTTTGTTAGCATAATAAATTTTAAAATTTGGGTGGGGGCGGCTATTGGGGATTGAACTCAGGGTACTCAACCACTAAATCACAAACCCAGCCCTATTTTGCACTTTATTTAAAGATAAGGTCTCACCGAGTTGCTTAGCAAGTCTTGTTTTTGCTGAGGCTGGCTTTGAACTTGGGATTCTCCTGCCTCAGTCTCCCGAGCCTCTGGGATTACAGGCATGTGCTACCGCGCCCAGCATCTATTAGCATATTTTTAATGTTCCTCTATGTTATAGCATTTATTCTTTGTTCTTTTTCATTTTATTGAGTGATAGTATTCCAGTGTATGTATGTCCTACCAATTCAGCAGTTGACGGATATGTGGTTATTAATAGTCTGAGACCATTATGAATGATTCTGTAAAGAACAGTTATTAAAATGCCTATGTGTGGTCATATGCTTTCTTTTTTGTTTGAAATTTCTAACAGTGCAACACCTGGGTTGTATTTTACATGTGTTTGGCTTTAAAACATTACCATATTGTTTTCCAAAGTCACTGTACTATGTAAAATCCTCAGTGGTAATGCTGGCATTGCAAAATGAAGAGGGATGTATTTTGTTTTGTTTTGTTTTCTGGGAGAGATCTTATAGAACTGGTGGTTTTTGTTTTGTTTTGTTTGTGTTATATGTTTGGTACATTTGCAAGTGAAACTATCAGGGACTAGAGTTTGCTTTGTTGGCAGGATTTTCACAATACATTCAATTACATCTATATCTGCATCTTTATTTCTCTATGTATATAAATAGGTTATAAATGTATAAGTGTATATAAATAGGATATCTATAATAGGTTATCTATAATATTATATTTATATAAAGAGATTTTATAAAATATATACTATATATAATACACATGATCTCTGAGTAGCCATATAAACATGTTGAAAAAGTCATTGAGATACTATATATACATACATGCATGTACATATGTGTACATGCATGTATGTATACATTCATACATATGGTTCTCTCATTCTTTTTCTAATATATTTCTTCTTTAGAGTTTTGACAGTTTACATTTTTTTAAGAAATTGAATTTCATTTAAGCACTTCAATTTATCAGTGTTTTCACAGTATTCTCATACCCCTTAAATGTCTATGAGATCAGTTGTGACAGCCCTTTTTGGTACTAATGTGATGCTTGATTTTCTTTCTTTTTTTTTTTTCCTATCTACTCCCTTGGCCGATCTGTCATGAAGTTAATGATTTTTATGGAATTTTTTAAACAAATATGCTTTTGATTTGATTTTTTCATTTTTTATTCCTATTTTCAATTACATTAGTTTCTGCTCTCACCTTTATTATGTACATTCTTTTTCTTGTTACTTTGGGTTTAATTTACTCTTTAGTTTCTGAAGTAGAAGCTTTGGCTACTGACTTTAGATCTTTCTTTTCCATTATAAGCATTAATGTTAAAAATCTATACTACTTTAACTGCATTCCACCAGTTTGAATTGTTACATTTTCAGTTTTACTTAGTTGAAAATATTTTTAGATTTTTTGTCCAGCCTTACTGTTTGTCCCATGGGGTATAGAGAAATGCACTGTTTATTTTACAAATACATGGGGGTTTCCAGATGGGTTTCTGGTTTGGATTTTTAGATTATTTCCTTTGCAATTTGTGTATGTTTCATGCATATTATTCTGTGGTTATTTGAAGTGTTCTATAAATACAAATGAAGTCAATTTGATTGATCACTTTTTGGTTCACCTATATTTTATTCTTCTGCCTATTAATCTATTCATTAATGAGAAAAAAGGTGGAAATTTCTTATGTGATTGTGTATTTGCTTGTTTCTCCTTTCAGATCAATTGGTTTTCACATCAGGTATTTTTAAGCTCTGTTGTTAGGTGTGTGTGCACTTAGGATTTTTATGTCTTCTTGAAGAATCTTATTCTTACCATAATATAATGCACCTCTCTATCTCTAATGATCTTTCTTGTTCTGGAACTTACTCTGTCTGATAATAATTTTTCAACTCCATCTTTGGTTAGTATATACATGGCCTATCTTTTATTGTCTTTTTGTGTCTTAAAAATGAAATTTTGGGGGATGATTTTACATTTACTGAAGGTTACAAAGATAATAAGATTTCTCATATATGTTTCACTTGTTAATATTTTACATTACCATCGTTCATTTTCAAAATCTTAGACACAATCATTTATTGATTTTTCTTACTGTTTTATCTATATCCCATGGTCCAATCTAGGACATTTATCTACTCAACATTTATGTTTAGTCACTTACTGAAAATCGTAACATCAAAAACTTAGGAAGGAAGTGAAATTGTAGAGTTTTTGTAATTGGATGACTGCTGTTATTGTCATAACATGGACAGCTGTAAGTACAAAATGCTTTGTTATCCTTCTGGTAAACACACATGCATACACACATGCACATACACAAACATACCTCTAATTGATATACAAAAGAGAAAAATATCAAAGCATATTTCTACAAAGATATCATCAAATCACACAAGAAGACAGGAAGAAATGAACATAGGGATTACAAAGCAGTTAGAAAAAAAACAGGAAAATGGCACTGATGATACTTTTCCTATCAATAATTACTTTAAATGGGAAGAAAATTAAATTCCTCAATAAAAAGACACATAATGCATTAAGATTCTACCTACAAGTGAGTCATTTTAGCTTTAAGGACAAACATAGTTTGATAGTGAAGAGATGAAAAAGATAATCCAGCAAAAGGTAAACAAAAGAGAACAGAGTCAGCTAAATTTCTTTCAGACAAACTGTACCTTAAATCAAAAATTATAAAAAGATATGAAGGACATTATGTAATGATAAAGGGATGATTTTATTCAAGAATATAAAAGAATTATAAATATATATGTGCTCAACATTGGAACACCTAAATATACAAAGCAAATGTTAATAGAAGAGGAGAAAGAAGTTGACAGCAATACAATAACAATAGAGGACTTTAATACCCCACTTTCAAAAAGAGATAAATCATCCAACCAGGAAATCAATAAGTAAATACCAGAATTAAGCATCACTTCAGACCAAAGAGACCCGAGAGACATAAACAGAGCATTCTATCTAATAGTGGCAAAATAAAAATGATTCTTAGACATGCATGAAACATTCTCCAGGACAGGTTACATATGGGCCACAAAGTACTTCTTAACACATTAAAGAATGAAATCATGTCAAGCATCTTTTCTCACCTTAATATTCTGAATCTAGAAATTGATAACAGGAAGAAAATTGGAAAATGCACGAATATGTAAAAATTAAATAACATATTCCTAAAAACCAGTGGGTCAAAGAAGAATTCAGAAAGGAAACTAAAAAATACTTTGTGAAAAATGGAAAACAATACACCAAAACATAAGGAGTACAGAACAAAGAGAGCCATAAGAAGAAAGTTGATAGTCATAAATGTCCTCTTAAAGAAAAAAAATTAGAAAGAGGAAGGAAATACTAAAGATTAGAGCAGAAGTAAATGAAAATACAGAATAAAAGTTAGTAGAAAAGATGCACAAAATTATGGTGTGGGTGTTTTCAAGATGAATAAAATGAACAAATATTAGTAAGATGAACAAAGAAGAATGAAGACACAGAGGTACAGATGGTAGAGACATTATAACTGATATTACAGAAATACAAATGACCATATAACCTGAAGAAATGGATACATTTCTAGAAATATATGACCTATCAAGACTGAGCCATGAAGAAATAAAAAATCTGGACAGGCTAATTATAACTTAATTCTACAAAACATTTAAAAAACTAATAATAATCCTTCTCAAATTTGTCCAAAAAAAGTAAAGAAGCCAGTGGTTGGGGAGGCTGAGGCAGGAGGATCCCAAGTTCAAAGCCAGCCTCAGCAACTTAGTGAGACCCTCCTTGCCTCAAGATAAAATATAAGAAGTGCTGGGGATGCAACTCGGTGGTTAAGTTCCCCTGGGTTCAATCCCTTGTACGGGGTGGGGCGAGGGGAGTAAAGAGAGGAGTAAATGCTTCCAGGCTTATTTTATAAGGCTGTGGATTACTCCAAGCCCCCCCAAACAAAACAAACAACAAAACTACAAGAAAAGAAAATTACAAAATGAAAAATAAGAAAAAAAATGAAAAGAATATTACATTATAGGCTAATGTCTCTGATGAACATAAATGCTAAAATTCTCAACAAAATGTTGCCAAACAGAATTCAACAGCACATTAAAAGAATCATAAGCCAGGATCAAGTGGATTCATCACTGTAATTCAAGGATGGCTCAACATATCCAAAACAATAAGTGTAATATAGCAGATTAACAAAATAAAGGACAAAATCTCATGATCACCTAAGTAAATATAGAAAGGTACAGAAATTCAACATCATTTTATGATAAAACTCTCAATATACAAGTATAAAAATAATATACCTCAATACAATAAAGGCTATATATTGCAATGCCATACTAACATAAGCTCAACACTGAATAGCTGAAAACTTCACATAAAAATATAAACATAATAAAAATATATACATAGATACATAATAAATATATACATATATAAATACATATACATATAATATGCATATATACATAAAATATATATAATAAAGTACATATGCATGTTATTCATTTTTATATATATATATTTAAAGATTACATATTACATATAATGAAATATCATTCATCGTTAATAAAGAAGTCTTGCCATTTAGAAGACGTTATGTTTTTGAATCAAATATGCTAGACACAGTAAGACAAATGCATAATTTTAGCTCATGTGGAATCTAATAATATCAAAATCATGTGTTTTTCAAGGGTGATGGAAGTGTGAGGGAAATGGGGAGATGTTGGTCCAACGGTACCAAGTTTCAATTATGGGATAAAAAAGTTCTGTAGAGCTATTCTACATCAGTTGATCATAGGTAATATACTGTACTAATTTGCTAAGAAATGAAAAATTTGCTGAGAGTAGATCTTAATTGTTCTTACACATGAAAGGAAACTATGTGAAGTGTCAGATATATTAACTAGCTTAATTGTGGCAATCATTTCACAATGCATTTATGTATCAAATATCAAACATATATATACAATTTTATTTGTCAATTATTACCTCAATAAAGCTGAAAAAACTCTATTTCCAAACGTTGAAGTACCTTCCAAGTTTAGTCCTTCACTTCTCTTCTCTAGAACTCAGTTCTGCAATGCTATCTTCACATCTTAAGCATTAAACACTATCTATATTTTCTATATGCTGATAATTCAAAAATTGTATCTACAATCTGGAGCCTACTTGTAATGCAAAACTTATACACTTTCATTTTCCTTCTCAACATCTTCATTTACATGTCTAATAATTACATCAAGTACAACATGTCCAGAAACAAACACCTGCTTTTACATTACAATCTGCTTTTCTTATTTCCAACTCCACTTTTCCTCCTATGTAGCCTGACATTTATCATGTTTCTCTCCTTACTCTTTTATCTCATGTAAATCCATTTCTGAATTTGTGAGCTCAATCTTCAATAAATATAAAAATCTAACCCCATCTCCACTGCCAGCATTACTTTTTTCTGATTACTGTATCAACCTCTTAAATGCTTTCTCAGCTTCCATTGTTGCCTCTTATGTATTTATTCTTCATGTAGCAACCAAAGTTATTTCCTTTGGAATATAAATAAAATTGTATTGTTGTTCTTCTCAAAGCCATCCAAGAGCTAATCATTTCAATCAGAATAAGAACCAGAATACTCACAATTACCTATGGAACCTACCTGATCAGACCTCCTCAGTGTCTTCCTATCCTTAAATTCTTATATTTCTATGTAATAATATCCTTATATTATCATCTTATATTTTTTCTTTCCACTTCAGTTCATTCAGATTAGTTTCCGCATTCTTAAAATGTATCAAGTATTATGTAAGCTCAGTGCCTTTGTACTTTATTTTTTCTCTTCTTGAATTGGTCTCCCAAATAACTGCATAGATTTTTCCTTCTTTATCAATGAAGTCTTTCCTAATTAATTTTATAATATATCAACACCCCTTTTCCCATATCCCCTATGCTTTCCCTTGTATTTTAGGTTACCCATAGCTCTGCTTAACAGAATGTGTATTTTTTTTAATTATCTCTCTTCCCATTAGGTTGTAAGCTTTTAGTCAGCCAAAAAGTTGTCAGTCCTATTTACTATGATCTCTTTCATGCCTAGAAGTGTACTGACACATGTGCTGACTGAATAAATTGATGAATAAACCCAATCTTTGACTTTCCCCAGAAATTTTTTTTGACTTTTTGACCAGAGGCTGGGTCTAGACTCTTTTGGTTCTGTATTAAAAATAAACAAAGATTTTAGCATCCTTTTATACATTCCCCCCAACAGTCACATCCAGACACAAATAATAGTATATTTGTCTGTCAGAAAACTTAGCACTTAAGAGACTATAATATACAACACTTAAAAGAGATATATATGTGTATATATATTGTGTGTAATATATATATGCATAATGATAACATTATAGACAAGCAAATATTTACACAAATGGAATTATGATTTAGTTGTTTCTACAAATCAAATGACTTCTTATGGGGGGAAATGAGACTAAAAGTATTTCACTGCCTTACAATTGTATCTAAGATCATTGGCAATCTCCAGCCAGGGGCTAATGAAGCTACAGTATCTAGTCGACTTGACATTTTAAAAAATCCTATTAATTTTGTTTGATTTTTTGTCATATATCAAACATTGTATGTTGTTGATAATGTTGTTTAAAAAATAAAGAATATATCTTTGGTTTTAGTTTGTAAAAATAGAGAAATCATGTCTTTAGCTGTCTTTTAGATCTCCATGCCATGAACTTATCCTTCAATGCTAATAAAAGAGCTCTTTTGTAATACCTGATATTCCATCTATCCTGCATCAAACGCAATGATATTAGCAGGTCAAGTAGAACTTCTAATTAAACACACAGGTTAAATACGTAGATCTGGAGCCTGGATTTAAAAGCTAAAACTGCCTTACAGTCAGAAAGCATGTAGAATTACAAATTTAAGGCAGGCACACTTAAAATGTATGATGCATACACACAATTCTATCTAACAGCAGCAGCTATGACCCTATTCTACCACAAGTGCATGCATCAAGGAATTATATCATAAACACACCCAGGAGAATTTTTTGCTAGCTAATGATAAAAGATGTATAACCCAGACAACATTTATCATTTGTATTTCAACACAACAGCTATATCCCAATATTGAGACTTTCAAGTTCTGTTTATGGAAATAGAAAGCATATCCAGAATTCACACTGATCTTGAAACTGGCTGCAAATAACCCCTCCAGCAATTCTCTATTACTGGCTAAAGTACCAGCAATGAATTCAGTTCAATCCCACTTCAACATTGTGATTCTCTACTAATAAAGAACACCAAATTCAAATTATTAAATACAAATACTATGATTTCTTCCACTGTGGTTGAACATGAACTAGGCTGCTTCCTGCAGAGCTGCTATCCTCATATATTGTAGGTCACTTATCTTTTCAGAGCCTAGTAGTCAAAAAAAAAAGGAACGAAAAAAAGGATTGTCAATCCTTAGTCTATCATAATGCCATAGATTTTCCTTCACGGGACACTGTAAAATGATCAACCAATAATCTTGTAGCTAAACACATAAAATAAAAAATCAGAAATACTGAAAAAGATCAGTGAGGGAGAGAGGAGTAGTCTACCTCAAATCTTTTCTGGAATGACAAAGATTAAAAATAAATAAAAAACATTTATGTAAGACACATTGGTTAGTAAATAATCTTCTAACTTGTCTTAATTATTTTTTTAAAATGAATTCATAGAGAAATTATACATACTACAATAATGTTTTTGAAATGTTATAAAACTTGCTAATAGCCAAATTTATCAATTTGGACATCTATTTATCTTTTTCTTTCTTTCTTTTTTTTTTTTTACTTTTTGGACAATTTCTTTTTCCTAGTTTAAAATTATTACATCTTTTCTTAGCATCTTTAGTTGGCTTCCTTTCTATTGGATTATTTCCATGAGTATTCAAGAAAACAAAATAAAAAGCACACAACTCCTTCCAAGTCCTTATTTCTTTCAGAACCATCCATTTTTTTTTTTTAATAAAACATCTCACTACATTTTCTCTACTCACTGTTTATTTATCAATTTCTAGTTGTTCCCTCAACCTACTCATCTTGGGTTGCTGTTTCAACTACTTCCCTGAACCTATTCTTTCCAGAGCTGTCAATGACAATGGAAGCTATTCTCAATTTCTCCTTTTCCATGATCCATATATCCAAATCATTTGAAAATCTTGTGGACTCTTCTAACTTCAAAGCACATCCCAGGTTCTTCCAGTTTTTTCCATCTGTACCAAAATCACCCTGGTAAAACCCATTATTATTTTTCCCTTGGAATATTGCCAATCTCCTGTTTGATTTTCCTTTTTTTATTCTTCTCTTTAATCTTCAGACAGCAGCCAGATGAAAATAGTAAAAAATATATTTTAATGCTTCTCAGTTTATAAATTTTCAATAGTTTTATTTTACCCTCAAAATAACAACTAAATTCCCTATCATGTCCCATGGACTCCAGTATAACTTCTAATGTCTTCTTATAACAAAATGTCTACTGTCTACTACGCTCTAGCCACAGGACCCTCCTTCTCCTCCTTGAAACGCTAAGTTCAGATCCACCCAGATCCTCTGAGCTCATAGTACTCTATATCCTCCAGTCCTCAAAGCAAGAGTAGAGACCAGAGTGATTTTTCAGTTTCCCAACCCAAAAGGCGAACCTGGAATTGTATATATGAAGCAAGTCCTGTGACTTGTGAAATCCCTTGGATGTCTCGTGTCCTCCCCATAAACTACTGCTCTTGTACTGGGAGAGGCAAGATTATGAAGAGGTAAATATATGTGATGGTGTAACTATTTTGGTTGCTTAGAGTCTTAAAAAACAATACTTTAACCCAGTTAACTCTACTTTGAATAGAGATTTAAGACTATGCCAGTGACGCAGAGAAGGAAACCTGTGAAGCCAAAGCAGCTGTAGGAATTCACAGCCATTGGTTCTTGCAATCTTGCAGGAAGAATTTCAGATGATGAGTCTCTCAGAGTAACAGACAAGGGTGTGTTAGAAAGAATAAGAATGTGAATGTTCAGAACAGGCACTGAAGGAGTTTTCTCCAAGGAAATTGTTGTACCCCTTCCAGAGATAGGGTTCATTAGAGTGTTTGAGTTCCCTTGTTCTTATTCTGTTTGCTTGAACCCCCCTGCTTAGGTACAGTTAATTATCCATTGGTATGGTCCTTAGCAAATTTCCTATGTGAGAGTTGTGATGACCTAGTCACAAAGGGTGGTAGTGACATGGTTTTAATGATGAGGAAGGGTCTGGCAATCTGGTCACAATAAATGGTGTTGCCATGGTCAAGCAACAGTAGCCTCCTTAAGGGTCATAATGAACCATGGCTGAGGAAGGTTTCCACCCACCAGGCCAGTTTCCTGATGCTTGTCTGCTTTGATAAGGTTGTCTGTTATTCCCAGTCCTTCAACTTGTGGACTCTCTTTGACGCCTGATGTCCTCCCTGTAAACTGCTGCTCTTCATTGTTCTTTCCTTGTCCACTTGTTATGGCTTACTAGCTACCTAACAATAGCAGGTTGAGTAGGGGAAAATTTCAATATGGAATTTCCATCAGAATCCCTTAGTCAACATCAGTATCACCATAGGGTGGACAAATATCTTCCCTTTTCTATGGTTGATGGAAGTGAATGAACCAGGATGACTGAGCCATTTATCTCTGCTTTCTTTTTTTTATTTTTTTATTTTTATTTTTATTATAATTTATTTAAATGCATTTCAAGTCATAGTACACATATATAGCTCAATTTTTCCATTTCTCTGGTTGCAAACCAGATAGAGTCACACCATTTGTGTCTTCATACATGCACCAAGGATGGTAATGACAATCTCTGCTTTCTTTTGTCTTCTCTTCCAGTTTGGGATGGGAAACTAATCTTCCCACACTTTGATCTTTCTAATGCCAATGTAATGCCAACATCTATCCTTTGTACTATCACACTTTCTGGGAAAGCTATGGAGTAACAATCTATGTATTGACTGAGACTTATTCACATAGGCCTTTTTCTTTGGTTAGCTATTTTTATTGTAAAACACTTGATATTTAATTCAAATGTCTTATGATTTACTACATAATTAAAGCTGTTTTAGAAAATAGTTTTAAAAAAGTAAAATAACTGGGCCAGAGAACAGACAAAAAGAAGTATATGGTAAGAACACTCTTTAATTCATAAATCTAAAACCATCCTCTTCAGCTCTGCCCTTAATTACAAAATGTTTTATGTTCTTATTTTTTTGTAGTAAGAATCTGACTTTAACCTTCTACTGTTCTTTTTTTTCACTATTTTTGAATCCATCTTTTTATTAATATTCTCTGTGATGCCCTTATAAGAGCCTTCAGATATTAGCTGACCCTTGTATCTCTTTTGCCACATGAAAATCTAGAATTCATCCCTTTTGATTTATGGTTCTTCTGCCATGTGAAGAGGAAACAACAAGGTGCCACCATAAAAAAGAAAGCAAGCTTCTACCCACTCCCCGAAATGATGCCTTCATCTTGGACTACCCTGAGAAATAAATTTCTATTATTCATAAATTTCCTAGACTAAGGTACCTTATTATAATAACCGGACTGGAGTAAGCTATTTATGGTCTTACTTTAGGCCTTAGCCAAGATCCACAGGAGTTTTAGCAATAGTTTCAACTCTTATCTGGCTTTACTCTTTTACACTGTAGTCAGGTGATATTGTCCAATGAGGGCTAAGTTATATGCACTTAATAAACATATTGCTCAAAAAGTCAGATCACTAACCCACTCAAAGTTTTTCAGTGTCCACCAATCACTTTCAGGGTAAATTGTGAATAATTTAGGCTCTTTGGTAGAGCATTTGGACATGGCTACCTTAGCAGTTTCATCTTCTGACACTCCCCAAATAATTAATGCTCCAACCCAAGCAAACCATAGTTCCCCACAGGAACCAAATCTTCTGTGTTTTTATGTCAAATGTATAAGTGAATATGTTTTTTAGAAAAGATCATTAAGAGGGAGTAAAATCTTGAAGACAGTAGCAAAGCATGAATCAAGAATTTATTTCCCACACAAAAATAAATTTGAATGAACTTTCCAGAGAAAATGAAACAGAAGAAAATGAATCACTAAGATATAAAGCTTCTAGTAATCGGATTTATATGTCATGACATTGAGTCCATATGTTTTCTGGCCCATCAGAATGACAAAGAAGTTTAAAATAATATAAATGTACATGGATCATTCTGTATCAATAACATCAGAATAATTTAGTTATAATATCTGAATTATTTTTACTCAATATAATTCTGACGTTAAATGGGGGAACTGTTTTCTACAACCATAACCAATTCTCCAAATCTCTGGGCACCTACTGAATATCCAACATTTCAATTGGATTCTGACATTAGCTACTAGAGTTAGTGTCAGACTCCAGAGGTTTCAGGGCTCAACCCCACAAGACTTACCTCACTTAAGATGTCAGTCCCAAGCATTGGGTACTCATACTTATTTCTGACTTTACTACAAAGTCAAGATTCCCACAAACAACTGCCTTTTGGGTTTGATAATTTGCTAAAATGGCTCACAGAACATAGAAAACAATTTACACACAATCACCTTTTTATCATAAGGGATAAAATGAACAGCCAAGTGAAGAGATACCTAGGAATCCAGAGTGTTCTGAGCACAGCAGTTTCTGTCTCTGCAGATTTGAAGTAACCCACACTCCTGACACATGCGTGTGTTTACCAACTAGGAAGTTGTCCATACAATGGAAGTAACATTATATAGGCATGATTGATTACATTATTGTATAGTAGTGATTTACTTAATTTCCTGCCTCTCTTCCTTCCGTAGAGGCAAATATGTGGTAGGAGTGACATTGTGTTTGTGGGAGTGGGGCCAAGTTCCAGCCCTTTAATTGCAGATTAGTGTCTTTTGCCATCTTCTTCTATCCTAAACTATCTTAAGGACCAACCAAATATCACGTCATTAGGATGAACTCAGGTATGGTTGAAAGGGTTGCTTTCAATGATTAACAAAAACATTCCTTTCACCTCAGTCACTCTTAGGACAGTCCAAAGATTTTAGAAGCTCATGTGTCAGGAATCAGGCACCAGGAACCAGGAGCAAAGACTGTATATTGCAACAAAGGATTCTCCTATCTACTCTTTCATTCAGGAAATTATAAGGATTTTAGGAGCTCTATGCTAGGAACTGGGGCTGAAAACCAAACACGTATTCTTTTAATATTATAATATCACAGTTGAGACAAATGTAATAATGTTACAGCTAACGATAAAATTTAGAGAAAATTATGAATAGTAAAATACTGAAAAAAATGTTTCTGTAGAATGAAAACCTCTTTTTCCAAAAGATTTTAAATGACTTGACTATTACTTCTTTGATTAAATAGCTCTTTTAATATACCAAGTAACTTAATACAATTAATACTCAAATATCTATCACTGTCCTAAGTATATATACATTTATAATATAATTGCAAAAATATTTTCACAACTACAGTAATAACTATATAGCCCAAGAGCAAAGATGGTGATAGCCAATTCACTAAATGATTAAGCTTGAATTGTCTAAAAATCATTAAGCAAAAGACAAGGGAATACTTAATTAAATACCAATTATATCTAAGTAATTTTAAGTGCTTTTATCATTTAGTCCTGACGTTAAACCTATAATATAGGTGCTATCACCACCATTTTACAGAGGAAAATATTGATACTAATGGAGTTTAAATAACTTTCCAAGAAAACATGGGTGGTGAGCAGGAGAATTTGGACTCCAGCCCAGAACTGCTATTCCTAATCTCAAAATGAAGATGATAATAAATATCTTACAGAGCTTATGTGATTCTTAAGTGAGATAGTGTATTAAAACTGTCCATCACCAGGTTCAGTTCACATTATATGTTAAGAGGAAGGATCCTTTCTTCCTAGTTACAAGTATATGTCAATACGCCAGGTGTTTCCACAGCTTTAGAACAAGAATCTTGAAAAATGTCATACATTTTATAGATTTTGCTTAAATTCTTTAACCTTGGGGTTATAAATTCCAATGCCTTGCAGAGCCAGGTCAATAACAGAGACCTTCTGATGGAGCCGTCGGGGCTTGAGGAGAATTGGAAAGTGCATGACACAGGTACAGGCATTCAATTAAGAACAAAACACCTCAACTGCTTAAGCAAAAAACCCTTTGCTGACATAACTAAGCCTGAGGGCCAGCAGCTGGTGAACTTTATCCACTTGCTAAGGGCAAAGTGGACAACCTCTGATGGCTTGACTTAGAATCCAGAATCAGAGAGTTAATATCATATCCCAGTCTCTTTCACGTTAAAAGTTAACCTGTCGGGGCTGGGGTTATGGCGCAGTGGTAGCGTGCTCGCCTAGCACGCAGGAGGCACTGGGTTCGATCCTCAGCACCACATAAAAATAAAATAAAGATATTGTGTCTACCTACAACTAAAAAATAAATATTTAAAAAAAAAAAAAAAGTTAACCTGTCAAGTACAGACAAATGGCCACAAAAGTGCCCATGTCGCCACAGTGATATTTTCCTTCTTTTCCCATGTTTACTATCCCTCAGGCAAGACTGATGCACCAAAGATAACATCTAACTTGGGACTAGGCTGCAACTCTCCTTAAGAACAAATCAGAGAGCAGGCGCAGTGGCACACGCCTGTAATCCCAGCACTTTGGGAGGCTGAGACAGGAGAATCATCTGGAGTTTAAAGCCAGCCTCAGCAACGGAGAGGCACTAAGCAACTCAATGAGACCCTGTCTCTAAATAAAACACAAAATAGGGCTGGGGATGTGGCTCAGTGGTCGAGTACCCCTGAGTTCAATCCCCAGTACCAAAAAAAACCAAAAAACAAACAAACAAAAAACCTATCAGACTCTCTCCTTTGCAAATGTACACTGAATGCAAGGAGTGCATTTGGCCAATGTCAAACATTTGAGCAGAATGATAACACAGTTTGGACTTGGTTGCTGTAAGTACATGTCAAATTCACAAGGAAACAGAATACGTGAGAAATCAAGATGACAGGTAGAAGGAGCTGCCTGGGAGAGAAGGAGCAGGGGATGAAGACTCACAAAAGGGAAGGAGAAATGAGAGAGACTATGTAACCTCTCAGAGTTCCATGGATAAGTCTGACAAAACGTCTGATTTCCTTGAAGTCCAGGTGTACAGTAACTTATGTCGAGGAGGAGTTTACAAATTTACAGTGCAACACTCATTTGTAGTGAATGTATTTAAATGTATTTTCATATATTGGAACCTAAGTAAACTTGGTAAAAACAAACAACATTGCTTCTTCCATTAGATATATCTTTTTAAAATTTTTACAAGATATGTAAAATCCCTCTTCTTAGGAATTTACCTTATATCTTTGTCTATACTTAGCAAATCTTGCCGTTGTAATCCTGAAACCAGGTGTTGATACTAAGTATCAACAGTAGGATACTAAGTTTATCTTTGGGGAACCAGGGAGTTCTAGAGATATATAATTGTTTTATTTTCATTGAAATTCACGTATATTTTCTAAAAGCAGTAGTAATGAAAAACATTGAGCAGTGTAATGCTGTGGCAGTCTCACTGCAGCTTTTTAAAAAATTACATGGAGTATTAACATAATAAAAATTACATGTAAAAGACTATTTCTGATAATTTTTAGTGTTTTAGAAATAACAAGAATGAGAATGATACAGCTTGGGGACTTCTGGAGGAATAAGACTCATGAGTGTGTGTTTAAAAAAACATGTTAAAGTAAAATAAACAAGAATATTAAGAAAAACCTACAGATCTTGATATTTGTGCTAAGACTAGCCCGTTTAATAATTTGGAAAAAGATATTTATTCTCTTTGTTTTATATAATGATAGTATTCTTTGGGGAAAAAAAGAGTGTATTTAAAATATATTTGTGTATTTCCTCAGTGTTTTAACTGGTCTAAATCATGTGACACATAGTTGAATTTAAACATTTCTTAATGTGAAGATATGACATTCCAAGTGATGAGAAATGAGAATATGTAGAATCAATGTACATTCATTTAATCACTCACTCACTCAATCATAAGTATATCTGGAGAACCTGTTATATAACAGGTGCATAACAGATTCAGCGTCCCTCCATGAAGATTGCAATTTAGAGGTAATGAAAGACATTAAACGAATGAAATGACAACATATATTTACTTCTAAGTTGTGCCAACTATTTGAGAAGGAAAGGTGTATATTAGAAGATGTAAAAACGTGTATTTATTGTAGATTGTTGAGTCAAAGAAGAACTTGTAAGAGAAGTTGAACTCAAGCTGAGACATGAAGGATGTATTGGTATTAGCCAGAAAGAATGGGGATGAAGAATGTCTTAAGCAAATTTGTCACAAATTGATCACATTTTTCTATAAGAACAAACATTTTGAGGAATTTAAATTTCAAAATGAGAATATAAGCTTTTTCATTAAGTAGAAAATTACATAGCCTTCAAAAATATGATAAATAAGCAATATGAAACAGAAGCATTTTAAATGCAAATACTATTGCATTGAATCATGATATATATGTGTGTATATGCGTGTATATATATATTTGTAATATCAATTTTACAAGGCATGAATAAGAACTAAAAAGTGTTAAGTGGGCATTATTTTGCTTCATGCTTTTTTCCTTCTAAGTTCCATCATTCTGTGAAAATATTTTCAGTGGTAACATATTAATATGTAATTTTATAATTCAGTAAATAGCCCTTCCTTAATGCATAATAGATTATTCTGTAATCTTTATTTCATTTGCATAAATCCAAATATGTACATAACTTGTGCTAAATGCTGTGGAGAATACAATTTTGTTCATTCCTAGAGGAAAATACATCAAAAGATCTCCAAAGAAGACCTTGAGGCATTTACTGTTTCTCGGGTCAGTCTCACACACTCAGAAGCCTCATTTATGCCTGTGAAATGACCATAGAATCTTCTCTCAGGAAGACGTTACTTACCAACGTCATTGGGTTAATTTATAAATTCATACTGTCAAATTATTAAATCATATACCTATCTTTTAATGCTCATAATATGTAGATCCATGTGACAATCTCATTTTCTTGATAACTAAAATGCACAATTTTTTCCATGAGAATTATCACCAGAAAGGAGATGATTTTTAAAAATAATCAGACTGATCTCATTCTACATTTGAATAAATTTAGAGTTAGATTATATTTTAGAAACTGATTTATCTATAGGAATATCATAATATGGATGCTTTGCCAGGAATTCTCTCACTCTCCATCCACCAGGTAAGGCCACTAGAAATATAGCTGGGATATTCTGTTGGCCCATTCATGAGTGATAAGTACTGGTCATGTCACTCTATGACTTATTTCTTTGAATAAGTTAATATATTTAAACTTACATTGGAATTTTTCTTTTTCTTGAGGTTATTTTGCATATATCAGCTCTAATTTATTTTGGATTAATCTTAAATTTTAACTTATAGTGAGCACTCATATTTTGGTCATATCTAGCATTTTTGATGATCTCACGTATATAAATTTACAATTAAAAAATACTGTTCTTAAGTGACTAAAAATACTTCAAACATACAGGTGTGTGTTTTATCTAAACTTATCTCTGTTGGCCAGCTTTGGTCTAAAAAAGAAAAAAAATAATAATGAAAACATTAACAGCTACCATTTCAACTTACCTAGTGAACAGTGACTTTTTTTCACACCATGTGAAGCTTGCAGCTATGGAAGAAGTGACTGACAGGTAGCATAGAATGTGTAAATGGTTCTCTTTGACACATTATGAAAACTGACAATGAATGGTTGAGGTTTGTGGAGTGAAGCAGTAGTATGCAATTCTAAAAATAAATTTTTAAAATACACACATTTGAACATGAGAGATTCTGGAGCAGGGATTGAGGAGATAATTAAAATTAAGGAAATTAAAGACAATCTAGATAATTAAAAAATGTAAAAAGGAAAATGTGATAGTTGCCCTATCTTGCCTGCAGAAAATGGAAAGTTCTTTCATAATATATCATTGTCCTGAAGCACAAAAAGAATTTAAATAGCAAATGAAAGATGGTATGATCAAATACGTGGGAAGAAATGAATGAATGAAATTGGAATTGTATGAAGTTAAGGTTTTCTATGCTAAGGGCCTTGGAAAAATGTGCTATGCTTTTATTCCTGATTGAGGCATGTTAGCCAGCTTGCTATCATTGTGACAAAATGCCTGAGAAAAACAGCTTATAAGGAGAAAAGTTCTATATTGGCTTATAGTTTTAAATATTTAAGTCTACTGTTTTTGGCCCTGTTACTTTGGGCCTGTGGTGGCACAGTGTATCATGATGGGAACTCATGGCATCAGCAGCCTGTTCACCTCATGCCAACCAAGAAGTAAAGGGGAAGAGACTGGCATCTCAGTATCCTCTTCAAGGGCATTCCCCCAATAATATAACTTCCTTGTGCTACCCCACTTCCTGAAGTGCCTAGAGTGAAGACCAAGCCTTCCACACATGAGCATTTGGAGATATTCAGAGTACAAAGTATAGTATTCTATTCCTGCTCCTCAAAGACACGTCTATCTCACAATGAAAAATGCACTCAGTTCATTTCCAAGGATTCCCAGCATCTTAAATTTTTAGCAGTACTCAAAAATCCAAGTCCAAAGTCTTCTTTGAGACTCAAGTTGAACTCAACCATGAACCTCTATAAAAATTAAAAAAAAGTTACATTTTCCAACACAGAATGGTGGGACAAAGACAGGATAATCATTCATATTCCAAAAGAGAGAAAGGAAGGATTGGACTGAAGCAAGACTAAAACCCAGGAGGGCAAATATTAAATCCTCTCTGTCTGGCGTCTAGGACAGCAGAGAGTGGCAGAATGTGGGCCCCCAAGGGCTTGGACAACCCTGTCTCTATGGCCTCGTTGTTTGTAGCTCCCATGGCCACCTTTTTGGGTAGGCTCTGCTTGGTGCTTGTGACTTCCCCAGACATTTCATATCCCTAACACCTCTGACTTCCTGAGGACTCCATAGTAGCTTGGCTTCACTCTCACTGCTTTACCCATTGCTCTGTCAGTGGATGTTTTCAGGTAGTTAGACTTTGCTACAGATGCCTGTCCTCCCCGACTTTCCTTTGAAATCTCAGTGGAAGATTTTATGACTCCATGTCTTCCACTTGAAAGACTCCATAACTCTTACATGTCCTGCATCAGCAAAATCAGTATCACAGGGATGATGCTAAGGTCTGCCACCAACATAAGCCATATCAGGCCTACCTGAACCATAACTTGAAGCATAGCTGCAGTGGATTTTAAGCACTTTGATGACTGAACACAGGGCAACTAATCAAGGAAAACACTTTCCAAAGTAGTTCTAAGAGAGCAAGACACCTTGAGACTATCTTCTTGGATCAAATCTTATTGCATTGATTATTTACTTATAGTATAGTTTGTTGACCTCACTGGTTGGTCCTATACTAGGCTGATCTCTTGTTAATACCCCATATTTCACAGAAATGTCTCTAAGTCATCTGTATGAAACCTAACTGAACAACTTATGTTAACCCATACACTGAGTAGAAGACAAATTTCATTGACTAGAGTCATTGTTTTAAATGAAAAAACTCAGAATTTTTTTTTTTACAAAGGATATTTAAGCAGTATATTTGGTTAAAACACACACATACACACACACACACACACACACACACTCACACAAGATTTTGACTGTGCATCTGGTGACCTGACATAAGAATCCTGACAATATTAATGGTTCTAAAATTTAGTGGATTATCAGAATCAGATTACTATGCCTTGAAGGAATAAATTTCAAGTGAGTAGTATTGGAGCAGCCTTATAAATTTTGTTGGCCAGCCCCTCCCTCTTTTTTTTTTTTTTAAATATTTTTTTAGTTGCAGATGGACACAATATCTTTATTTTATTGCTTTGTATGTGGTGCTGAGGATCGAACCCAGGGCCTCACGCATGCAAGGCAAGCGCTCTACCGCTGAGCTACAATCCCAGCCCCCAGCCCCTCCCTCTTAACATGCTAGTACGAGCATCTTTGGAGGTGATTCTGATAACCTGCTAGATTAGGATTTCATTAAATTAAACAATCTTAGACATTTTACTTAGCTGCATCTGCAAAGGTAGATTCAGATGAGACGATATATAAAATGGTTTTTGGATTACATATTTTATGATTCTGTTATAACTTCTTGCCTAGTCCAGGGATTTCTTCCGGAGAATGCTTGACAAATGATCATTCAGCTTCATTCAACACTCACTCTCTCTGGAGGATATTTGTTCCATTGTTTTGAAGTTCTTTATGCTGAGTAAAAATATTGCAACTTTCATTGATTTGAGTTTTCCTCTTTGAAAAAATATTCATCTTTGTCCGTCTGATAGCCCTTCAAATGCTTAAAGACAGGTCTTGCATCTTTCTTATACAATTTTGTCTCCAGGTTAAAAAAAGATACAAAGATTATAGCCACAAAAAGAATATATTTTCTTTTGGATAACTAACTTAAAGTGAGACAAGTTCACAAAATCAATAAGATGTTTCACTAGAAAAGAAGAAAAAATCATTGAAGTAATTTGGCAATCTTGTATCAATATATGCATTTAGAAGAAATCTCTCCAAGAAGAAGGTTGAGGAAATTGTAGGAGTGTTATAGTCTACCAACAGATGGAACATGGCAAATTCCAAAGTGAGGAATAAAAAGAATGACAAAAAATAATAAAAGTTATACACATTTGAGTAACTTTTAAAATTAAAGTGTGTAGGCAGTAGCATATTTTTCTAAAATCATGATAATATTTTGAATATACTGTTTATATTAAGGAAAATTAATCAAGTCAATTAAATATCCAGACTGTTTATATACATATATATTTTATATCTATATTTATCTATCTATCTATCTATATATATATCTCCATTCAAATATATTTCAAGTAGTGCTACTATTAGTACCTATACATGTATACATAATCAAAGCTCCCGGATCTATGGTCTTACCCTTTCTCTAACTTTTAAAAATCAAATTTTTATTTTTCTTTATTCATGTTTTCCATTATTTCATGCACACTTACTACTATCCCCACCATTCTTCCAAATTTGTTATTTTACACTTAACAAATTGGAAGATCTAAATAAAATCTTTTTTCCCCTAAATATGTTGTGGATATTTTTGTCTCGTGACATTATTGATCAGGTTTCTTTTTTTAAATTTTTATCTTTAAGTTCAAAGACTTAAAAATGTCCTGTTTTTTATTCTGCTTATATCTGTCTTTCTTTGGGGGGATTTTGTTCTTTCATATGTCCTACAAGTAGCAAACCTATTTTTGTTTCTTTTTTTAAAATACAAAATCGATAATAATCAGTCTTTAGTATAAAGCTCTACTTCTGAACATTCAGTCAGCATCTAATCCCTTATCTCTAACTCTCTCCTCAACATTTTTACTTGGACGTCAGGCTATTATCTCATAGAACTGAATGATGTTAGAGGTCCAACTGACCTAGTGATCATGTAGTCAAATTTCAAGTTCCAGATAAGGATATGACCTCAAAAGAATAAGCAAAGTCACTCAGACAATAAGAGTAACACAAAGACAAACACAGAGTTCTTTGTTCCACAGTCCTCAAATATTTTGTAAAATATCATCATAAGTGCCTCTTACACCATCTAGTACACAGATGGTTCTATCCCTTTATATATATTATTAATTGTTTAATAATTTTAGATTAACTTCCTAAGTCCAACCTAAAGACTGGAGTTTGTTAAGGGAAAATTGGTAATATTACACTACATGAGTAATATTAATATTTTAGGTTCCAGTGTTTTATATTTGGCTATATCCAAGATGGACTCACTTAAAAATTGTCTGTTGGATTATGTAAGGATCATTTTCGAAGTCTCTGAGATATTGTTGGTTTTCTTTGAATAATTGATTGATCCTGTTTTTCATTAATGCTATTAATGTCTCAACTATCCCTCAAAATTTGAAATCTGTTCTGACAAGTTTATTATGAATGCCCTTGTTAGATTTAGAGTTGGGAATGGTAGCTCGAGCAACTCTAAAGAACTTGTCTTAAAGAAACCCTAGTAATGACTGATGCGAATTATTGTAAAAAGTAACCATTTAAAATCTCTGAAAAATTTCCTAAGTATATGGAGAAAATTAATGAACATTTATTTTAGAAAACCTGCTCAGTTTTGGTAAAAAAAAAAATCTAAAAATCTAAGGCATTTGGCCATGACCTCCTCCTAGACTTCCCTTTGCACATCCTCATTCGAGTCTGAGAACAGAGGTTCTAATCTAGGTCGAATGACCAAGAAAACAGGCTCCCTATTTCCTCAGCCCCTAGTCAAGAAATACGGTATTCCAACATGAAGGGCTGCTTACCAGGATTTCTCTTCTCCACACCTACTGTCATGTTGAAAAGGCAAAATTCTGATGAATTTGACTAAGAACTTGTGATCTCTCTTCCTTGAACCATTCTCCTTAGGGCCAAAGATGTACTCTAGGCATGTTAAGCTTAGAACTTTGTGGCCTAGGTTGACCTTGCTCCAGTTTTTCAAAGGGTAAAAGTTGGATATCAGCAAAGTAAGCTGAGAATACCAGAGGCTGTTAAATTCACCCAATTCTCTCATATAATGGGGGTTGTCACTGTAGGGGATGTGGTGCACTATCCTTGCCAGGGCTCTCAGAGATGTTACCCAAAGGGGATATGCAGTTACTGAGAATGAAAGCCCTAAAACCCTCCTCAAATAAACTGAGAGTTGAGTGTTACTTAATTGTGGTGGAGCTGGGTCTTCTATCCTGTGTCTAATTATTATCATGTCTCTATCAAATGTCAGAGTTTTTTTGATCTCACGTCTAGATTCTTCTAGTCAGATTAATAACAAAAAGCTTCAATTAACCTTCTGTTACAAGAGATTTTATGAATCATGACTGAAATTTGGACACTGCACTCATTTTGTTCTACTTGTGTATAAATTTGATCCTGAACATTCATGTCACCAACTGAAAATGACACACTAAATTGAACTTGGGTTTCAATTCTAACTCATTATAAATTTTAAGCTCTTTGAATTGTGTAAACCAAAGTGTAAAATTATGCTTCCTGTTTTTTTCTTCAAATAATTGTTTGAGTTGTAGATCTGACTAGATTAAAAAGGAAAAAAAAGACTGAACTTATTAATCAAAGTATATATAATTTAGTTGTTTATTATCTCTATTCTAGCTTTTCTTCTTTTTTTTCAAATCAAGGTATTTTTCCATAAACATTTTCTCTCAGTGAGTAGTCCTAACCCATTGATCTGTTATATATTTTCTCCTAGTTTTTGATTCCTTTATAATATCACAAAGGTTCTTTCTCGTACTGGAGAATATAGTCTTTAGTTTGAAAATAATTTTCTTTAAAATTTTATCAGAATTTGAGACCTATGTATTTTAAGGAAATACATAGAAAAATTAAAAGAAATTTTAAATTATTTGTAACAAATAGTATCCAACCACCATGCAAGATGTGCATTTCCCCCTATTGAGAAATAGAAATTCACATTTCTAGACAAAAACAAAGCTCACAAGTGTTTCTTCCCCTTCTTTACATGAGGAAATACTTGTCATAAATATTAAATTCCTTGGCAAGACTGAAGTATAAAATTTCTTTAATGTATAGAAAACATGTAGGCCAATATCTGAGTATTGAGAAGATATAACATAACTTCAATGATTGTTAATTATTTTCACCAATGAGAAATTTAAAAATACTTCTGAAGTCCTTTTTAACTTTTGCCCTTATACTCTGTTCTTTTTTTATACTTTTTCAAATGAATTTTATCATTTCCTCTGATTTCGATCCATATTTTAAAACATTCTACAACAGAAGCATTATTGAAGTTTATGCCTAAATTGTGAAAACAAGAAGTGCAGCAAAGGAATTCTGGTTGTTTTTCCTTTTCTCATTCAAATCCAAATAAATTTAATAATATAAATAAATTTTACAAAATTTACAATGTACTTTGTTAGCCATTATTAGTAGATTATATTCTAATTGCTAATTACACATTAGTTTTTCCCCAGTTAATTAAAAATATAAAAATATATATCTAAATCATATACCATATATAGTTGCTTAAAGTGACACATTCTATGATCTTTAACACATTCATTATCAGTTCATAGTACCACAAATGCACAATTTTTAAAGAAATATTAAGACATGATTTATCATTTATGCTACATATTTGAAGATGATGGTAATAGCAAATAAATAATGTAAAAATGTCCATACTGTAGGTATTGTTATTACAGATTGGTTTTCCTGAAAAGTAAATTTTATATATAATATTGGGAGATAAAATTTATCAGTGACTGAGGAATCCTGTGAATCTTTGCTGTATGTTCCAAGAGTGTGCAGCCCTGAACACTAATAAGCCATTTTTCAGAGTTGTGTATATAGCAAGTCATCTTGAGGCATGATGTAATGTCTCCTTCCATGACAAAGAGCAGCCTCGCTCAGTGCTTATTATAAAATGCTGGATTCCCCAAGCTTAGTGTACCTGTTCTGTAATGTAGCACACATGAATGTATACCTTGTTCTAGAACCTTCATTTTGCCACTGTTGAATTTTGATGGGACAGGAGAACTGATTCAAATTTTATTCTTATGCTGCTTGCTGTGCCATGGTTCATAAAATCTTTGGCTCTGAACCAGGAATCTTGTATATTTTGCCAACATTCATACAAAGTAACAGACTAACTCTATAGCCGGTAAGTAGACTAAAATCAAATTTAACACCCAATACAGAGATTTGTATGTAGAAAATTTGCTGGGGAGTGCTTTTTATGGAAGAGTTTAAGAAGAAAAATTGGGCAGAAGGAGAATTTTAATTATATTGCAGTCACATTAAAGATCTCAACCCATGCTAGAAAGAACTTGGAACTGGGATGATCCTGCAGAAATACTCTAGATTGAGACAAGTGTGGGGAGCTAGCTCTATGCTACGCCCTAATGACTAGCCATTGTGTGTAAATGGGAAAGGCACAAAGGAAGGAGTGACTATGTGATTGGTTTACTGTTGGTTCGCTAACATGCAGCTCATGGACAGAATTCAGGGGGCTTACGTGCCTTGCCACACAGACGGCTGTTGCCTACGTGCATTGTCTCTGATTGGCCTAACGGCCCTATAAGTTGAATGTTTGTTCCGCAAATAAACGGGTGCCTGCTCTGATTGTACTCCCTCATGTGTCTGGTTGTCCTGCGGCAGGGCTGGGAACAGGCAACCAGGCGGCTCCAACTCTTCTCAACTTCCACGGCCAGGTGAATGTCGGGGTGCCCCTTCGACCCGCTGGCTCAGGACGGACTGCGACCCCCGCAGACAAGAAATCCTGAACTTCTTGTCCCTACATGAAGCAATCTTTTCATGTGACCTGTGCTTAAAAAGGAAGCATGATCTTGAGTAAAGTGACTTTCTTTATCTTAATGGAAGGAAAATAGTGGAAATCAGATGGTGTTCACCTTAACATCCACTACAACTGAAAATCAGGAATATTAAATGAATGGCCTCACTTAAAACAGTGAATTTCCTTTGAGGATAAAATATAAATATAAATATGTATATATGTTTATGTATGTGTGTGTGTACATACACATTTTTTCTCTATGTCATACATTTATAATTTTAAAAATACTCTTCTGAGATACAACACTTTTTAAAACTCTTTAAGTTGAATTTATATTTCTATTTGTATGTCTATTTGACTCAAGATACTTTGAAAAAATTCACTTTAAAAAATAAAACATAATTGTGCCATTTTATCAGTTATTAACAACTATCGTAAGCTATCCTTGGATTTTTTTCCCCAATTCTGCCTACTCTATCCTTGACTTGAACACTTAGGTAATTTTTTATATAATATCCAGACATCTGAAAGTGTGGTGCCAAACTATATAGATTAAAGATTCAGACACCCTGGGTTAGAATTCTCACCTCAACTTTTTTGCTTTACTTTGGGCATATGGCTTAATTTATGTTTGCTACATATTTCTGTTTAGCACAGTGAAGATAATAATTGCATTAAGATCAAATAGTTGTTATGAATATTTGAAATGTTCCAGTTGGCCGTGTGTTGTAAAAAGAGGAAGCTCTCAATAAATCTTAAACATTTTTATTATGCCTTATCTTATGTCTAGACTCAAAATACTTCTCTTCTTCTTATGAAGAATAATCATACAGATTAATCCTTTGACTGACTTCATCTGAATCTCTCTACTGGGTTTTTAAGGGCACAGGCAATGTCTTATTTTACTATTGTACCCCCAACGGTATTACAGTGTCTGACTCACAGAACAACCTTAACTACATGTTGAATGAATTAATCAATTAAATAATAATGAATTTCCCCATGTTGCTAGGTTTGATTCAGAACTATAATTTTATACATAGATAACCTTTAGAGCAAATGAAGATGAAAAAAAGGTTATCAAAGAAGTGACTGTAGAAACAAATATAGTTATCTGAACACAGTGCTGGTGAATGGGAATGTTCGTTTAAAAGGATAAATGGGACGGACTTAAACTAAAAAGCTTCTTCTCAGCAAAAGAAATTATCAATGAGGTGAACAGAGAACCTACACTCTGGGAGCAAATTTTTGCCACAAGCACATCAGATAGAGCGCTGATATCCAGGATATATATAGAA
>CM053411.1:42816664-42869813 GCA_028644305.1 Xerus rutilus | reverse complement strand
CAAATTACCACAAATTTGGTGGTTTAAAACAACAGATATTTATTCTCTAACAATTACAGAATCTAAAAGTCTAAAATTAAAGCATTGTCTGCTTCCTTCCTTTTGGAGGCTCTGAGAGAGAATGCAACCTGTGCTTCTGTCCTGCAGGCAGTCTCTGGGGTTCCTTGGCTGTGGATGCCTCACTCCAGTCTCTGCCTTCACCTTCACATGACCTTTCCATCTGTGTCTCTGTGTTCTCCATTTTTTTTTATCAAGAAACTTATCATTGTATTTAGGGCCTAACCTAATCCAGAATGACCTGCTTTCATGTTCTTTACCTTAATTATATCAGTAAAAACATTTCTTCTAAACAAAGTCCCATTCTGAGGTTCCAGGTGAACACATCTGTTTTGAGGAACACTAATGAAGTTATTCAAACACTCAAAAATGTAGTGTTTCAAAGCTATTTTACAATAGGAATCATTAATTCTAGATTCTTGTTTAAATGTGGCACCTTCATGCATGTATATTTAATTCCTGTGTAATTCATTATTCAAATATCATGGTCTTTAGAGTCTTAAATAAACTAAATTTTGATAACAATATTTCATATATGAAAGCATTGTGTCACCTAATATATTTTACTAAGAACATGGAAATAGTAATTAAAAGTATATGAACAGGGGCTGGGGTTGTAGTTCAGTGGTGGAGTGCTTGCCTCGCATGTGTGAGGCACTAGTATTGATCCTCAGCACCACATAAAATAAAAAATAAAAGTATTGTGTTCACCTACAAATAAAATAAATATTAAGAAAAAGTATGTGAACAAATAAATCAACATAATGTGTAGGGTTTTTTTACTTTAAATGTACAGGTGACATAAAAAAGTGTTAACAAAACTTTAACCAGCTAATAATAACATATAGGTCTCTTATATTTCTAAATGTTACATGTTTTAAGGCATATTTTGGTTCTGAACTCATAAATGTAGTACAAATCCATCCGATATACAGTAACTCACATTGGATGATTTGATCAAAGTTTCCCAAAAAAGTGGGAAGAAAAAAAACAAATAAATGAAACCTAATAATACAAACTCTTTGGCAGCAAACAAGTTGACCAAAACCTAATAAATCTCTGAAAGTACTTATTTGAGTATACCTGGAATTAAGCCAATTGCAATTTCCATCATCTTCCACAAATTGTATAGCAAAACTGGGACATAAAACCATATTGGGGTAAAAGGTGTGACCCACACTAGTGCCAGTCCATTAACTTTTATTACCAGTTCACAATAAGCTGAGGACAAACTCAGAGTATTTAGATACTTTTATAGACATTTGATATCACTTCCATCATTTACTGGACTCACCTCGTTGAATAGGGTCCAGACCATTCTCAGTACCTGCGGAGAGAGTCAGGTGCTGGTCATGCACACACGTAACAGTGTGTGGCACTTAAAAGATTTATTCCTCAGCTTAAACCCAGGAGTATATTAAACATGGAATCTACTACTCTCATCAAAAAAATAAATTTTGGGGACAGAGTGCTGATGCAGGATTGAAGATATTTTGAGAATGCAGCATCCCTTGAATCTAGGATAACAAATGTGAGCACCTTGAGCTTGCTGAAGTGCCTTAACACCTCTGTTTCCATCTACTTATGTCTTTGAGACTTTTTTCCCTCTACTGTCATTTTTCTTGAAATAAAATATAGATACTTTTGATATAAAGCTCCTTCTGTCACATAATCATCATTCCAACCTAGATATTTGTCAGGTTAAAAATGTTAAATGTTGATATAGATGGTGTTCATTCAAAATATATGAACAGACATTTAATGGAAATAAGTATTTCATTCGTAACCTTTATTTGT
The DNA here is from genome assembly GCA_028644305.1 of Xerus rutilus. Lineage (NCBI taxonomy): Eukaryota > Metazoa > Chordata > Mammalia > Rodentia > Sciuridae > Xerus > Xerus rutilus. The sequence continues at coordinate 42,867,959 of CM053411.1, read as the reverse complement.
TATAATTGGCCAATGACAAAATGATGTTTAGTAACAGTTTTATATTAATTTACTCTATGCATACCTTTTTTTTTTTTTGGTGCTCAAGTGATTGAACTCAGGGCTTTGCACACACAGTCAAATGCTTTACCATGTACTACATCTCAACTCCTGTGTATTCTTTTAATGAAAAACGTGCATTTTTCAGGCTGATGATATAGCTCAGTGGTAGAGCACTTGACTAAGCATGTCCAAGGCCCTGGGTTCAATACACAGTACCACAAAAAAGAAAAAAAATGCATTTTTATTATTTATGTGAAGATTATATTTATTAAATCATGTTTGGTAAATTTAATAATAAAAGATTTTGTATGTAAAAATTGTATCTATCTTTTTTGTAACAATACTCTTTTATATATTTAAAAAATATATTGATCCATGACAGTTTGGTATTTAAATAAAATAGTGCAGCTAGAATAATTCAAAAAAGGAATGCAATAGAAAAATCTTGCTTATATTTGAGGAACTGTCCACACCTAAGTATATATTACTATATAAATCAGAGTATTATAGAACATACCACCTTTTCAAGATCTCAGAATGTCCAGAATACATAGGCACCTATGATTACTAACAAGTATGGATGCAGCATATAAAATAATTTATTATGATAAGGACATTCATAATTATTATTATATCTTTTGATACTTGATAATGCTTTATTGATTACTTTTGAAACTTTCATGATTTTATACATGGAATGTGCAGGCCACTGCATCCTATTTCAGTACTTCACAGGGTATATTTGATGGTGATATCACTACAGAAGTGTACCAAAACAATAAGAATTTTAAAAATTACCTTTTGCATTAAAAGTGGTCTAGCATTATTTGTCTCATTAGCAAATAAAATTGGAAAATACATCAGTTAAAAGGAAAACAAGTCATTTTGGGGGAAAAATCATCTAGAAAAATACCTCAGTTCATAAAGGCACAAAGGTACAGTATTTTACAGTAATTCTTACTTTTTTGGTTGTTTATAGGCAATAATGACAATAGTGCCTATTAAGATGTAAAGCACATAAAATGAACACAGAATATATCAAGCCTTTCTCTCTCTCTCTCTCTCTCCCCCTTACTGTCTGTCTCTCATGTGCCATGCACACACACAAACACACACATGCATAGTTTCCTTTCGATGCCCAAAAGAAGCCCGGGATTTAGGTGCTGTGATGGTGTTTTGATGTTGACACTTCTCAGTTAATCAGTTGAACACTGCCTAGGTGTTGCTATCAGAGTATTTTGTAATTGCCAGACAGTGCCCTGATAAGGAAGAAATTCCACTTAGATAGCAGCTATAGCCCATGCCTGAGAATTTGCTGAAACTATGGAATTCATACTTGCTTAGCAACCCACAATTATATAATTTGAATTGCTTACAGTAAAGCTAATAATATGTTTCTGGTTAAACCCTGACTGTTTCAGATGCTATTTATCATCTCTCTTTTACAGATTTTAAAAAGTTAAATTCCTTAAGCAAGGTGCAGTTTAAGTGCCAGGATAAGAAATTGTACACAGACTAACAAAAGCAGAGTTCAAATCCTTAAAAACAATTTTCTAATGTCTTTCAAAATAAAAGAGCAGCATTTGGGTTTCCATGTGATCAGCAGATATTTCACCTAGCTTCCAACCACCCTTTAGTCATGAAGAAGTGGACCTTGACACCAGACAGAGTACACTTGCATATTCATTAGAAGATTTTGAAAATAGAGAACAGTTTACTGAATACAGTTCTCATTAGTGAGTGAGAGTTAAGCAAGACCCAAATTTCTGAGGTAGAGCTGGGCTCTCCCAAGAGATGGCATATGTTGCTATCTGGAGTGGGAAGATCCTAGTCTACTATTGCTGTCAAGATTTCTGGCAAAAGACCACAGTGGGAAAGCCATATTTAGCTTTTCCATTTCTCTGTCATGTTCTCCATTTAGAATTCTCTTGCAGTTTGGATCTAATGTGCATTTTCCTTTCATAAATACTTTTCTCTACTTTTCTTCATAACAATTTTAAGAGACAATAAAGGTGGGTATTTTCTCTTTTAATCAGCTATGATAAGATGTAAGAAAAACACAAAGGATAAATAGAACTGCTTAAGGTCAGACAGACAGTAAGTTGGTGAAATCAAAGTTCAAAGTGATTTCTCCAATTCAAGTCTAACTTTCATGCACCCACATCTAATCATTCTTCACACAGAGTGACATGTAGAGGATCCTTCCTTCCATGTTTCTAGCTGGTCCAATCTATGAGCAATGAGGAAACGCTATGCGAAAATGTTTTATTCATGAGTCACGCAGTAGAAATAACAGAATAAACACATCTTTGTTTTCTTTTGCTGCACAATAAATTACCAAAAAATTAGGTGCTTAAACAAAATCCATTTATGATTTTGGTCTTTATAATCTGGAAATCCACATGGAATGGTGACCAAAGTCTCAGATAGCTGAAATCAAGGTATCAATCAAGATTGCATTGTCCATTTGAGGACTGGCTTTTGTTTTGTTTTGTTTACCCCTAAATCACTGGCTGTTACAATTCATTTGTTTCTCACACTTTGAATGTGGACCCCCACTCCATCATTAGGCCAACAACAGCAGGTCAAATCCTGTTCATATTTTGAGTCTCCCTGATATCTCTCCCAACTTCCTCTTCTGCTTTTAAAGATTTGTTTGTTGTTGTTGGAAGTACTATTAGACCTGGGTTCTCATTCTATCTCTGCTCCACTAGCTATGTAACCTTGGGGGGCCACATGAACTTTCAAGACTCCACTTCCTTAGATGGAGAATGAGGATTCTCAAATCTACTTTTTCTCTCCACAGACTCCCTATCACTTTATCTCTTTCAGTTCTAATTTTGAATAATCTAAACAGCAGTTCAGTAATAAAGATGTACTTTTTGCCAAATACATTGCAAGATTCCCTGATTATGCTCAATAAAGATTCATTAAATTAAAAAAGGCGAAAGAATGAATATGAGCAGCACTTTTCAAGTTACCCATATTTCACAAAGGGGAAAATTAAGCAAAAATAATAGAGCTTCTCAGATTCATGACCTCTCTGCAAGACTTATGAATTTTATTAACTGTTGATTCATGTGAAACCCAGTGTCTGATAACTATGAGTCATGAACAGCAATTAATTAGACTTGTGTCACTCAAAAAGTAGTAGGATTTAATGCATAACAATGAGAAATCAGTCCTATAGAAACCACCCACTGAGGCTTTGTCATAAGTTTGTTTAATACAGCCATCATCTTGGTATCCATTTGACCTAAGTTTTTCTAAGGCCAGTTGTACCTCATCACCCTTGGCCTAGTTAAAACTTCCCCTCCCCATGTGATTGTTTGTGATACAATCTCATCCCACTGACTCAAAACCCAACACATCCACAGGGTGTAATAAAGCCCAGTAGTCAACATAAAAATCATTAATAAGTTCCTTCCTTCCCAAATGCTTCCTTCAAAGGAGCCAATCTGTGACTTTTAAGAGAAAGCCCAAGGGATAATACACATGGATCTTAATGAAGGCATCATCCCACAGGTCTGTTTTTTGTCTATCTTCTCCTCCTCTCTCATTCTCACCCCTCTTCTTCCCCTATTTTCTCCCCATTCCCCACCTCCCACTCCCTGCTGCCATTGGTTGAGGTCTCTGCTACATCAAGACTTCCCATCAACTGACCTTTTGTTGGCACTCTAACTCCTCAGGGACCTATGAATAAAAATTTCCTTCTACTTGATGCATTTTGATTGAACTTCTTTATGATATCTCACCTGACACACATACTCAAACCTAACTCCTCTATTCCCCCCACACCCCTGTGAGGGCTCTCCTAGACAGTGACTATCTTGGGTAAGGCCACTCTCAAGAGGGAGTCCTTGAAGCAAATTAGAAAGAAATTGTATAAATGGATGCTGCAATTTAATATTGAACTATTAATCAACAATATTAAAACAGTTTTATTGGCATAATAATTACCTCCTCCTACACCTTTCTAGTCAATTCCTATTCCTATCACCATTCCTACATGTTCATCTGCTTTCGGTTTCTGTAGCTTTGCCATTTCTGGACATTTCTAATAAATGTAATAATATGATATATAGACCTTTACATCTGGCAAACATGATATAAATAAAATATATTTTGTTTGCCCATTTACTGGCTGATACACATTTGGGTTCTTTCCAGTTTGGTGCTGCTGTGAATAATACTATTATGATCATTCATATACAAGTCTTTCCATGGACATATGCTTTTATTTTTCATGAGTAAATACCCAGGAGAGGAAAGATGGGACCATATGGTAGATGCATTTTTTTTAAAGGAACTGCCAAAATTATTTGCAAAGTAGCTGAGCCATTTTTATTCCCACCAGCAATATATGAGGGTTACTATTTTTCCACATCCTTGCCAACACTTGTTTCATGTCTTTTTAATTATAGGCATTATCATGTATGTGTTGGTATCTCATTGTGTTTTCAATTGCATTTCCCCAAGTATTAAAAACATTGTACATCTTTTCATGTGCATAATAGACATTTGCAGTTGTTCTTTGGTGAAATATCTATTTAATCTTTTGCATATTGTTTACTTAGAATGTTTTTGTTAAATATTGATTTGAAAAAGTTATATTTTCTGGATACAAATTCCACATCAACATGTGATGGGCAAAAATTATGGCTTCTCTAGTCATTGTATGGTGTGTTTTAAGAGCAAACCTTTAATGCTCATGAAGTTAAATTCAACTGTGTTTTTGTTCAGAGGTTATATTTCAGTACTGTAGCCAAGAAATTTTTGCCTAGTCCAAGGCTATGAAAATTATATACCAGGTTTTCCCCTACAAATTTTGCACTATTAGCTGTAATATTTACATATGTTGCCCATTTCCAGTTATTTTTTTATATGGTGTGAGGTAAGGCTCTTTGTTCTTTTTTCTTTTTTTCTATAGGGATATTTAATTGTTCCATGACCAGTTGTTGAATCCTTTGGTTCCATGGCAAAAAAAAAATCCAAACAAAAACTTAAAAAGGTTAAAAGGTTGTTTTTATATTTTCAATTTTGTTCTGTTTATCTATATTTCTACTTATACACACAAATATATTGTCTTGGTGACTGTGGCTTACTTGTAAATTTAGAAATAATATACTATATGTTCTCCAGCTTTATTCTTTCTTAAAATTATTTTGGCTATTTAAGTCATTACATTTGCATAATAATTTTAGTAATTAACTTGTCAATATCCAACCTCATTTCCTGCTGATAAAAATTTTTATTGAACTATAGATTAATTTGGGAAAAATTAACATCATAAAAGTTATTGAGTCTTTTAATCTATCTTTCAAAGTGACTATATTTTTACTTTCCTACTTTTAATGAGTAAGTGCTTCTTTTATTCTTCTTTATCATAAGGAACTGATATTCTTAGTGTTTGGATTTTAGTTATTCTAATTAATGAGTAATGGTCTTCCAAGAAATTTTTGTGTGCAGGAAATTTGGGTAATATGTAATGGCTTAGATGAAGAAAATTTCAATTCTTGAGTGAACTATTTTCAATTTTTTTCTGTGACTGCAAAGAATGATATTGATATACTTCTTAATAGTGATGTGTGCTTTCTTTATTAATTCCAGTTATCACTGAACTTTGCCTAGTCTTGTGTCTATACTTTGGGATGAATTAACTTGGGGAATTTTTCTTTGAATCTTAAGTATCTTCGCAATAAAAAAGGATCAAAAAACCCAAATATGTAATGTAATTATTAGTATGTTTGACTCCTGGTTTAAAAACTATGGTTTTTTCTCATAGGGTTAAAAATAACATTTTTATAACATAAGCATAACAGAAATGACATTTTGATTTGTTTCCAGTTATATAACATGTAAGACTTCCAAGTACCAAGATTAATTTTTTGTTTATGTTTCAAATGTATTGGACATGTTAATTATGTATAGGTAAAATGTGTTTAACTTGCCTTTATACTTACAGGAAAATGCATTTCAAATAAAATATCTTTCTGTATGCTATAATCAACACTTTTATCTTCAAATTAAATAATTATTAGGCACATATTTAATAGCTACTTTGGTTAAAAATGCTCAAAATGACCTTAACTTTGAAACTGAAACATATAATCTTTACTATTTGTCTGTCCAAATTTTGCTATTTAATATTCGGTTTTAAAAATAAAGTAGATCTTTTTTACATTATTAACTCCCCTATGTATATTTAAACTGTAGTCTTTTCACTGAATTTGAAAGCATAAAATTATATCTAAACTTAGTTATTAACAGTGATTTAATCTTTATGAATATGCTTCTCACTTTACATAACAAAAGTATTCTTAAAAATGTGTAAATGCAATGTTTGTGATTTTGAGAACACTAAAAAGTAAGTAGTATATAAGTGGAAGGAACACTCAGGTAAGGAATTTGACTGCCACAGACAATAATCAATATAATAAATAACAAGTCATTCTGAAAAAAATTTTTCAAATATTTATTTCTTCAAAGTTCATCTTAAAAATTTCAAAATATGCCTTTTCTTTTAGTTTCTGGATATTTTAGATAATTTCACTTCTTTCCTCAATTTTTATCTGATGAAAATAAGAATTAGAAGCATCACATATATGGAAAATGATAGAAATATATAAAAGGAATTAAAAACATTCTTTTCTATTAAATAAATTTAATAAGATGTGTAGTATATTTCCATGTGTATTGTCATTTTGAATAATAATATTCTAGCCTTTTTTCAGACCAGCTTTAACCTCTAAGAACTAAAAATCTGTACAAAATAACAAAACAGCATGTCAAAAAGCCACCAAGCTAGCACAAATTTGGAAAACCAAGATATTCCTGTCCCCAAAAGAGGGATACCCAGAAATGTGAGCCTGATATTTGGAATCACTTTTATCCTCAAAAAATTTGCTTATTCAAAGCCAAGATCTTGAAAGCTGAGGAAATATTTGTGCATCAAACATGGAGGTGGGTATTTGGGGTTAGGTCTCAACAAAAGATTGGACTCCACACTTTCACTTGGAAGACGAAGATAAGGGAAAGCATAAAGAAATTAATGTTTTTTTTTTTCACAAAGTCTGAAGTACAGTCTTCAAGTCATTTCTATCCTTGAGTAAGTAAGTTTAGTCCATGGTTGGTCAACTCTATAGCTCTGGACCCAAAGTGATGAAGGGCATGAAAGGGAAAAGTAGCTTTGGACCTGGCAACCAGGAAGGAGAGAGGGAACTCCATTCACCAGTGACAAAATATAAACCTCAAATGCATGCCCCCAGTGACTTACTTCCTCCAGCCGCACCCTACCTGCCTATAGTTACCACCCAGTTAATACATCAGTGAATTAATCCACTAATTAGGGTACACTTCTCATAATCTACTAATTTCATTTGAGGAACCTTCTAGACTTTCCTTTATCCTGTCTCATTTCTTCTTACAGGATTTCCCCTACAATATTACTTTTATGTCTAATCCTGTCCTGTCATCTGTTTCATAGAACATCCTGCTAATTAAAGACAAAGATCCCTACAACACGAAGTAGTAATAGAGACATATTTACAATAAATGAGTCCAAACAATTTGGAGGAGGAAGAGGAAGTATTGTGAAAGGGCCTCATGGCTGGGAGCTGAGGGCTTCCTCTAGGAATTCTAAGTGACTCCCATCCAACAGCCAATAAAAAAATTTAAAAGAAAAAAACATTAGCCTCTTCCTTACAGCTTCAAGAACATGTACTCTGCCAACAACAAGTAAACTTGGAAAGGAACCCAGATACCAAATGAGATTGAGATCCTGAACAGAGAGCACTCAGAAAAGCCATGCCAGGCCAGTGACACATAGAAACTATAAGATAATAAATGTGCATTGATTCAAGCTGCCATGTTTTTGGTAATTTGTCACATTTCATTGAAAACATTCTACAGTTCTTGTAATTATTTAGGTTAAAAATTGGTAGAACAGAACTTATTACAAAAGAATTTACTAGAAATAGGAGAAATAACTTTAATAAATAAAACTTAACAAAAACATATAAAATTCTTAGTACTTATTTACCTTATAAGATTGTATCAAATTTATACAAATCAAACATTAAAGTTAATAGAATGGATAAATCCATTATTATTGTAGCAGATTTTGTCATATATCTCTTTGAAATAACATGTTTGTTACCAAGTCTGAGATATTTCAAATATATTGGTTGAATGTTAATAAATTGACTTCACAGAATTTGAAAAAAAGAAGATATAAGAAAAAAAGAAGTTGAAAAAGAAAATAAAAGTGAATTCAGAAGACCAGATAGATTTTAAAACTACTCTTTAAAGCAAACATGTATTAAATTTATTTCTTTAATGGTGATTCAAACCTTTAATTTGGACAAAACTTTTAGGTTAGTTATTTTTAGGATTAAAATGCCAGTAATATCATTAGTCTGGTTAGCATGGCTAAAAAAGTCTCATTAGATTTTTATGTCAGCATTTGGTTCAATTCATTTCAATGAAAAATATCTAATTAGTGAATATCTTCCGTTATATAACACTGAATACAAAACAAATTTATCATGCCTTACAAAATTTTTTATTGCAATGATCAGTGTTTCAATGTCTATAATTTCCTTCAAGTAATATTAAGTGTGTGTGTTTCAGTTTATCCTACAACATTAGGGGAAGTCAATTATTCTACTTCAAAATGTATCTTGTATGGATGGTGAGGTTATCAGATGTTAACTTCAAAGTGTATCTTCTATGGGTGGTAAGGTTATCGGACATGTTAACAATCATTCCATGTCTTTCTTAACACTTGAGTCTTACATTGGCTTGTTATTTTTTCAACAAGAAGCATATTATTTAGTATAATTTTAATTTAAAATATATTTTTGATTGATGGAATTAAAAGAATTGATAAATGTAGATTAGTTAGATATTTTCAGATTAGAATATAGAGAAACCTTTTGCTGCTTCATTAGGGACATCATAAGACATTTTATTTATGAATTGTCTTCGGGTAAGAGTGATTCTGAGTCCCTGACATCAACTGAAAGGGAAATTTTCTGGTTCAGGAACTTTGTTGCATATATTTGGCATTACTCTTTCATGTAAGGTAGTGTTTATACCACTTAAAATTATAGCTGAAATTTATTGAGTTTACTGAATATGTTGTATGAAATCTGACTGCTTATTAATAAATGCTTTTAAAAAATGCCTGTATCTTTGGCAGAATTCATCTGAGATATTTACTAAGTTTTAAAACCTTGAAATCAGATTGTAGAGAACAGCTGAATTTAATCAACTTCATACTTAAAAATTCAAAAATAATCTAATAGATATATGTGATCATACATATACTTGGGTCAGTCCATCACATAGTTGTTAGGAAAATAACATACAAAACCTAAAAGCTAACAGAAACAAATGCTATGGAGTTACAAAAGAAGATAAGTTTACATCCAATGTTACATGAAAGGCATTATAAACAAAAGAGAACAATTAAAAATGAAGAAAATAGGACATTTACTATAGGAAGTTCCATGAAAAAACATATTATTGAGACAAAACATTTGAGATATTTTAGACATAACAAGAAGTGTAAGATAAATGCTCATGTGTGAGTGCTGATTAAATATTTTAAAATGAAGAAATGAATGAATGAATGCATTAATGAATAGATAAGTGAAGTTGAATTAAGACCTTGAACATCAAAGTCTCTAATCATTAAGCATTTTCTTAGGAAGGAAAATAGTCGATGTTTTTCAGTAAGCATATAATTACACCAGATGTCTTTGACCTATATTAAATTACTAAAAGTATAGGAGGATAAATCTAGATGAATACAGAAGAAAGAACTGGAGTACGGAGTGATAGTGTGTGGAAGAAGTGGGTGTAGAAAGAGTGAAGCCACAGATACAAAGGCAGATGATAGAATGAGAAGTAAGAGAGGTCTGAGATGAATATAAAATAAAATGTAGTTAGAGAAAAATATTAGGAACATTTTCAAGTGTTTATTATGTGCTGGTACTATTTTAAGTGATTTAGCTATCATGTCTCGATCACCCTTCTTAAACATTCTATAGGACAGATACTATTATTGCTCTCATTTTTCAGATATTTCATCCATGGAATGGAGAGTTCAGAGACATAGTAATTAATGGAGCTAGAATTAGAATGTGAGTAGTCATATCTGGGTAGACTCCAGAGATCCTGGTCTTAAACATGGCAGTATATGAATCAATATGCTTGACTAAAGTTTCAGTGTCAAATAGGGAAAGTGTGCACGTGCGTGCACACACTCACACACACACACACATACAATACAAGTTGACATTAAGTTTTGATTTTGGACAACTGAGATAATTATAATTGAAGATGGTAAGTTAAATCTGTGTAGTTATTAAAATATGTGTTATTCATGTGATAAAGAACTACACAGAACAGAAAGAAGTACTGAATAGTTATTGGTAGAGAGACAATGAGTTTGATTTTGCAACTTATTGCTTGGAGTAAGCATTCAGTTCAGTGTCCAGGACATATCAGGGAATGCATTATGAAAATAAATTTGTGGTTAGTTGGAAACAAGAGCCCAAATAATTGGAAGGCTTATGTCATTTTGCATTTAGATACAAAATATATATTAGGAAATGGCATTATGAAGAAAAGCCTTCTTAAAAAGTGATGTAATAATATATAATGTTTCTCTGAAGCATTTTTTTCTTCTAGCTCTTTTTTCTATGTATAAATGCATCCGAAGAGACATGTAAATCAAATACCTAATTTTTCATCTGAAGTCTTCTGTTAATGACATCACATTTTTTTTTGTTTCAAGCAAGCAGAGGCAATATTTACTTTAAAAAATCCTCCACATTTTTTGTTACTTATAACCATTGTTCAACAATATAGATTCTGAAATACTTTATAGGCTCATTAGTTCAAAAGCTTAATTTGCAAGTAGTTTAGAATTTGTTACACAATTTATCAATTTTAAAGTGATAGATAGAAGTAAATGAAAAGAACAAAAGTGCAATTCCTGACATTCAGAAGCTGGCTTGGCACTCTCAGCAAGGGCATATTATTCTCTTTTAGACATAAATAATCTCAAGAATCCCAACCTTAGAAAAGGTTATTCTGAGACAATGATATAATGAGACAAAGTCACTTCATAATTTTCTCTAGGCAGAAATAACAGCAAGTTTCTTCTGCCACCCACAGAAATACCAACTGCCCCGTCATTCAGCCAAAATGTGTTATTGCTCCTGGTTTTGTTTTGTTTTTAACGATTATAAATTCATTCTTGTATGAAGTTCCCCTTCCTATAGTTAAGATTTATTGAAGTAGACAATTATATTTGTTCCCATTTTCTGGCAGTATCCAATCTATAGTAACCCCAGCATCCTCAGAGCCTCCTCCAAATCACCTGACCAAAACAAACTAGTATGAAAAATTATTTTTAACACTGCTTTGCTGAGATACTCCATGTTTTCCATAGCATGTGTTCTTCCCTGATGCAATGAGTAGTAAATGCTTTGTCACTGACATAAAATGATGACCAATTTATCCGTCAGACATTTTTTAACACAATCGAATGCTTGGAAATGCTTGGCACTTTCTTAAACTTTGGGAATATAAAGATAGTAAAATGTTTGATCCCTCACCACCTATAGAATTCATGGCCAATGACTGAATGTGAGGAAAAATAATTAATTGGATTAGTGATATTCTGTGAGATATTGAAGCACAGAATGCCATATCATTATTTCTGATTTTGGGGTTTGTGTTCATCTTAGGAGTGGGAAAAAGCCTTAGTCAAGACCTTGAAGAATTCATTCTCCTCATAATATTCAAGGTGAAAACAAAGTCAACCTCAGACTTAATTTCTTTTGAATACAGACACATTTTTACAGAAAGAACTACACTGTTCTGCCCATTGACATTCTTTCATGATATTATCTGCATCTTTTAATCTGCCTTACATTATGTTTTAAAAGAGTAAACGTAACTTAATAATGTAAGTTACATTATTTTTAAGAGTAAACATAATAAGTAACTTTGTTTTATGAAGAACAGAAAATATCAGCAAAATAGTATTATGTTTACAAAAGAAAATTTTATTACAAAATTTTATTGAAGATAGTTGGAGACCAAATTTTGAATCTCATAATTTTATTAGAGTAAATGCATATAATAAAATTGTTTAAATTTAGGACTCCAGCTGTATGGCCTGTGTTGTGTTAATAGTAAATGTAATAAATAGAATGATATTTACTCAATGACACAGATTAATAATCACCAAATTGTTAATGCCTTACCAGTTCTGTGACTGAAAAGCCACCATTTAAAATCTTTCCTCTACATCTAAAGATTGAGATACACTAAACCATCCTTTCTAAAATATCAGGGGAAGGAAACATCTCATTCCGTTACTATCTCATTTATTGATATGTCATTTTTTCTTAGGGATTAATACCTTTTAAAAACTTCAGATTCACATGCTGAAATTTCTATTGGAGTTGTGCATTTGTATTTGGTCAAGCTAAAAAACACCATTGATTTTTGGCATGGACTACATTGGTTTTACTATATTTTTATGTCCTTAGAAAACATACCTGTTTATCTCAGGTATTTTGTGACAGTAATAGAAATATGATTAAGATAAGGAACTACAGAATGTCTTCATTTTATTCTTTATTGTGCAAGAAATAATTCAGTTTGGGAAATGAGTTAATAAGTTCTTAGTCTCAGAATTCAAAATTCCCTATGATTTTAGTGAAACATAATATCAGTAGCTTATGTCCAATAACTAAAAGACATAACTAAATGAGCATGTCATTTTTTTGAATTTCTGCCATCAAGGAATTGATCCCTCACCACATACCTACCTCAAGCATTACTTGAAGTCTAGCTTCAAAGTAACATATTTTAGAACTATGAAACGGGATAAATGCATTAGCCATAAATAGGGAGAACTTCAAGGTTATCAAAAAGGAAGAATAGTATATTCATGCACATAGACAAACAATGACCCAAACACATATGCACTCAATGTTCACTATGTTCTTCAAAACGAAGAAGAGTCTGTTGACCCCCAGGCACCTCCATGCTCCTTCTCTTACTCTTTTATTTTTTCTTTTAAATTTCATGAGCAATGTGGATGAGAAAACAAACAAACAAAAACATAAAATCTTGTAGAATCTCCATATGTCTCTGACCAAAAGCTAACCACTTTTACTATTTTGATTTAGCCTGGTATGGCAGTCCATGCCTGTAATCCTAGCCATTTGTGAGGCTGAGGCAGGAAAATTGCAAGTTCAAAGGCAGCCTCAACAATTTAGAGACCTTAAACCAAAATAAAAAATTAAAAAAGGCTGAGGGCAGGGTACAGCTCAGTGCTACAGTGGCTCTGGGTTCAATTCTCTGTTTTACACACACACACACACACACACACACAAATTTTGATTTATGTTTCCTAGAACATTTTAAATTTAAATGTGATGAACTATATATACAATGACTATGTAGTCTAAATTATCATTGCACTGTCATAATATGATGTTACTATTTTTTTATTATTTAGAAATTTTCTATTGCTAGAGATTTTGTTTGCTTTCAAATTTTATAATTTTTATTCTTTTAATAACTTTGATGGATGCTGTTGAACATGTTGTTCATACATGTTTGTGCCTTTCCCCCTATTTATTCCATGGGAAATATTCTTAGCCATTGAATTACCCTGCCAAAAGGCCTCCAACATTTTAAGGCTCTTGCTGTTTGTTATCATTTTACTGTAGATACAAGAACACCAATTTAATAGTTTGCACATGTTGATTATTTTTACATGCATGGCAGTGTTAGATATTATCAGGTGACATTACTAAAATTTATGAATACATCGTCCAACACTTTCTTACAAGGATATTTTGTGATTCTAACGAGCAAATAATGAACCAAAAATAATTATTTGCCAAACTTCTTACCAGGCAGAACTTTCTGGAATCCATTACTGTCAATGGTGTAAAATTCCTATATGGATACATTGCCACATAATCAAGCAATATTTTCTGAAATAATTGTGTAGAGACTAATTATTTAACTATTTCTTTCTATTGATTCAAAGTAAATTTTATTTTATTATTTAGCAATATGTTGTCATAAAGTTATTTTAGTCCTTAAGTATTCTCATATTCATACAGTGTGCCAATTCTTCCAAATTGTCCCCATCCAAATTATAGTGACTTTCTCAAAATAAAAACTAAAGGGGGCTGGGGTAGGAGTGTGTATCTCAGATTGTTAGTTAATGGTAAAGTAAAGTAACTTAATTTACCACACGGTGACTCACAAACCAGAAGCAAAACTCAACAAATTTAGCTACTGTTAAGAAGGGCAAAGTTTAACTACTGAGAGTTCATTCACCTGATTGCATGTTGATTTTTATATAAGAATATTGAAGTAAAAATCTATATTTAACTTATTTAAATATATATTCTTTCTTGTCTAGCTCTCAAAAATTATAATCAGATATAATCAGTTGGGTCATTAGATTTTAACCAGTAAATTTGTTTGTTTCTTGCAGAAACTTTATATATTGATAAAAATATGGATAACCAAATTTATAATTCAATTTTATCTTAGATGCAACCTTCCACTTAAAAGTGTTTTCTGGTTCTATTTTCAGAATTGTAATGCTGGATTTACATATAAAATGAAAAATGTTTCTTTTAAAATATAGTGGGGAAAAATCAGGGATGACTCAGTTATTCAGTTATATCCTATTCTCTTGAACTTCCTTTATGTCATCTGGCATTTATTTTTGTTTTAGGATGACACATCTGAAGCTTGTATGATTCTAACATCAGTAAAATTAACCTTTCCTCCTCCTTGGAAACTGAAATATTTTTAATCTAGAAATAAATGTTTTTAAGCATATGAATAACTATTCATTTCTGCTTATTAATTATACAGTTGAACCATGAGACTTTCAGCTCTGAATTTCATGTCTTTTTTTCTTTTCCACCTCTGATTATAACTGTTTATTTGCTGTTTTCTTCTTTGAAAATGACTATTATTGAAAAGTTATTTCTCTATTCCATTACTCATGTCTCCTATGAAATCATGTGTTCTTTTCTTATTGTAATGAAACATCTCTCATCTGTCACTTTTGTAATTTGGATATCTACAAAGTTCATTCTGCATTTTACTTCTTTCAATAACAATAAGACTTGGTCTATGATAGTTTTTATTGCTGTCTAGATTTTCTTATTTAGTTAATATTATCACCTCTTTTCCCTTCAGCAATTTTACCAAGACATTGTATGCTTTATTTGCATTTACAATACAGACATTTTAGTAGAAAAATTTATATCATTTCCTTCAATGAATGTATGCTCCCATTTTTGGTGGTGTGCAAACAATTTTCATGAGTCTTAGATTTTTTTCTTCTCAGATTTACTGAATATTGAGCATGGCTTCATATTGTTATTCCAGAGATGGTAGGGGCTGTACGTGAAAGCCCATTATCATTTGCTGTTTTTTTTCTGGGAGGGGGGGTACCTCATTTGCTGTTTTGCAATATAAAGAGATCTACAATGGGCTGGTTCCAGAGGGGAGGCTTTATGGAGAGGCTGCCATTAACCTCTTGTTTTTTGGTCACTAGCAGTTTTCATCTGTGAAAACCAATAGTTTTCATCTATCAAAAGCAGGATGAAGACAGAGTGAAGTTGTAGGTCTTCTGTTCCATTTTCAGTGAGGTTAGCCAAACTAAGACTAAAGATTGGAGAGGAGAGAATAACAGAAACTTTCTCTATGGAATTGTTCAAATAAAATAAATTTGAGAGGATCATGGTTTTTTTTTAATCCTGAAAATTGTTTGCTTTAAAAAAGTTATTAGTAAAATACAAGTATTATGGAAAAAAGCATTTATAATTTCCATCCATTTATCTTTCCAAAACCTCAGCTGCATGATTTTCAGTCTTTTGAATCAACTGAGGAATAGGAGTCTGGCTCAGAGTTGTATATTTTTGCCAAATGTCTGCCAGGTTTATTTGCCTTGCCTTGGAGTTTTACCATATTTCAGATTTTTTTCAGTTACATGAGAGTTTCAGGATTTTACATCTTTAAAAAAAGGTATTTATATTGTTTTGTTCTTTGCAAGGAGGATCTAACTTAATTTTCTTGAATAGCATTGAATCTCTCATTTAATATTTCAATAGTGATCTATCAGTGAGCACTGAAGCATGCCCTGCTTTGCACAGCCAGTTAATGTTTGTTAATAAGTTCTCCAGTTCCTTCTTCTAGTTTGCTGAGCAATCATTGTAATGTTGTTCTGCACTGGAAAAACTTGATAAAATAGAGGAAAGCATTTTCCTTGATCTTTTCCAGTGGCATATATAAGCTGGCTGGGCAGGTTAAGGGTGAATCCAGGTTGAAAAATACCCTTCCAAAGTAAACATTATGACCAGGTTGGGAGAAGTTTAGATTGTAACTGTGCAGAGCTCTGAGTTATTCCTACATTATATACCTTCACCAAATTTGTAAAAAGGTAGACTATGAACAGTGGTTTCAAACTGGTCAAGACTCAGTTCAATATCAGATATCTTCAGGACAGCCAAAGTGTACTACAAAAGTATATAACTACTACAGCATGTGGTTTAAGCAACATACACAGGTGTCAGAAGCTGTGAATGAACTGTGGGCATGTCTAAGCCATCTCTAGGTAGAGGTGTGCTCCTTAGAGAACTCTCTGTGTAATCTCACTAATCTGAGACAGCTTCCTTGCCATGGTAAACATCCTGCTCAAAGAGAATTCTGTGATACCATGGCATTTATTAGCTCAGACAGCCCTAGGTTCAAATGCAACTCCCCCTGGAGGTAGAGAGAGATACCAGGGCCCCGACCAGCCTTAAGGTGCCAGCTGCCTGGAGGAGGAAAAATTACCGAGCAAGTGATAATTCCCCAATCAGGCCAACTTCCCCACAGCCTTTGGCTTCTTGTTTACCTTGAAGAACCCTCCCTCACAATGAATTCCTTTGGTGTGTTTCACTATAAATAAAGCATTCCGGGGCTTTTTCCCTTTGTTAGGATCAGACCCATTAGGTCTTTTCCACCTGTCAAGCCCATTTAAAAAAAATATTTCCCTTGTCTTTTGCTTCATTCTTTTTTTTTAACCAGTCTTTTTTTTTAATTAGTTCTAATCAGTTATACATGACAGTACAAAGCTCTTTGATTCATTGTACACAAATGGAGCAGAATTTTTCAGTTCTCTGGTTGTACATGAAGTAGAGTCACACTATTTGTGCAGTCATACATGTACCTAGGGCATTGATGTCCATCTCATTTCACCATCTTTCCTAAACCTTTGCCCCCTCCCCTGCTTCCCTTTGCCCCATCCAAAGTTCTTCAACTCATCCCATGCTCCACCCCCATTATGAATTAGCATCCACTTATCATAGAGAACATTCAGCCCCTGTGTTTTTGGGGATTAGCTTATTTCACTTAGCATGGTAGTCTCCAACTCCATCCATTTACCTCCAAATGCCATAATTTTATTCTCTTTTAATGCTGAGTAATAGTCCATTGTGTTTATATACCACAGTTTCTTTATCCATTCATCTATTGAACGGCATCTAGGTTGGTTCCACAATGTAGCTATTGTGAATTGAGCCGCTATAAATGTTGGAAGTGGCTATATCATTGTAGTATGCTGTTTTTAAGTACTTTGGGTATAGACAGAGGAGTGGGATAGCTGGGTCAAGTGGATGTTCCATTCCAAGTTTTCTAAGGAATCTCTATATTGCTTTCCAGATTAGTTGCACCAATATGCAGTGCCACCAGCAATGTATGAGTGTGCCTTTTTCCCCCACATACTCACCAACACTTACTGTTTTTTGTATTCTTGAAAACTGCCATTCTAACTGGAGTGAGATGAAATCTTAGTTTTTTGATTTGCATTTCTCTAATTGCTAGAGATGTTGAACATTTCTTCATATATTTGTTGATCTGTATATCTTCTTCTGAGAAGTGTCTGTTCAGTTTCTTCAGACTGTTATTTTCAGCCAGCCCACACCTCCAGGGTTACTTATTCCCTCCTGGTGCAGGCCTCTGGTGATACAAAGGTGTACTGTGTGGCCAGAAAACTCATTAGAGGTGAAAGATCAGAGACAAAAGTGAGAATGACTATGACATAAAGATGTATTTTAGTGGAAATAGGAAAGTGTATGTGAAGAAGCAAAAACAAATTAATAAGTAGCAAAACAAGCAAACAAACTATAAAGGGCATTAGCAAGCTTATGTGATAAGGATAGAAATAAACCTAAAGGGAACAACAAAAGAAAACAATCTTGACTCAATGAAGTAGATTCACAGTCACCATAGTTTCTATAGGCTTATATGTTAAAGTTTGACAGAGGATTCCATTCAGACAATGCAAGAACTCAAGCTCTTCATTCTGAAATAGACAAAAGTAAATTTTCAATAGCAGTGGAAAGAAGGCAGCATCTGTTAGTTTTCACTCGATGTTTCCACATAGGCCCAGGAAACAGACTGAAGCTAAGAGCACCTGTGTGCCTCAGAATGCTATAAACAGTCTCATTTTTTTCTTACAAAGCTTTCTATTTCCAACCCATCATCAGATCAAGATTTATCATTATTATTGTCGTGATGATTACTATTATGTATTATTAGACCCTCTATCACCAACAACATATCATTATGGCTTCCTTTTTTTTTTAACCTAAAGCTTCTACTATTTCCAAAATGTAAATGTTTATTACTGCTTTAGAAGGAGACAGCACTGAGCTCCATTCAGGAATTTGTCCAAACTTAAAATAGCTCTGTTTGCATTTCCTATTGGCTGCTTTAAGACAAAAACAGATGAACAATGCAAATTTAAATGGTATCTGTGGGGGAAATATTCTTAAGTCTATATATGAATGATTGAAGCAGGCTTTTTGCAGGATATATCCAAAGGATATGAATCGTGATGGAATAGCACTAAAATGAACTACTGTTTAAATTTCTTACTCCAACTGGTAGAGACAGAATGGTGGAAAGGAAATAAGACTGGGTTCAGGATTAGTGGGTCCAGGTTCTAGTAGTAGTCTGAAGCTATTACATGAATGTGGGAAAGGCGCTAATTTTGCTGGGCCATTTTGTAAAATGTCCAGCCTTTAATGTTGAGCTCTCAGGTTGCTCCTGCTTTTAAAGGTTTTTCCATATCAGCTTCAAGAACAGTGCTTTCTTAAAGCAAAATAAGGTTAAAAACAAAAACATGCTGATGAGTAAATAGTTGTACAAAATTGGTTACTAATCTCCAGAACATTTATGTGCGGAGGATTTTTGTCTCATCTAAAAAAAGAGGAAAAAATGCTGAATTTCATTAGTTGAATTTTGAATTATAAGTTGATGGTAGCTTAAAAAGCATTGAAGAATAATATTCATAAAATGACCAACAGATCATTCTTCTTGCTTCCTTCTGAGGCTGTCAGGACAACTTTTTAATTGACCATCAGTTGAATAAAAGCAAAAGACCAAAATTCAAAATCTTTGAGTTTTTAACTATTGACAAGTAATCCATTGCAACACATAGGTGGCAGTTTTATACACTGTGATTTTTTAGATCCTGTACATTTAATTTAGTTAGTCTCTAAGATTCTTTGATTTTTCATACCCTATTGTGAAACTATTTAATCTATCTCAAAGAAGTTGTGAAAGTTTCATGTAATGAAAGTAATGTTGAAACCATATGTACATAAACTGTATTAACTAGCTACTTTTATATTGAAACTTTAGACGTCGTGGCTGTTTTATATATATCTTTGGTTTTAATTTTGGGCATCCAAAATTTTATCACCCCAAATGAAAACATTATAAATGCCTGCACACACACTGTTTTATAATGGAGATATTAAGTTATGTCCATAACATGATACAATCTTTCTCCCGAGTGTAAAACCAGAATCTTTCCCAGGAATGAGATGGCTTTTCTTTCTTCATTTTCTCCAGTATTTGCATCAACTTTTCTGGCATAAATGCATGTTTTTAGTAAAAAATGGAATTCTAATAAATAGATCAATTCTGGAATTAATTTTATTAACAAATTTGGATATTTTATTTGTGGTACTTTGATAACGTGGCACAATAGAAAGAGCCACTAAACTGGAAATCAAGCACAATGCAGTAGTTATAGGCCTGACAATTTTTAATTCTTAACATTGTGATACTCTCTGTTCTTCTGAGTCTTAGTTTCTTTTTATATATAACAGGAGAAGATGAAATAGCTAACCTTTAAGGTTATTTTTGGTTATGATTTCTCTCATTAATCAACCAAGCTTCAAAGTTTATTTGCACTGAATGAATGCTAAGGGAACCAAAGTAGACCTTATAAAGTTTAGTTTGACTTAGAGCATCTTCAATGAAAATTTTTGATCAGTTCCAGAGATGCTGGTGATTGAGTAGTGGATCATCCAAGTTCTACATGAGTGATGAAATGTGCAAATAAAATCTTCTCAATGTATTTCAATTCTATGGCTTTTGTCAGCATATCCAGAATTGTCACATTATCATGTAGTTCCTACTCCCTGGAATTGACCAGTGGCAGACTACACCAGAAGAAAAATTGTGAAACCTCTTTGTCACCAGGGAGGGCAGAAGGAGGCAGAAGATGAAGAGACTGCTAGTGCAGCCAAGCATGGTTGTTCACGATCCTTGCAACACATCCTTGGCATGGGCAGCCAGAGAACAAGAGCATTTCTGTTATTGACAGGCAACCAACACCGCAGGGGTAATTTGCCAAGTAGAAATAATTTTAAAATTTGATTACTAAGGACATTTATTAATAATTTTATATTGTCTTCTATAAATTGTTTGATTACTATTGAACTTGCAGTTTTTTTTATGTAGTGGGGAGCTGGAGATAAAACCCAGGACCTTGCACGTGCCAGGCAAGTGCTACACCACTGAGCTACATCCCACTCTTTCCTTAGAGTCTTTATCAGTTTATTTGCTCTTTATTCCATTTTGCAAACATTTTTCCAGCTTTTGATAATAATTTTAATATTGTTTGATGTTTCCGGTGTTAAGTATTACATATATCAATATTTTATTTAATAATTTAGAATCACGTCCCTCAAGATACACAAAACATTAAATATTAAAGAGTTTATAAAAATTAATGTAAATACTTAACTCTTTCATATATCTGAACTTTGGCCAGGGGCTAGAAATTGAGTTTCTAATTAGAATATTTACTCCCTAAAAACTAATTTTCTTAATATTTTCATTAAATGACTCCTTCCCTTCTGAATGTATTAATATCATACATTAAATGTTATTAACATATTCAGGTTTGCTCTTTGATCATTCCTTGTCAGTAACTGGAGTGTGTATATGTGCATATGTAATTGCTGTGTCACACAATACTATTAACATGATATAGCTATATATATTTTTTTCAAATTATCTTTAAACTTTATGGCAGTTTTTATGTTTTTTTATTATAGTTTTTCACATTTTTCATAATTACTTTAATTATATTGTTTGTTGCCTCATCCTTGTTTTATTTCCTGAGCTGCCATGAGTTTCTGTTGCCTTCCCACTTGGGCAGTTACACCTGCAGCCTTACCCTTTGTATTTGCATGAAGTCCTTCCCCTTCCACTTAGTGGACTCCCATTCTCTCTTGCCCTTAGGGAAGCCTTGTATTTACCAGTGAGTGTGCTGGGATGCTCTGAGAAGAAGTGAGTGGCAGAGAGATCTTGTCTTCAAATCTCAATTTTTGCAATAGTTGGGACTAGGGAAGAAAAATGCCCCCAGAGTATAAGCAGGGAAGTGGATATTGATGAATGCACAGGAAAAAGCATGGTTAGTACTTTGAATTAAAACTCTAATAAAGAAGTGTATATGAAATGCACAATTTTGCATAATCCTCTGTAACTGATAGTGAAAGAGACTGATATAACTTAAGATTCTAGTGCTATTTTAATTGATTTTGCTGTATTTCTACAAATGGGGATGATTTTTCACTTTTCCACATTTTTTTCCACATTTTTTCCACCTTTCAATTGATTTGATACAGTTTTACCAATTTAGATTTAGCAATGAGTTAAAATTATGATAAACTAAGAATCTTATATCCAGCAAAATTAAGCTTCAGATTTGATGATGAAATAAAAACATTCCATGATAAACAAAAACTAAAAGAATTTATAGAGAAAAAGCCTGTACTACAAAACATTCTTGGCAAAATATTCCATAAGGAGGAAATGAAAAAGAACAATAAAAATCTGCAAAGAGAGGAACTACACTAAAGGAAAGGCCAATCAAAGGAGAAACCAAGTCAAGTTGAAAACCAAAAATAAACAAAAATGACTGGGAATTCAAATCATATGTTTATAATAATCCTGAATGTGAATGGCCTAAACTCATCAATTGAAACACATAGACTGACAGATTGGCTTAAAAAAGAGACCCAACAATATGCTACCTTCAAGAGACTCATCTCACAGGGAAAGACATCCACAGACTGAAGGTGAAAGGATGGGAAAGAAATGTATCACTCACATGGACTACTTGAACAAGCAGGGATTTCCATCCTGCTATCAGATAAAGTGAACTTCAAACCAAAGTTAGTGAAAAGGGATAAAGAAGGATATTTCATACTACTCAGGGGAATCATAAATCAACAAGACATAACAATCATAAATATGCACCAAATAATGGAGCATCTATGTATAACAAACCAACCATTCTCAACTACAAGAGTCAAATAGACCACAATACAATAATACTGGGTGACTTTAACACACCTCTTTCACAACTGGATAGACCTTGAAAACAAAAACCAAACCAAAAAACTATAGAACTCAATAAAACAATAATTTAGACTTAACAGACATATATAGAATATTCCATTCATCAATGATTGAATACGTTTTTTTCCTCAGCAGGACATGGATACTTCTCCAAAATAGACCATATGTTATGCCACAAAGCAAGTCTTAGCAAATACAAAAAATAGAGATACTACCCTGAATTCTATCTGACCATAATGGAATGAAATTAGAAATCAATGATAAAAGAAAAAATAGAAACTACTCCAACCTTTGGAGAATAAATAATGTGCTACTGAATGATGCATAGATAACAGAACACATCAGGGAGGAGATAAAATTTCTTAGAGGTAAATGAGAACTCCAATACAACATAACAAAATCTCTCGGACACTATGAAAGTAGTGCTAAGAGGAAAGTTCATTGCATTAAGCTCATTCATTAAAAGAAGAAAAAGTCAACAAATAAACAACATGATATTACATCTCAAAGTCTTAGATAAAGAACAAACCAACATCAAAATTAGTAGAAGACAGGAAATAATTAAAATCAGGACAGAAGTCAATAAAATTGAAGCAAAATAAACAATTCAAAAAGCTGACAAAAAAAAAGCTGGTTCTTTGAACAAATGAATAAAATTGATAATCCCTTAGCCTCCCTAACAAAAAGAAGGAGAGAGAAAACTCAAAGTACTAAAATTCTTGAAGAAAAAGGAAACATCACAACAGACACTATTGAAATACAGAAGACGATTAGAAACTATTTTTAAAATTTATACTCCATTAAAATAGAAAACCACAAAGACACCAAATAATTTCCAGAGATGTATGATCAACTCAAACTGAGTCAGGAAGACCACACAATTTAAACAGATCAATTTCAAGCAAGGAAGTAGAAGATGCCACCAAAAGCTTACCAATCAAGAAAAGACCAGGACCAGACAGATTCACAGCCAAGTTCTACAAGACCTTCAAAGAATTAATACCAATACTTTTCAAATTATTCTATGAAATAGGAAAGGAGAGAATCCTACTAAACTCATTCTATGAGGCTAGTATCACCCTGATTCCAAAACCAGACAAAGACACATCAAAGAAAGAAAACTTCAGACCAATATCCCTGATGAACATAGATGCAAAGATTCTCAATAAAATTATGGCAAATTGGATACAAAAACATATTAAAAAGATAGTGCACCACAATCAAGTGGGTGTCATCCCAGGGATGCAAGGTTGGTTCAAATACAGAAATCAATAAATGTAACTCATAACATCAGTAGACTTAAAGACAAGAATTATATGATTATCTTAATAGATGCTGAGAAAGCATTTGACAAATATAGCACCTCTTCATGTTCAAAACATTGGAAAAACTGGGATAGTAGGAACATACCTCAACATCGTAAAAGCTATCTCTGCTAAACCCAAGGCCAATATCATCCTAAGTGGAGAAAAATTGGAAGCATTCCCTCTAAAAATGAGAAAAAGACAGGGATGTTGTCTTTCACTACTTCTGTTCAACACAGTCCTTGAAACCCTAGCCAGAAAAATTAGAAGAAAGAAATTAAAGGGACATGAATAGGAAAAGAAGAACTCAAACTATCATTATTTGCCGACGATACTTAGAGGATCCAAAAAATTCCACCAAAAAACTTCTAGAATTAATAAATGAATTCAGCAAAGTAGCAGTATATGGGTATTATGAAATCAATACCCATAAATTAAATGAATTTCTATATGTCAGTGATGAATCCTCTGAAAGAGAAATGAGGAAAACTACCTCATTCACAATAGCCTCAAAAAATAAAAAATAATATACTTGGGAATCAATTTAACAAAAGAGGTGAAAGACTGTACAATGAAAACTACAGGACACTAAAGAAAGAAATTGAAGAAGATCTTAGAAGATGGAAAGAGCTCCCATACACTTGGATGGGCAGAATCAATATTGTCAAAATGGCTATACTACCCGAAGCACTATACAGATTCAATGCTATTCCAATTAAAATGCTAAAGTCATTTCTTATAGAAATAGAAAAGGCCATCATGAAATTTATTTGGAAAAATAAGGGACCCAGAATAGCCAAAGTAATCCTTAGCAAGAAGAGTGAAGCAGGTGGCATCACAATACTAGGCCTTAAACTGTACTACAAAGCTATAGTAACAAAAATGGCTTAGTGTTGGCACCAAATTAGACATGTAGACCAATGGTACAGAATAGAAGACACAGATACAAACTCACATAAACACAGTTATCTCATACTAGACAAAGGCACCAAAAATGTACATTGGAGAAAAGAAATCCTCTTCAATAAATGATGCTGGGAAAATTGAAAATCCATATGCAGCAAAATGAAGCAAAACTCCTGGCTTTCACCATGCACAAAGCTCAACTCCGAGTGGATCAATGACCTAGGAATTAGACCAGAGACCCTGAACCTAATAGAGGAAAAAGTAGGCCCAAATCTTCATCACATTGGATTAGGCCCTGACTTCCTTCACAAGACCCCTAAAGTGCAAGAAATAAAATCAAAAATCAATAAATGAGATGGATTCAAACTAAAAAGTTTCTTCTCAGCAAAACAATCAGTGAGATGAAGACAGAGTCTACATTCTGGGAGCAAATTTTCACCACATGCATGTCAGAGCACTAATCTCCAGGATATATAAAGAACTCAAAAAAAACCCAAATAACCCAATCAATAAATGGGCTAAGGAGCTGAACAGAAATTTCTCAGAAGAAGATACACAATTAATCAACTAATATATGAAAAAATTGCTCAACATCTCTAGCAATTAGAGAAAAGCAAATCAAAACTACTCTAACATTTCAACTCATTCCAGTCAGAATGGCAGTTGTTAAGAATAGAAACAAAAATAAGTGTTGGTGAGAATGTTGGGGAAAGGCACACTCATAACATTGCTGATGGGACTGCAAATTGGTGCAACTAATCTGGAAAGCAGTATGGAGATTCCTTAGAAAACTTGGAATGCAACAACAGTTTGACCCAGCTATCCCACTCCTCTGTCTATACCCAAAGGAATTAAAAACAGCATACAACAGTGACATAGCCACTTCAATGTTCATAGCAGCTCAATTCACAATAGCTAAATTGTGGAACCAACCTAGATGTCCTTCAACAGATGAATGGATAAAGAATGTTTATATACTGTGGCATGTAAACATAATAGACTATTACTCAGCATTAAAAGAAAATAAAATTATGGCATTTGTGGGTAAATGGATGGAGTTGGAGAATATTATGCTAAGCAAAGTAAGCCAATACCAAAAAATCAGGGGCTGAATGTTTTCTCTGATAAGTGGATGCTAATCCATAATGGGAGAGAGGGCATGGGAAGAACAAAGGAACTTTGTTCAAAGGGAGAGAAGGGACATGGGGGCAGGGAAAATGGTGAAATGAGATGGACATCAATGTCCTAAGTTCATGTATGATTGCACAAATGGTGTGACTCTACATCATGTACAACCAGAGCAATGAAAGGTTTTGCTCTATTTGTGTAAAATGAATCAAATGCATTCTTCTCTCATGTACCTCATTAGTATGAATAAATTTTTAAAAATTAAAACAAATTTATTTACCAAATTATGTTCTCTTAATTTCACTTTTGTCGTCAAAGGTATTTACTATTCACAGTTTGCTTTGTGTGCTGAATTGTCTTTTCAGCAATATACACTCAAACTATTACATAGTTATTCTGCATATGAATATAGGATATCATATTTAGAGATTTAGATATTTTCTGATTTTTTTGGTTTTACAACATCAAAATACTAACCAACCAGAAGTTGGATTTTTTTTATCATAGATGAGGCATTTTATTACTTTTAATGAAGACTATCAAATGATCTTCCAGAATGACCATTCTAATTTACACACACACCAGCAGTCTATTTTTACTTACCCATGCAAATAGTAGGTATTTCATTCTTTTTCCTTTTGCCAATTGTCATGGGTGTGCAAAATATTGTTAAGCCAGATACTTGATTTACAGCACATTCTTATCATTGATCAAATCTTAAAAATATTTTATTTAAAGTTAGTTATTTCTAATAATTCAATAAACACCTGTGCAGAAACTTTTTAAAACATGAGAAGACCTTGACAAGGAACCTACATTGGGTCACTCGTGCAAATGGGACAGGTGAAAAATTGTATCATATTTTCATTAAAAAATTTACTTTTCCCTGACTTCAAGCTTTCCTCATCAGATGTTTTTGTCTGTGTCTCACTATTTGAATTTCTTCTCATATGAATTAGCATTTCATATGCTTTACTGTTTTTATTGTTATGTTAATTTATGAGAGTTTACAGATTGAGAGTAATCTTTTGAAGATATCTCCCTTTCCTATCTTTAATTACAACATCTTTAGTTACCTGATTATTTAAATGCAGTCAATTTGTTAGGTGTGGCAGAATGATATTAACTACTCATCTAATCTGTATTATCTTCTGCCTACATCTCTTGCAGCTAAATGTAGGTGTGTTACCGAGTTCAGGTTAAGGGTAATATGCACTAGATCCAGCCCTCTCCTCAAAATCTATCATGTATGATCCTTCATGTTGCTTTTTCTTCTAGTTAGGTGGAATGGAGACTACTCATTTGGTGACCTGGAAAGCCATATGACGTAAAGCAGAGCTGCAACATGGAAGGAACCTGAGACTCTGAATCAGCTCTTGGAAGAATAATAATGTGGTGTTAGTGAGAAATGAAGGTTAGTTGTTCCTGCAGATAGTGTAACTTAATTACTACACAAGTTGTTTATATATGGAACACACATACACATATACAGGATTTTATGTACCTTTAAATGAAAGAGAATAAACATGTTTATGTAATTCCTAATAATTTTATAGTTTTCTTTGATTTTCAATTGCTCTGCAATTATTTTGAAATAACTAAGCAATTAAATATTTTTCCAATAAATATTTAGTTTTCTCCTCACCACTTATTCAATTCCCCGTATTTCCTACTGATTTGAAATAGGGCTCGAATACTAAATTTCCATAAATATGATATCCTGTTTCTAGGCTCTCTGTTCTTTTTTTTTGGTTCTTATTAGTTATACATGATAATAGAATGTATTCTGACATATTATATACATATGGAGTATAACTTCCCATTCTTTGGGTTGTACATGATGAATTATATTGGTCATGTGATCATATGTGTACATAGAATAGTAATGTCCAATTCATTCTACCATCTTTCTTATTCCCTTTTCCATGGATTTTATTTTGTGTTCCTATTCTGATGCTACAATTTTGTAATTACTATATCTTTAAGGTGTTTTTAAATCTGGCAAGGAATCTTCCTTCTATAAGCCTCCTATTCTCATCAGTTGTTTAGTTATTATTGTTTATTAATTTCTATATATGAATTATAGAGTCATTTACTTGAATTCTCTAAAAAATGGTGAAAATATTTCTTTGGGGTTATAAAAACTTCATTTTGATGGAAAATTAACATCTTTCAAATATACATTTTCCATTTGACTTTTTGATGTATCTCTCCTTATTCAATAAGTTATTCTAAAAAAATTCATAAAAATGAAATTTCCTATTCTGAGTTAGATGTATTTTGGGGTTTTATTTTTATTTGTTAAGAACAACATTTATTTTTAAGAAACCTAGACTGAAATACATCATGATTTATATGTCATAAAATGGAGTTTTCTAGATTCTACATGTTTTTAACTTTTAATTGATCTAATTTTAATATTCTATATTTTATTTTGGCTGAGTAACAATTCAGTTGTCAAAGTTATTTTTTCTCAAGTTTTTGAAGCTATCCCCCATTTTTTTCTTCATCAATTTTGTTAACAATGATATTTTTTCTCTGATACCAATCTATTTCTTATTTTAATGAAGATTTTTTTGTCCCTGGAATTTTTTAGGATTTCCCATTTATTATTGCCATTCTTAAATATGACTGACATACTTTTTGGCATCCTTCATAGCACTCAGTGGGCTGTTTTGATATAGGAATTCTTTTTGAGTTGTTTCAGTATTTTTAAAAAGTTTTTCTATATGAATTTCATTATTTTCTGGATAAGAAATTTCTGGATCTGGTTTCCATGTCCCTTGATTGTTATCATACTTGCCATCTTTATTAAACAATGTTGGCATTCTGAGATCTTTAAACTTATCTTCTACCCTATTTGTATTCAGTTCTGGTGTCCTTGCATGTTTTTTTTTTTTTTTTTTGTACCTGGCGTTGATCTCAGGAGTACTCTATCACTGAGCCACATCCCTAGCCCTATTTTGTGTTCTATTTAGAGACAGGGTCTCACTGAGTTGCTTAGCACCTCACCTTTGCTGAGGCTGGCTTTGAACTGGTGATCCTCCTGTCTTAGCCTCCTAAAATGCTAGGATTACAGACATGCGCCACTGCACCTGGTACATATGTTTTTTTTTTTTTCAATTAGTTTATTTAATTGCATTTCAAGTCATAGTACATATATAGAGCTCAGTTTTTCCATTTCTCTGGTTGCAAACCAGATAAAGTCACACCAATTGTGTCTTCATATATGGTGCATATGTTTTTAAACCATATTTTTCAAGTACTTTTAGTTCAAAGTGTGTGTGTTTATGTATATATAAGATTACTTTGATCATTAATTTTACCAGGAATTCTTTATCTCTTCTACATCTGACTTCTGGGAGTCGTCATTTGCTTGAGCTCTTTCACATTTAGGAAAATCTAATTGACTTTCATATCTCACAGAGGAATTGACTGAGAACAATATTACTAATTTCTAACTTTTTTCCTTAGAAATTTGTGGAATTTTTATCCATGGAGTTCAGAATTCTAGTTCTATCATTTTATTTATTTATTTATTTATCTATTTATTTATTTACTTATTTTTATCTTTTAAAACAGAAGAATGCATTTCAAGTCATCGTACATGTATGGACCACAATTTTCCATTTCTCTGGTTGTAAACAAGATAGAGTCACACCCTTTGTGTCTTCATACATGTACCAAGGGTAGTGATATCCAACTCATTCAACCATCTTTGCTCCCCCCATGACCTCTCCCTTCCCCTACCTCCACTTTGCACTATCCAAAGTTCTTCCATTTCTACCATGCTCCCCATCCCCACCCCTATTATGTATCAGCATCCACTAATCAGAGAAAACATTCAGCCTTTGTTTTTTGGGGATTGGCTTACTTCACTTACATTATGTTCTCCAACTCCATCCATTTACCTGCAAATGCCATAATTTCATTCTCTTTTATTGCTGAGTAATAGTCCATTGTGTATGTATACCACAGTTTCTTATCCATTCATCTCTTGCAGGGCATCTAGGTTGGTTCCAGTTTAGCTGTTGTGAATTTTGCTGCTATAAATGTTGAAGTGGCTGCATTACTGTAATATGCTGTTTTTAAGTCCTTTGAGTACAGACTGAGGAGAGGGATGGCTGGGTCAAATGGTGGTTCTATTCCAAGTTTTCTAAGGAATCCTCGTACTGCTTTCCAGATTAGTTGCACCGATTTCCAATCCCACTAGCAATGTATGAGTGTGCCTTTTCCCCCCACATCCTCGCCAGCACTAATTGTTGCTTATATTCTTGGTAACTGTCATTCTGACTGGAGTGAAATGAAATGTTAGAGTAGTTTTGATTTGCATTTCTCTAATTGCTAGAGATATTGAACATTTCTCCATATATTTGTTGATTGATTGTGTATCTTCTTCTGAGAAATTTCTATTCAGCTCCTTAGCCCATTTATTGATTGGGTTGTTTGTTTTTTTGGTGTTAAGTTTTTTGAGTTCTTTATATATCCTGGAGATTAGTGCTCTTTCTGATATGCGTGTGGCAGAAATTTGGTCCCAAAATGTAGGCTTTTTGTTCACTTCATCGATTGTTTCTTTTTAGTGTGAATCCATCCCATTTATGGATTTTTTAATTTTATTTCTTGCACTTTAAGAGTCTTGTTAAGGAAGTCAGGGCCAAATCCAATGTGATGAAGTTTTGGGCCTACTTTTTCCTCTGTTAGGCTCATGGTCTCTGGTCTAATTCCTAGGTCCTTGATCCACTTTGAGGTGAATTTTGTGCATAGTGAGAGAGAGTTTTTGTTTCATTTTGCTGCATACGGATTTCCAGTTTTCCATATCATGTCCTTTTTATAACTGAATTTGAACAAGAATATTTCCAACTGAAAGTTATCTTAGATATTTATATATAGTGTCATATATACTGAGAATAAAGCACAAAAGACAGAAACATCCCTGTAAATTCTGGGGCTTCATGTGTTCATTATAGCAAATCAATACTGTGTCTATCCTTAACACATGCTGTCGGTTTCTTCTTAATAATACTACATTCTTATACAGAGAGAGTGATTTATATGCATCTTCATAAGTTATCCAGAAGGAATGAGGCCAGGAAGGATAATTACAGTCCCAAAAGAATCAGGGTGGTTTCTGGTGAGCAGAGTATAAATAGAGAAAATTCTAGCAAGATCTAGTTGGTAATAGAGAGAAAGTGCTTCGGGTTATTAAGACAAATGAGAAAATGAGACTAAATTAGAAGATCGGGAAAAAAAATATACAGAATTAAATCTGAAATCTCGGGGCAGGCTACCCTGGAATAAGAAGAAGCTTGGTAGAAAATTTAATTTCAACAAAACTCTGTAGCCAAAGGCTTTAAATATGATGGATTCTCTTTAAAGAGAGAATGATGAGGTACATGAGCGGAAGTGTACTACAGTGACTCAGGATCTGTACTGTCAGTGTGTGAATCCCTGCTGCATGGATTACTGGTTTCTCTGTGCCTCAGGTTCCTTGGATATAATTGGTGCTAATATTTACTACT
The DNA here is from genome assembly GCA_028644305.1 of Xerus rutilus. NCBI lineage: Eukaryota > Metazoa > Chordata > Mammalia > Rodentia > Sciuridae > Xerus > Xerus rutilus. The sequence continues at coordinate 42,836,284 of CM053411.1, read as the reverse complement.
TCCTTTTAAGATGTTTGTTTGTGAAGACTGAATCAGTCAATGCATGTGAAATGCTTAAATAATATCATAATAGCTTTTAAATAAACATCAGGCATTAAAATACATTATAGTACAGTTTGGGAAATCACATTAACATGTATCCATATTAAGGTAACAATAGTATAATAGTGATTAACTTTTAATGGACCCATTTATATTTCAGGTATGTTCCTAGTCTAATTAAATCCTCAGACATATCTGTGAATTTAGTATGATTATTATTCGTTTGGCTGGGTAACAAGTCTGAAACTTTGAATAGACAAGTATTTTTTTTTCCAAGTACATAAAGATGGTAAATCCAAGCACTGGGGTTTGACTGGCTCTGGGCCTTTAGCACTTGCCATAATGCTAGGGTTCTTGTTATGTTATCAGTGGTTGCTTGTATAGTTGCTTATTCTCCAGACAAGTAGATGTTTGTTGATATGGCATTAAACAAAGGCTGCATCTTTTAACTTTTATTTTAATCATAATGTATTTTCAGAATGGACATTGAAGTTTTAAGAGTCAACTATTTAGAGTTATTGAAGAAGAGAGATGTTTTTCTCTTGGAGAGGCAGGTTGGGATTAGGTGAGGAAGAAGAGGAGCTTCCAATGCACGAAGAACACATCCATCTAAAAGGTTTGCAGGATGATCTGACACTCAACCTCTATCTAGAGTTTATTACTATGAACAGGTCAAAGGAAAAAAGATAATATTTTATACTTTCCAAAACTAGGAGATTTTAGTAGTGCTGGTGAGCAGGATATGAAAACAGTCCCTGAAAATGAACAGCGGCATTCTTCCACCAAGTAAAGTCTGAAGGAAGAGTCACTGCATTCCTGACGTTTCTTCAAATGAGAGACTTCTCTCATATATTATATGCATCAAAGCAGAAGACTGTCTTTCCTAAACAAAGTATATGATCAATTTGCATCTTAAAAGACAATAGGAATAAAAAAGAAATAGTATTGAGGACATCTACTGAGAATTTAGCCCAATGGGTCTTCATTATGTATGCTTCTCTGCACTGTTTATACTTTGATTTCTATTGTGAAAGTAAATGTTATTTCATTGTAATAAGCACACATACAAACACTTGCATAAGGTAGCCTATCATCTTATTTTTAGGCTACTGTTTTGGGTAAGGAGAGATCATCAGTAAGCCAAATTTGGTTCTAATATATTGTGAATTTATAACATTTTAAAATAAATATTAGACATAATTTAAGATATGTAATGGAACTGTATAAAATGTATAATATGAAAGCCAATATCTTTGTTATTTTAACAACTAATCTCCATCTAAATCTTGAATGATGACAATATATACGTGCATGTACATTTTTTCACAGATATATATACCTGTCTAGTATTATTTTACGATAAATCCAGGACTATTGTTTCCATGCCAATAAAATTTTTTTATATATATATGTATATATATATCATATACACACATAAGGTATATGTACATGTACATATATATGCATGTTTGCATATATATATATATGCAAAGTTTTAAAATGGAATCATAAGGCAACATTACACACTGATGAGCACAGTATTATTTATTCATCCAGTCCCATTTTGATAAAATCATTCTTATCACACCACTACAATAAAAATTTTGATAGTTTGTGTTTCTATAGTTCTTGGCACCCATCTGTTTTTAAAATACACGTTTATTTTAATTGATTCTCTAATGCATTAGCATACATAAGATTTATTATGGGAGTTTTCTTGTGTAATAATATAACAGTAGGCATATCCTTCTGTGGAATTTTGAATAGGGTGGGGTTGTCTGTATACAGAAGTTAGAGGTAAGAGGGAGTCACCAAGTTCACATCCATGAGTTATTATAAAACAATACTGGGCAAGTTTGTGCAGCTATAACCTGTTAAAATAAATATGCATGTATATATTGTCATAATTCTAGATTTAAATGGAGATAGGTTGTTGTTAAAATAACAAAGATATTGGCTGTTCATATTGTAAATTTTATACAATTGTATTACATACCTTAAATTGTGTATATTATTTATTTTAGATTTTATAAATTCATAGTACATTAAAATAAATTTGCTTAAAGATCTTTCTTCTCCCAAAATCATAGCCTAAAAATAAGAATTGTATTAATTCTAGGTAACACAAAATCCAAGGGTCGTTTGCATTCTTGGGTGACGTACCAATTCAAAAATTTGTTGTCATACCTAAACTGTTCATGACTTCTGTTCATATTGCAGCATAAAGAACTGCCTCTATCTGCAAGAGATTCTGGGGCAGCATTTTGCCTGGATACATTGACATTAGTAAATGAAAAAGTGAGAAAGGCTGTGAGAGCCTCCAAACCATGTTTGCAGCATGTGTGTTTGTGTGTGTGTAATTATGTTTATCTGTGAGCACTAGTCAGATCCAGGTGTGATACAACTTCATAATCATGACAGCACCCTTCACATCCTTCAATAGGATGTTTTAATCAACTAATTTATAATGTCTAATAGATATGTTTCTAGTGGGTGAAAATAATATATTAATTCAGAGATTAAAATGCAGATTTGTTTTCTTTTTTTGCAGTGCTGGAGTTTGAACTCAGGGCTTCATACTTGATAGACAATCACTCTGCCACTGAGCTATACCCCCAGCTCATAATGCAGTATTTCTGAAAAAACAAAAACATGTACTTAGTTACCTAAGTTCCCTATTATGAAAAATGTGTACGGGACAGAATTGGCATGAAATGTATCCATTTCCATGACATGGACTGTAATGGAAAATTGCCCAAGCCTTGCCTGGCCCTAAGATTTAAATCTTGTGATCATGGGTCATGCTGTAGCACATGGACTATATCCAGCACATTTGATTTAAAACTATTTCCAGAAAAATAAATTGTCTTGTTAAAGCTTACTAATCAACTTTCTTCCGCAGACACATTTTTCTCTTCACAAAACATCACTATTCCTTCTTAGCACAGCTCAAAGATAATGTTTGTGATTCATGGCATTGATAAAGTATTCCTGAGCTAGTTCTTCACAGTATTTGTGCTTATTCAGAAGAAATTGAACATTTGGGAAATTATCTAGATAATGCAGAATCATAAAATGGTTTTCCTTAATAGTCAAAGGTAATGGTTTATTTTTGGCTCCAATTAACTGGGAATGATAAATGTCAGACTATAAGAACACCTTATGACAGAATAAATATCTGTTTCTACATATAATTTCTATAAAGCCATAGTTTAGAACTGGTCTAAAGAGCTTAATTTTCTAGATCACTTGTACAAACAAGCCTTATAATTTTCCAATTTCTCCAGTTGATTTCAAAATCATTTTTGTATTTTGAAAAAGTTCACATGTACAAAACAAAAACAGAGAGAATAGCATAATGGACCCCAATGTCAAACAGTTGAAAACAACAACTCATTGTCAATCATGAGTCACCACTATCCCTACTCACAACCCCCTTCTACATATTTTATGAACATTTTATTGCTATATATTTCAGTGTGAAACTCTCAAAATTAACCAATTTTTTTTTAAAAAGCACATCCCTATTACCATTATCATACATAAAAGTCAAATACTAATGCTTCGGGGTTCAAAAATATGTAGTCTATTATCAGATTTCTAATTATCCCTACAGATATTTTTGTGTGGATCCAAATCAAAACCATGTCCATGGATAGTCACTGGTAGATCTCTCAAGTCTCTCACTACACAGCCTTCCTCTTTCTCTCACATTTCTCCTTCTCCTTCTCCTTTCCTTCTTGTTGAAAGAACTGAGTGGTTTGTCTTGATATTTCCCCACCATGTAAATTATACTTATTATACCTATTTCTTGATGTCTGTCGTGTTTGTCTTTCCCCTGTTCCTTTATGTTTTCTACCATTTAATTGTTGCAATTAAAAGTTTAATTACATTTTGGTCTGATTTTTTGGCAGCTTTATTTATGGATAGCTCTGTGTTCTAATTCATTTTATTCAAGATTTTATACATATAGAACTATGTGCTGAGGGAAATATTTCTCAGAGTTGCATTATTTATTTTTATTATGTGACTTAGTGCTTTTCTATAATATTAACATTAAATCAAAGAAGCAATTTTTTCTCATTAAACATACTGGCAGCTTTGCTTCTTCAAAATGACAAAAGCAAATGTTGTCAACTCCACTTGGCTATACCAGTGATGTCAGTCTGTGTGCCATTCCAGCATGTTTTTAGTCACACATTGGGTTAAAAAAATGTAAATGTATTATAATAGCTAAAAATGTTGGCATATATATTATCTCATTTAAACTTTAAATTGCATTATAAAGATGTGTTTTTTTTAATTTCATAGAAAATGATACTAAGAGTCACAATGTGTCTTCCTAAGAACACACAGTGATGGGACAGGATTTTCCAGTTAGGCAATTTGACTCCCTACTGTCTACTTTTAACTTCGGTGCTATATGTTCTTAAAGACAGTAGTTCTATGTGGTACTAATCTTCACCATAATATTGTTTTAATACATCTGGAGATTCTAAGCCACATTCAGATATGCAAGTAAGTTAAACTCTATTGGATGCAAATGATGGTGGGGCTGTTGTCTGTATGCTGGTGTGTGAGGGTGTATCAGGGGCATGGGGCATAGAAATCTTCTGACAGAAGAATTTTAAAATTTTGAATTGAAATCAAGTTTCATATAACTTTGACTTATTGTGAGAATGAATTATCACTGTAGAAATGGGCAAAATTTTCACCTTCAGTCATTGAATCAAACCTCTGTTCTCAACATCAGCTCTCCAAATATCTTAAAATATTAATCATTAAAACCATAGTGGATAGTTTATCCACTATCTTAAAGTGTACTTCTATAAAGTGTTATATTTAAATCAGTTTCCTCAAAATTTTAATTTAGAGCACATATTGAGTTTGCAATTATATTGCATTTATTTTTTTTTGTATGTTTAATTTCCATTTTACTATGCTGCATGCTGCATAGTGACAGCAAGAACTCTTTGCTTGTTAACAGTGAATTCCAATAGAATAAAATAGAGCCTTGTCCAAAGAAAGCATTCAATACATTATTATGAATAAGTAAATTGATTAATAAATGGTTTACTTTCCTGATTTCTCCCCATTTAGGTGTCTGATGAGCCAAGTTTTTATCCTGAACTTGTAAAAAACTTATATATCTGAAGCAATCAGTAATGTAAGAGTGATACGGTATTTCAGATACAGTTTAACCAGTTATATTCAGTGGACTCTTCACTCCCTTGATACGTATAGTTGTATTAATATCAATTACCTAGGCACACAGTGAATTTTTAGTATCTTTCTGGTTTTCCTTGGTAAAAACTATAAAAAAAGTCTGACTTGTTATTTTGTCTGATATTGTCAACCATCTGAGTCTTTTTAGCATATTGATTCTGAATGTACTCACTATCTCATACTTATATCTTTTGAAAATTGTGTGGACATGCCTGTTTTAATTCAATCTCTTGATTAAAACACATTTAATAATGTGGCATAACATTGGAATGAAAGACTTGAGTCTCACCACTTGCAAATTTCTTTTTAGTTTTGAAAGAATATGATCTTAGGTATCATTGTTCAAGTACCTAAAAAGTGCCCAAATCCATCCCATCATTCTTTTATTCTTTTGTCTTCAAAAGTAACACGGCTTTGCTAAATTTCCTTTTGAGATCACAATCTTTTAGTCTTTCTTCTTTCCACCACAGTTTTAAAAAATGGTAGTATGCTAACATAGGCACTACATATTCTTATTTAATGCATGTGCAAAATAGCATGTGGAGATTTAATATGAATTTGAGTTATTAGTATTTTGTTACTGGCGACAACTAAATTGAGAATAACTTCTTATCTGCCCATGGATTTATGATAACAAGAATAACAACAATAGCAATAGTGATAATATGATGAATAGAATATTTTCTGTAATAATCAGAAACAAACACTAAAATAAGGAATTGTAAGTGAATGACAGATGCATTTGTGAGAATAAGAAAGAGTAACTTGTGGCTCATTAATACCAATTTAGTCGTGAAAGTTGACTGGAGACTTTCTCATGGCTGTCTTCTGTATAGCCTACCCTCACTATTGTGAAGACAATCATGTAGGAGTAGGAGCTTATATAGAATAATGAGATATGAACTAATATCCCAGTCTCTCTTTTTTTTTTAAAAGGACCAAGAGAGTGAATCAAGGAAGAAGGTAAAGATGGAACAAAAAGACATCCTCAAGTTGACTTAGAGCAAGGACAATGTGTTTCTCAATCTCATGGGACTATCCCCTAATAAGCTTTATGAAATTCCATGGGACAGAGGATAGCAGAATAAAGGAAAGGATTTATTTATTACTCTTCAACTCTCAGTTTCGCCCTGTGTACCTACACTTCCAAGAGGATTCTGAGGGATGACTTTGTGTGGACTTAAGAAGGAAGTTGTTTAGTTCATGGATGGAAGGAAAGAGGCTCCTCCTGGACATGATTTGCCGGTGCTTTTGCATAAATCTTGTTTGAACATGCTTAAAACCAGTGATGAGCAGGCTACTAGAGTAGCAGTTGGAACAAGAGATAGGCTAGGCTAAGAGGACCTGAAATATCTGATACAGGTCCCAACAGAAAATTCAAAGTCTCTCATTCATCATAAAATTCACTTTAACAAGCATTTCTCTCACATATTGACAATGTTCTAGTCATTGTGTAAGACTAGGAGTGTGGATGTAAGTAACTAAATGTCTATCTAGGGATACTTATAATCTATGGAGTGAAACAGGTGATGTCATGCAACCTGCGACTAAAAACATTAGAGATGGGTAAAGTTGATTTGGGATATGGGGAAGAAATTGCATCCAAAGTTTATCAGAAATGGATCTCTTGATCTGGCAATTAAAGTATTATCTGATGTGAAGGAGCACAGTTCTGGCCAATGTTAAGAGTATGAATAAAGGGAGTGAAGTTTCAAAGACAATAACAGGTTCAGGGATCGATGTGCAGTCAGATAAGGCTCACTGAGTAGACAACAGAAACAGACCTAGAGGACACTGTTACTGAAATCTTATACTGTGCATCAGCATCCAACAGAGTACAAGGAATAAAGAGATATTTAATAGATATTTGCTCAGTAACTAAGCTTCATGGGAATATCTGAAATTTTCCCTCCACATACACAAAGATTTATATGTTACATATAGGAAATTACTTTTAAAAATTAAGCAAGGTTCTCAGCTGAGCATGGTGGCGCATGCTTGTAATACCAGCACTTCGGAAGGCTGAGAGAGTAGAATTATAAATTCAAAGCCAGCCTCAGCAAACGTGAGGTGCTAAGCAACTCAATGAGACCTTGTCTCTACAGAAAACACAAAATAGGGCTGGGGATGTGGTTCAGTGGTCGAGTACCCATGGTAACAACAACAAAAACAAGTAAGCAATGTTCTCTAATATAGGACTTCTCAAAGATTTTGAAGGGAATTGTAACTTATATTTAATATGTAGGATTTCTTACATTTATTTTAACATGGAACTGATTTTTGTTCCAAATACTTCATGGGATTCCTTATGTAGTGTATTTTAGGAAATTTAGATAGAAAAAGAGAACAGAGAAGGATGAAGCCTAATTGATTAAATTAATATATCAAACAAAGCATTTTCAAAAAAAAATCTTATATAAGGAAAGTTTGGGACAAAATTATGAAATCCCTTGAATGACAGTACAAATAATTTACTTAGTATTCATTTTATCTTAGTTGTCCGCAAAGGTTTAGTTTTGGTTTTATAAAGGTTAGATTTGGTTTTATAAAGATAAATATAACCCTAGTATGGGGGATATGTTAAAGGAGTAAATTCTGCAGGGTTTTTTCCTCAATGGGCCATAAAACAAAGACACATGTAAAATCAAGTGTGCTTGCAAATAAGTTAGGCGCATCTGGCACAGGTACTTCTCTATGTGAATTGCTTATGACAATAGCATTAAGTGTATTTATAATAAAACTGTAATGATACCATCTCAATGTTTTCATGAGTTTGATACTCAGAGTGCCCTCCTATTCTTGAGAATATCACAGGTCACTAAAGTGGCTTCATTACCAGAAGCAGACTGGTATATTTTTCATTGAGCATATACTGTCTGTCAGAAACTATGCTTCATATCATAGGGGCTACAAAGAGGTGCAAGATAGAAACTCTTGGTCTAAAGATTAGTCTATAAATGAGAAGATGAACTGTATGCCTAAAATGATGATAGTCATTATCATAGAGCACATATTTAGCGCTGAAATGAGTTTTGGAGAATATTACTGTTATAATAGTTATGTTATATACTGTTATATACTCTGTTTTTAATCTCACTTAAACCACACTTGTATACCTGTCCTTATAAAAAGTTTTCTGCATTCATTGGTCTTCATAAAAACCACTCTGTAGTTCTCTTTGTTAAGCTATGTTTTGATTTCATTATAATCCTCTTCCACTCTGCTGTGAATTCTTGTATCTACAATCTACATTTTTTTATTAATTTATTTATTTAGATGCATTTCAAGTCATAGTACATATATAGAGTTAAATTTTTCCATCTCTCTGGTTGCAAATAAGATAAAGTCACACCATTTGTGTTTTCATACATGCATCTAGGGTAGTGATGTCTATCTCATTCAACCATTTTTGCTACTCCCATTCCTCCTCCCCTCCTTCTACCTCTCCCCTACCCCATCCAAAGTTCCTCCATTTCTCCCATGTTCCCCACCCTCATCCCCCTTATATATCAGCATCCACTAATCAGAGAGAGCATTCGACATTTGTTTTTTTGGGATTGGCTTACTTCACTTAGCATAATATTCTCCAATTCCATCCACTTACCTACAAATGCCATAATTTTATTCTCTTTTATTGCTGAATAATATTTCATTGTGTATATGTACCACAATTTCTTTATCCATTCATCTATTGAATGGCATCTAGGTAACTTCCACAGTTTAGCAATTGTGAATTGTGCCACTATGAACGTTGAAGCGGCTGCATTACTGTACTATGCTGTTTTTAAGTCTTTAGGGTATAAGCCGTAGACTTACTAAATCTTGACCCATCCTTTTGCCTTCTGGTGTGCACAGTCTCTCCTTGTTGCTCTAATACAAAACCACACTTATCTTGCCTCAAGTAATAAATTTATGTTCAAGCTCTGGTCTCTTATATTTCAATCCTCAGTACTGGATACTTAACTAATGCTGAGCCAATTTTTTCTTTTCTCTTTTTTATTTCACAAAGGATGTAGGAGTTAGATATGTGTGAGAGAAAACAGAAGGGAGAGGGAGTAGAAAAGAGTGAGTTATAAGTCAAAAAAAAGGAAGGTAAATATGGAGACAGAAAAAGGAAAGAAAGAAGGGAAGGAAAAAAGAGAAGTAGAAAAGACTTCAATGGAACTAGAAAAATCCTAATACTGATCTTATTTAATGCTGCCATATGGGCCATACAACTGTGAACAGAGTGATTTATTTCTGTAGTAATCAGTTCATGTGTCTGTGGAATATGGAGGTTATACAATGATTTTTAGTTACATCAATATCTGTCTTTTATGAAATGCACACACACACCCATATGTCTTCCCACAGGGATTGTACAGTTCTCTATATCCCAGAAATAAATCCCACAGGAAAGTAGTTTGTAAGGTAATAATGAGTCATTCAGGAAGCAATCTACCATATCCTTTTTATCTGTCATGAGTCGCGAAGGACATTTTGTATAATTATTTATGTGTTCTATCTAATGAAAAACCACACCCAAGTAATTATCTCTTCAGTTGTAATTATGTCTTAAGCCCATGGAAATATTTTTGTCACCAATGGAGATTTATTGATTATAATTATATATATAAACACTTGCTCTCTTCCAGGCTTCAAAGGATAGGAGTGGTTGGGAAAGCAGTGCACATCCAATGAGCCCATTTCCCTGAACTGAAAACCCTGATTAAACATTCGCATGAACAGTTTATCTTCTTTCAGAATTCTCATTCCCTTATCTGACATATAAAAGGAGAAAATTCACCACTATTAAATTCTAACTAAATGTATTTCTTCATATATTCAAATAAACTGTAGTGAGATTGGCTTCATCATGTTAACCATGAATATTAGCATTTTTTTCTTTTCTTCAAGTTTTCTGAGCATGTATAATCTATTGAAATAGAAATTATTTGTCTTAATTATTATTGATTTGTGAAAAGGCATCTCTGCTTTGCCACTAGCAATGCAATTTTATTGCATTTGTTAAACACACACAATAAGATGTAAGTAATGTACACATGAAACATTTCAAAGAAATGAATAGCTACTATCCTGTGAAGATTCTGCTTGTCAGAATTTGTTTCTAGAAGGGTTATAAATGTTAGCAATAAGAAAGCTTGCTGTTTCTATGTCCTCAGTAACACATTCTAGTCTAACACACAACATACAAGCAAAATATCAACAGAAATGGATGATGAATGGCCAAATTAAAATCCTCCCACCCTTCGAGCAAATACTCCTCACTCTGACAATTTATCAATTTACTATTCTTGTGCAAAAACCATTGTACCCTAGATGTCTGAGTTCAAATTTGCAAAAATCTGTCAAGCTTAGAAAATGATTCTTAGCTTTTTCTATTCCCAATATTTATAGTGAAATAGGTAAATTTTAAATGCTTATTAATATCTTCATGTGTACTCCATAGGATCAGTCATGGCTAACTTGGAAACATGCATAAACATACAGACATGCATGTGTTCACACTCATTTTTTTTAGTTTATTTAACATAGGTCTAGAGAATATGAGTATGGATGAAGAGCTATATGTAATGGGCTCTTCTACATTTCTAGGTAAGAGGGAAGGTCTGAATATTAAACTAAGCTCTGTTGAGAGTTGACGGACATATACTGACACCCAGATTTCTGAAACATAAATTCTAAGCATTAACAGTAGAAAAAGCATAATCAAATCTTCCAAGGAAGTCACATATTTCTTAAAGTTCATAATATTTTATTTCAGTTTGGTATCTTTATAGTATGTTTAAAGAAAATGGAACTGAAAGTAAGGTGAAATTTGCTACCTCTTTGATCTTGGCAGATCATTATCACTGTTGAACATCAATTCTTCATCCATAGCTTTCAGGATTCTTGTGAGAATTCAAAGGGTCTTTAAAGTTTTTGGTATACAGTAGAATTTATTGATGTGTGATAATTTTTTCTAATGAATTTTCTATATTACTATATAGATCATGGTATTTCAAAACCTTTTGAGTCAGATTTATCGTCTTCTAGCATAATTTTTCTTCATTTATCATCTTTTATGTTTGAACAATGGAACAAAATAAGTTATTTTCTTACAATATTTTTTTCAACCATTCAGTATCTTTCATATCTGTGTTATCACAGAAGCTAAGTGGTAAGAGCTGTCCCTAGGTGTTAGAGAATTTCACAAAGTGTACTATTTTGAAGGATGCTCTATAACACCCCAAACAAACTTGATACCTTTAAAAGCTTTAAGAGATTTCATCCTTGACCTTTCCCATCTCTGATAACTTTTGTGAAAGGGGTTAGCCTATGACTCTAACAACTATAAATGGTACAAAAGTTCAAAACTGTTAGGTTTTACTCCAAAGTAATGTTAGAAAATAATTTAAACATATGGACCAAGTCCATATGTTTAAAGTCCAACATTTGTAGGATATTGTTCATATTCACTATAATAACAAATATAAACAGTTATAGAAATGAAGAATCTTACAGTTGGATCAATTACTCAAACTAGGTTATTTATACTTTGTGTGAGGAGCTTGATAATGGATGGGTTCTGAAGGAATTTTAAGAAATTTGCAGTCCCCGCATGCTGGTATTTAGAGAAGACTGGCCACAGGGCTAGCAAGCCTCTAGGGAAAGGGAAAATTAAGTTTGGCAATAGAGTAATTAGGATTATTCAAGTGAATGCACAACAGTAACACAAATTAAAAGTTGGAGATGGACATGGGGAAAATGTAAGTGTAAGCTTATATAAAATTGAGATATTGAACTACCTTATAGTCTGGGCCATCATGAAATGACAAAAAATGTTTTTTCACCTAAATCAATGTTTATGAACAAAAATAAATAATGTTCATCTTGTGTGAAGATGGTTTGATTTATAAGAATATGTATAGGTATATGTATACATACATGTAGAGAGAGAACTATGCATTTTCTATATTTTCTATGTATTTCAATATAGTCTCTTTGTATGAAATGAATTTGCTGATGAATGCTTACATTATTGGCTAGTAAGTGATTGCATATGTCACTGACTGGACACAGCTGCTACAGAAGGACCAGTTACTGTAATCACTTAGTTTTTCCTCTTTTTAATGGTGAAATTTAAGCGACAGCTAGTTTGGAATGCCAAGATATAAGTAGCTGAAGCTGATGACAAAGAAGAGAAATGAGAGAAAAAGCATTTTGGCAAAACCAGCTTACTATCTCATCTGAAGCAAAATTTTAAAATAGGAAAATATTAGAAATCACTTTGAGAAAAAAACAAACAAAAAAACCCCAAAAAACTCTTCTAAAGAAAATTGAACTAGAATAAGTCAAATTTTTCTTCAAAAAATATATTTTCAACATTGACAGGCAATTCAACATATTTGAAAGAAGGAAACAAGGAAAATTTAGTGGTGGCAAATGCAAAGCAATAATGAGATATTCTTGCATAATGTAATAAAATTTTTTTATAGAAAATCAGAAATTACCATTTTTGAAATAATACAGAAATGTCTCTAAAACTTGATAGCACCATCATTACCTAAGGAAGACGTATAGAAACTTCTTTAAGGTTAGCCATGTTTAAAATAGAAGAAGAGAGACTTTTGAAACTTTGACATTGTTGTGTAGTGATTTGTATACAATTACAATAAGTTACATACGTTTTTAATCTGCCCTATTGTGTCATCGTAAGTCAAGATATTGAAGCTAAGAGCTTTCCAGTGTTATTGGGAAGGATAACTGCCTATAATCTGAGGAAGCTTGTGGGTGTGTGGGGCAGCAGGGTGGGGTCGGGTAGGGAAAAAAACCATTTGGGGAGAAAGGCAAAAGACTGTAAATGCAGCAGTGGATATAAGGATTTATACTATATGATAGTCCAAGCCTGTCTCCTCATGGTTGTCTTAAAATTGCTGGCTTTTTCACAGTAGCGGAAACTAAATGCAGAAACTACTTAATCCTTAACTTTAAAACTTGGGAACTTCTTTTCCTCCTTTGCTAGCTCATACCCATGCTTAGGCTACATATAAAGACAAATTGAATGTTTTAAAAAAGGGGAAGAAAAATAGAAGATGTCCAGAATTTATTATTTTTATTTTATTTTATTTTATTGTTTTAGTGCCAAGATGTTTTAGGGACATAGTTCTCAACCAAGGAAAGAATACATATGAAGTTATTCTACTGAGATTTTTCAAACTATACTGGCTCCCTTTATATATCACACTTAAAGACTAAGCTCTCTCTGAACATTTTTCTAGTATTTTTTGTGAGGGGAAAGCAAAAGTGGGAGACTTGAATTATCAAAATAGTTATGTATTTTAAATATTGTCTTAAAAATAAATGTTGGCAGCAGGATTGTTGTAGATATTGGACCACGTTAGAATATAAATGAAAACTAGACAGATAGAAATGAAGTTTGCTTTGGCAAGAATATAGTAGGGGTTTTAGAGATAGATATCATGGGAGAATAGTAGAGAAGTTCATAAAAATTTAATCTAAAATAAATAAATCATTTGTCTTAAACAAAATAAACAATAACAACAAAAAGCCCCACTGAGATCTAGTGGACTGGCAGCATCTAATATAGATGTGGGATACTTTTAAGGTCTTAAAAATTATAATAGATTTCAAAGTATTAGGTATTGAATCACAAGACAATCGACAATCATTATGTTGAAATTTGAAGTATTAACATAATATCTAAGTGATTTTATCATTCGTTGTTTATATCTAAATTGTATGTCAGTTCCTCAATTTTTGAGGATCTCTATATTGAGGAGACTAATGAAATAAATTAAGAATTGCCTCGTAAGAGGAAATAGGAAAGTTTATATCTTTGGGAAATGAGCTGATATGGAAAGGTAAGTTTAGAAGACAGTCTTTGAACAAGAAATATGAAGTCTAGACCCAAATTTCAGTTATTTTTTCCACTAAAATAAAACAAAGATTTCTAGCAAAGTGCTAGTTTGTTTCATTTTCAAATATTATCTAAAATAGGAGTTACAAGTCAAAAAGACTCTTAGCAGCCCAAGTTATCTGAATAAAAATTCAGAGAGATGGGAACATGTAGCAAAGTTAAGATGTAACGAATGTTAGAAATAACTGAAGTTGTTTCATATAAATTCTTCTCAGGAAAAATATCACAATCAAATTTTATCCCTCCTTAAGGCATTGACCAAAGTCATGGAGATAAGAAATTTCATTTTTGGTGTCATATATTACTATGTTTGGCAGGGATATCCAACGAGGGTAAAAATAAAATAATGAATATGTGATTACTCTCTTTCTGAACTGGCTGTCTTTTTCTGTAATATGGTGAAAAATAATGGTATACAGTCACTCAAATTAGAAATTCTTCAAAAAAAAAGTGTGAATTTTGGAGGGGAAAATGAGTATAGTACAGATGTAGAAGACATAACCATGGTAACTTGACCTAAGGATTATATGACTTAATTAGTACATGATATTCTACTTCTCATTTCCCATGTTTGCAAGTATGTGATCAGCATTAAATGTTGCTTAATTCACCCACATATCTTCCTATCCTGAGATAATCACAGAAGGAACAACTCCTGCACTGGGCCAGAATGATGAAAACCAGTAGCTACATTTTTACTTGCCCAATAAAAGTAAGAATATTCAAAAATGTTTTTACTGCCTGAAGGACAGTAACAGGTATCAGGTGATCAGATTTCAGGGACTGTACTTTATTATAACTAGAAACTACTGAATAAAACATATTCTATATCTGATATCAGAAAGCTAAAGTTACCCAAAAGGAAAAAAAAATGGCCCTGAAATTCAATCCACGTATTTCACTAGCAAAATCCCTGCTTCTTTGAAGAAAGATGACCTAGAAAGTAGGAGCCAAATTGTGCAGTGGCATACCTAATCCCACACCTCAAATGTCTCACATCCGAGGTATGATGCTGTCCTGTGATGTTTCCAGGCTTGGCTTGAGTCAGAGATGAAAACTTAGAGCACTTACATTTTTTTATTATTAATTTCACCCTTAACCTATGTGAGAGTTTAAAAAATATCACAGAAGAAAACTCAGACGTCAAAATAGCAGTTTGTGTATTGAGATGCAATGGTATGGTTATAGAACAGAGAGGCCCTTTGTTATTTTCCTCTCTGTTTTTCAATATTAAAAATAAGATTCTTCTGAAAAACAGAGCTCTGCAGATTCATTGCTCAGAAACCATGGATGCAACAAAATCAGACTCCTGTGATTCTCCATCTTCCAAAGAAAACATCAAGGAAATTGACTCACAGATCATTTCTCTGGAACAGATATAGATTATATCTATGACAATGTCATTACTTGTGTGGAATATTTGTTGATATTTAACACTTAGTTTTGTATTAGCATCAAATTCAAATGATATTCATTCAATAAATATGTGTGGGACATTGTTTAGATGCAAGATTCCAGATGTATAGGTGAACAAGTTAGACAAGGTTCCTGCCTCCTGAAGTTTATATTCTAGTAGGAGGAAGGTGGAAAATCATTTTTTAAAAAACCACACACTCACGGAAACAAAATGATGACATTTGACAAGAATTGCTATGCTGGCAATAAAAGGATGCTTGTTGTGGTAGAGAATAAAGAAGGATGAGAAGTTATAATATTTATAGGAAGTCTCTGAGGAGGTGATATGTAAGTTGACATCTGAAAACTGAGAAAGGGTGACTAGTATCAAATATATTAAGAAACAGAGTGAACAGGATGTGCCAGATCCCCAAAGCAAGAAACCAAAGGCCAGTGTACATTGAAGAAAGTAGAGAAGAAGAAAATCAAAAGAAAGATAAGTTTGGGTGAGATAGGCTTTGTGGAACTATAATGCCATACCTCTGAAATAGAAATTTGATTCTTCAATTTTTTCTTTCTCACTTATGCTTACTCACAGGCATCTGTGTATATTATTATTTTTTATTTTTTCTTTATTTATATCTACTATACATACATGAAAATCTTTCATTTTAACAGAGATCTGACACAAAGCTTTCTTCGGCAATGTGGTCCTAAACTTTCATAAACACTACTTGATTCATAGCTATATATGAATTAACCTATTAGGCCAAATGATATAAAAGATTATATGTTTAAAATATAAACAATAAAGAACAACTGAGGAACATATTTTGTTTTGTTTTGTTTTGTTTTTTCTTTCTTTCTTTTTTGGGTAACCAGGATTGAACTCAGGGGCACTCAACCACTGAGCCACCTCCCCAGCCCTGTTTTGTATTTTATTTAGAGACAGAATCTCACTGAGTTGCTTAGTACCTTGCTTTTGCTGAGGCTGGCTTTGAACTTGTGGTCCTCCTGTCTCAGCCTCCTGAGCCACTGGGATTGCAGCTGTGTGCCACTGTGCCCAGCTTTTATTTTGTTTTTTAATCCAATTGGTGGGTAATGGGTCTATAAAATTTGGAAATGCCATAGAAGGAGCAGCAACCCCTTCCCCTGTTCTTTCCCTTTTTTTGGTACTAACCAAAACAAAGTGTTTCTTGCCAATACAAGTGACATATCCCCAAATCCTATTTGTTCTGGAGTTGACTGCAGTAATAGGTATATACTATAAACACAATCTACAACTTCTCACTATAGAATTTTCTATAAGTATGGACATGAATCCATCAACCTGGAATGAACTTGGAAAAATGTCATAGGGTTTTAAGGAAACTTATAAAAGCTCCTAATATTTTGAAAACAAAACAGGACATTAAACTATTTTTTAAAAGCTTTCACAGTTTTTAATGTTCATTTGTTTCTAAAATTTGAAACATATCTTCCTGAAAATTCAATACTACATCTTTCTTTTTTTATTTTAAACATATGATCTTTTTTATCATTTGGCCTAATAGGTTAGTTCATATGTTCTGTGATCCATGTCTTAACCAAGATTATTTGGGAATAATAATATAGACTAATTTTGCAATGACTTATGCAACACTAAAAGACCTCCTCAATTCACTTAAGTAATGATTCAATGCTGAAGGACTAAAATACAGCACAAACTCCCTTTTTACCCCAATAAACTGGCATGTCTTTATCCACAAATCATGCAAACATATAGCATGATGAGGAACAATGTATATTCACATTGTACTCTTACAAATTATCCGCAAAGTATTTTGTAGGCCACAAAACTTTTTAGGGATCTAATGGGTGTTAACAGACATTGTTTCCTCTGCAGTTTTACTGTTTATTTGCTTGATGCTTTACAAATGGTCATTTGAAGATGGAGATTTCTTTGGGAATTAAACATAGAAACCCTAGAATCAGTGCTTTTACTTGCCATTTCTTTTCCTTTCACCTTCTTTTTACGCCCTGTTCAAATAAGCTGAATGACAAAGACAGGATTCCCTTGTTCCTATTTCTTGACTTATCACCACTTCTAGAATAGTGCCAGAAGGTTTCTTTTTCAATCATGGAATTGTTTCTCTCCCTGTTGCCTGCCATCTGTCAAGAGGGTAGAGATGGAAAAAACCTGGTGCTTTTAACAGACTAGGAGAGTATTAGATAGCTAGTGGACTATTGAGTTGACTTAAGAAGGGGAGAAAAAGAAAACTTTTTAGATATGGATTAATTAGCTTGTTTGATAAATCATTTATGTATTACATAAAGACAAATGGCACTATAACTTTTTTTATTTTCCATAGACTAAGTGGACTATGATGGAGAATGTTAGGATTTATTAATTGACTTCATAGTTTTCTTGAGAATCTTTCAAAGTAGTTGTCTGTGCAAACCCAGCAAACGCTTTCATTACTGTAAAGGAAGCATCTTTACCTGAATAGAGGGAGAGCTAGTTAGATGATTAAATAAAAGTAGAAAAGTTTTTCCATTAGCCTGAGATGTTTGACAGAAAACACGATTAGAAAAGGTAAGACATTCATGGAGCTAACACTAATGTAACTAAGCAGATTCTAGCTTTCATAGTGATAGCTCTATAATTCATCCCAATTATGTGGTCACTGAGAAGAGATAAGGAAAATATGGTATTGGCTTTAAATACCAATGCAGGCACCACAAAATCAAGCTTGGTAAACCACATATTTTCAATGTGTTGACACCTGCTGTCTTCCTTGATAAAATCAAGCATGACACTCAAGGTAGGCAAAGAAAAGAGAATCACAATATAGGAAAGTGATATCGCTACTTACCAGTGATGACTCCTGCTTCCTCACATGTTAAAGTATAACATTAGAGAAGCACACCGAGGCAAGCATATAAAGCAGGGTTTATTTAAAAAGGGGTAACAAAGACTTGTCCCTGGAGAGAGAAGGGGACCATAGCTGGTATCCTGGCATCCCAAGAAATGACAGCATTCTTCCTTTTTTATATGTCTTAGGCTTCCTTTGTTCTCCTGCTTTCTTCCCCTTATCTTTCTCCTTCCTACATATGTATGTACTTGACTAGGCCCAGGAGATGCTCAGTTGGATTGGCCAAAGGGTGAGAAGCAGATGGATGGGGGAAGGGCCAATGGAGCAGCCCAGGACACATTAATTGACAACTTTTATAACCCCCTGTGGGGAGAAACAATTCCTGGGACAGGTTACCTTAGCAATAGGTTGGAGCAGGGGCAGGTTATCTTGATAAGGGTGGAGAAGGGCTCTGAAGGCATTTCAATCCCTTAAGGGGCAGTCTCTAACTTCTCAGACTCAAATTGGCCTCCTTGATCTGACCTGAGTCAATTTACCTGTCTATACTGACTACCTGTCTAATTCTGACTTCAAAAGGAGGGTTGAATCTAGCATTGCCAAACAAATTTCACTCACCTTTGAGGTTTTTTTTTTTTTAAATTTTTTTTATTTTTATTTGTCTATTTAATTGCATTTCAAGTCATAGCACATATATAGAGCTCAGTTTTTCCATTTCTCTGGTTGAAAACCAGATAAAGTTACACCAATTGTGTTTTCATACATGCACCAAGGGTAGTGATGACGATCTCAATCAACCATCTTTACTATACCCATTCCCCTTTCCTGCCCCTCACCTCCCCCATGTCACGTCCAGTGTTCCTCTATTTCTCTTATGTTTCCCATTCCCACCTCCCTTATTCATCAGCATCCACTAATCAGAGAGACCATTCGGCATTTGGTTTTTTGGGATTGGCTTACTTCACTTAGCATAATGCTTTCCAATCCCATCCATTTGCCTGCAAATGCCATAATTTTATTCTCTTTTATTGCTGAATAATATTCCATTGTGTATATGTACCACAGTTTCTTTATCCATTCATCTATTGAAGGACATCTGGGTTGCTTCCACAGTTTTGCAATTGTGAATTGTGCTGCTATAAACATTGAAGTGGCTGCTTTACTGTAGTGTGCTGTTTTTAAGTC
>CM053411.1:42753928-42816564 GCA_028644305.1 Xerus rutilus | reverse complement strand
TCTGGGTCAAATGGTGGTTCCATTCCAAGTTTTTTAAGCAGTCTCCATACTGCTTTCCAGGTTGGTTGCACACCTTTGAGGTTCTGACCTCTACTGATTACTATGTGATCTTGAACAAGTTACTTAAATTTACTGCTAGCTTTTCATTTATTAATGGTTTGTTAATAATACTATCACATAGCATTATTGGGAAAATGAAATGGTGTAGAACTTAGAACAATGCTCAGAAAATTTTAACTTATCATTAATGCTAGTGCCACTTTCCAGGCCTTCAGAGGTACTCTTGTCCCTTTAATGTGCCTCCCTAAGTGATTACTTGACCATTACCCTTCCCCTTCAAAAAAAAAACCTGCAGCTGAGCTGTATTAAAATGGATCACTTACACAAAATTTTTCTAAAGACTCATATCTAACAGAAGAGAAATGAACACTGAGCTTGAATACATAATTAGATCATCTGGCTTAAAAAATAAAGTCTCTCAGGTTCTGCCTGGACTAGCCTTAAAAAGCTCCTCATACCCAGCTGTTGGTGGTGAACACATGATGCAATCTTCATGAATTTTTTTTTGTATTTTTTTAGTTGTTGATGGACCTTTAATTTACTTATTTATATGTGGTGCTTAGAATCGAACCCAGTGCCTCACACATGCGAGGCAAGCGCTCTACCACTGAGCTACAACTTCAGTCCCATGAATTTGTTTCTGAATGATCCTTAAAATGCTTTTAATTTCTCAAAAATTCAGGTCTAAGACAATAAGTCCCTATTTTAAGTTTCTCTTTCCTTTCAAGATTTTCCCTTTTTTTAGATAAAATAAAAAATTCCTTTCACCATTCTCAAGGGAGAGTCCACTATTAAGCTCTGGGCTATGCCCTGACCCTGTAGCTGCTGCAAGTTGCTGGTGACAGAATGCATGGTGACAGGCCTGGCACCTGTGCTTTGAGAGGTACTGTTACTGACCTACCTTCAGAGGGAGGCTAAAGGAACAGGACCTGTGCAGTTCAGCTACTTCCAATGGGAAACAACTGAAGTATAAACTAAAAGCTAAATTAGACTTTTTCCTCATTGACGAGCTGAAATGTTAAAAATATTTAACTCACCTCTCTGGGTTAAGAGTGAAGTCTATGTTAGAATGCAAAAAAACTGTTTGGCAAACCAAGCATTATTCTAACTTCAGCCATCAGTAGAGCAAGCCAGTGAAGGTTAGTTTATTCAGATAAACAGTTGGTTACCCAGCTCAATTGGATAGGAAAAGCTTCTAAATGGAGTATAGACCTGTCCTCTTGTTTCTTACCTTTGAGAGGGGTATGGTGAAATATTTTGGCCATAGGACAGTACAAGTCAAACATTGGAGCTATAAGACACATAGTCTATGAAGAAAACTTTAGACAGGGTAGTTAAGCATAGAAAGAAGAAATATAAAGTTATATTTCATAATTATTAGTGATATGAGTGGCTAAGACTATGAACAGACAGATGGCAAAATCTGATAGTGCTAGACAAAACATAAGAGATGCAACCTTTTGAACATTCCTGCCTCAAATTCTTAGATCAAAGGGTGGTCATGCACATGGAATTTAAAAAATTAAAAGACAAAAACTGGAGTAGAAGAGATGTATTAGGATTAGATTCACAAACAGAAAAAAATGACAGAATTTTTAGTATGTTTATATTTTTTCCTTTATTATCTCTGTTCAGAAAATAAGAAAAACAGCTAAGTAGGAGAATGTTTTCTATGTCTAAAAGCATTTATTAATAACGTTTTGATAGCATAGCGGTCAGGTGGCAGGTTAGAAAATGCAGTCGTCTTTTAAAATAATGACATTCAAGAGAAACTGCAGGTACTGCTACTTGGACATCACTTAAATGTCTGTAGTGAACTTAGGCATTTACCACTGAAAATGAGTAATGGACTTGTGTTAAAAAGATAGCTCTGCTATCTTTCTAATATATAAAAAGTAGTAACAAAATTAAATCTTTGCCCATCTTATCTAGATAATGCTGGCCTCAGCTATTTGCCTGGCTTTGGGCAGTGACCCAGAAATTAAATGCTATACTCACATAGGAAAGAATTAAAATGCACTTGAGAATTTTCTAAACCCCAGCTTCAATCCCCAAAGGCATAAAATTGGATAGATAAACAGGGTCTAAAATTGTTCACATCTGCTATTGGTCTTATGAAATATTTTCTTAGTCATTAAGATGGAAGCCTTGAATTTTTAAAATAAAAGAGAAGCAAGGACCATTACATTGTATCTGTTCCATCATCACCTATATCTGGCTGTGTGGCTAGTGAGGTCATTTCATCTCTCTAGGTCAGCCTGCTCCCTTATAGGAAGGTGTTAGACTTAAAATGGTATGAGACACCTTGTACTTTCTAACACCGCATGGTGACTCCTCAGTGTTGTGAGAGGTGCTGCTAACAATGCTTATCTAACTTGGCTGTTTTTTGTCTTCCTAGTTCCTTGTTGTTAGCCAGGATCACATGACTAATTCTGAACAATGGACTCCTGTTGGGCGTGACAGGGATCAGTCACTTCCAGACAGACAACTAAAGAGTAAGGTAAACATCAATATTTATAGCAGCTCAATTCACAATTGCTGAACTGTGAAACCAACCTAGATGCCCTTCAGTGGATGAATGGATAAAGAAACTGTGTTATATATACACAATGGAATATTACTCAGCATTAAAAGAGAATAGAATTATGGCATTTGCAGATAAATGGATGGAGTTGGAGAATATTATGCTAAGCAAAGTAAGCCAATTCCAAAAAACCAAAGGGGAAATGTATTCTCTGATAAGTGGATGCTGACCCATAATGGGTAGGGGGAGCTTGGGAAGAATGGCCCAACTTTGAATTGGACAGGGTTGAGGGGACTTGGGGGTAGGAAAGATGGTGGGAATGCAATGGGCATCATTACCCTAGGTACATGTATAATTGCACAAATGGTGTAACTCGTGTATAACCAGAGAAATGAAAAATTGTGCTCCATTTGTGTACAATGAATCAAAATGCATTCATGCATTCTACTGTCATGTATAACTAATTAGAATTAAAAAAGAGAGAGAGAGTAAAGTGAAAACGTCATGAATGCGCTGACTTCCCACGTGGTCAAAGAGGTAGTTCCACACCTCACAGTCTCAGACACTACACCCTCTATTGGTCTAAGTGTCTAAGTGTCAAAATGGAACACAGATCAATTACTGGATCATGCTGAACACGTGCAAATGAGAAATAAATCTTTACTGTCATAGGCCCCCCGTATGCTAGAGTAGCTACTGCAACATAATCTGGGCAATCCTAAGTACTAAATGCTCTTGAAATGATTTCTAAATATAAGATGTTACCCCATTCTTCTATTCCTGTTATATAAGGAAGTCATTTTTAATCATGCTCATTGATAGTTTGTAAAAGCAACTCATAATAGAGATCATATACTGAAAAGGGAAATAGTGTCTTATTTTTAAAATATTTTATACATACATGGGATCATACAACTGGGCAGGATGCTATAGATCACTCAAATGTCTCATTTTAAAGATATAGACTTTGTGAACAAAAGAAAAGGGATAATGACATTGGCAAGTGAGAGTTTAGAGTTATTTTAAAATCATATTTTACGTAGCATGATTTTCTCCTTTTCCATCTATTTACTAGCAAATGCCATTATTTCATATTTTTTATGGCTGAATAAAACTCCAGTGTGCTTATATACCACATTTGCTTGATCCATTCGTCTATTGATGGGCATATGGGTTGATTCCATAATTGGCTTTTGTGAGTTGTGCTGCTATAAACATTGAAATGGCTGTATCACCATGCTGTGCTGATTTTATACAAAATACCAAGGAGTGGGTTAGCTGGGTCATATGGTTCTTCCATTCCTAGTTTTTTTGAGGAAATACTACACTTCTTTCCAGAGTGGTTGAACTAATTTGCAGTCCCACCATCAATGTAAGAGTGTACCTGTTCCCTTACCTTCTCAACAGCATTTATTATTATTCATGTTCTTGATAATTGCCATTTTGACTGTTGTTAAATGAAATCTTAGTTTTGATTTGCATTTCCCTGATTGTTAGAGATGATGAACATTTTTTCATATTTTAGTTGGCCATTTGTGTTTCTTCTTTTGAGAAATTTCTGTTTAGTTCTTTTGCTCATTTATTGATTGGGGTTTTTTTTGGCATTGAGTCTTTTGAGTTCTTTATAATATATAATATATTCTGGATATTAATCCCTGTTTATAGGAGTAATTGGCAAAAATTTTTGTCATTCTATAGGTTATCTCTTCACTCTCTTACTAATTTTATTTCCTATATAGAATCTTCTTAATTTGATGACATCCTGCTTATTGATTCTTGGTTTTATTTTTTGAGCTTTAGAGATCTTGTTGAGGAAGTTAATGCCTGCACCTATATGGTCAAGTATTGACCCTGTGTTTTCTTCTAGCACTTGCAAAATTTTTGATCTATTTCCTAAGACTTTGATCCATTTTGATCTGACTTTTGTGAGTGTGAAAGATAGGGATCCAATGTCAATATTCTCCATAAGAATAATGGTTTTCCCAGCACCGTTTGTTAAAAAGGCTATCTTTTCTCCAACATATATTTTTGGCACCTATGTCAAGTATCAGATGGCTATCAGTATATGGGTTTACCTCTGTCTTCTATTCTATTCCATTGGTCTATATGTCTATTTTGATGCCAATACCATGCTGTTTTTTCTACTACAGCTCTGTAGTATAATTTGATATTGGGTATTGTGATGCCTCCTGCATCACTTTTCTTGTTCAGAATTACTTTGGCTATTCTGAGTATCTTATTATTCCAGATGAGTTTAAGAACTGTGTTTTCTGTTCTGTGAAGAATGTCACTGGTATTTTGATGGGGATTGCATTGAATCTGTATAATACTTTTGGTAGTATGGCCATTTTGGCAATATTAATTCTGCCTATCCATTGACATCTCCTGAGTTCTTCATTTTTTTCCTTCATTATTCTACAGTTTTCATTTTAAAATCTTTCACCTCCTTAGTTACATTAATTCTCAGGTATTTTGTTTGTTTGTTTGTTTTATCTATTTACTTATTTTGTGAAAAGGAGCATTTTCCTGATTTCTTTCTCAGCTGAATCATTGTTAAAACATGGAAAAGCTATTAATTTATTAGTACTTATCTTGTATCCTGCTGTATTGCTAAATTTGTTTATCAGCTCAAGAAGTCTTCCGATGGAATTTTTGGGATCTTTTAGATATAGGATCATGTTTTCAGCAAACAGTTTGACTTTTTCTTTTCTTATTTGTATCTCTTTAATTTTCTTCTATTGTCTAATTGCTCTGGCTAGAGTTTGAGAACTATATGTAATAGAAGTTGTGAGAACAGGCATACTTATCTTTTTCCTGATTTTAGAGAAAAAGCTTTCAGTTTTTCTCTGCTCAGTATGAGCTTTGACTTTGAGTTTGTTGTATATATCCTTTATAATGTTGAGGTACATCCCTTCTATCCCTAGTGTCTCCAGTTTCTAAACATGAATTCTTGGTATATTTTATCAAAAATGCTTTTCTGCATCTATTAAGATGATATGATTCTTGTTCTTAATTCTATTTAAGTGATGAATTATATTTATAGATTTGTGTATGTTGAACCAACCTTGAATTCCTGGGATGAAGCCCACTTGATAATGGTATATTATTTTCTTAATATGTTTTGAATGTGGTTTGCTAATATTTTATTAGAGATTTTACATCTATGTTCCTCAGAGACATTAGTCTGTAGTTTACTTTTCTTGTATCTTTTTCTGGCTTTAGCATCAGAGTTATACTTGTTTAATAGAATGTATGCAGGAGTATTTCTTTCCTTCAAATTTCATAGAATAATTTGAGAAAGACTGATGTTAGTTCTTTTTTAATTTTCTGGTAGAACTCTGAGAATTCATCTGGTTCTGGGCTTTTCTTTCTTGGTAGGTTTTTTAAATTGCTGTTTCAATTTTATTACTTGATATTGGTCTGTTTAGATTTTCTATATCTTCCTGGTTCAAGTTGGGCATGTCAGTTGTGTCAAGTAATTTGTCACTGTCTTCTAGATTTTGCAGTTTATTGAAGTATAAATTTTATTGCATTGTCTCATTTTCTTGCAATGTCTCTTGCATTATCTCACACATGAGCTTTTGGAGAAAACCTCACATCTATCTAAACCATATCAGCACTGCTTTCATTCTATTATAGAAATTTTGGTATGTTGTATCTTTGTTTTCATTTGTTTCCAAGATTTTCTTGATTCCATCTGTCATTTCTATTTTGATCTATTCTTCAATTGAGAGACTCTTATTTAATTTCTATGTGTTTATGTTGTTTTATTATTTTCTTGCTGTTGATTTTTAACATTGTGGTCCACTAGGATACTTGGAATTGTATTACTTTTTTTTTCTTTTGTATTTGCTAAGACATTGTGACTTAGAGTATGGTCTATTTTGGGGAAAATATTTCAATCTAATAAAAGAGGTGAAAGACTTCTACAATGAAAATTATAGAACATTAAAGAAAGACATTGATGAAAACCTTGGAAGATGGAAAGACCTCCCATGCTCCTCGATGGGCAGAATTAATATTGCCAAAATGGTCATACTACCAAAAATGTTATACAAATTTAATGTAATTTCAATTAAAATCCCAATAACATTCTTCACAGAACTAGCAAAAGTGATCATGAAATTCATTTGGAAAAATAAGAGACCCAGAATAACCAAAGCAATCCTTATCAAGAAGAGTGAAGCAGGGGGCATCACAATACCAGACCTTAAACTATACTACAAAGCTATAGTAACAAAAAATGGCATGGTATTGACACCAAAATAGACAGGTAGACCATTGGTACAGAATAGAAGAAACAGAGACAAACCCACATAAATATAGGTATCTTATACTAGACAAAAGCACCAAAAACATTCATTGAACATTTTAATGATGTGTTTTAAATACTTTTTCTCTAGAGTTTCATCCACTTCCATATCTATGGTATCCTTTGCTTGGAGATTATGAATCTTCATGGGAGATTTGTTTGCCTGTTCCTCATATTTTCAGAGGTTCTGGACTTGTGCATTCATTGAGGTGGATTCTCCTTCCTCTTTTATACAAATGCCCTTACCTGTGTAGTACTTTTTTATTCTAGAATATCTCTCTGTTTTTGATATATGAGTAGATGTTGAATGTGGGGTTTCCCTCTAGTTGTTTCCCTCTAGTTGTTCCTCTTGAGTCTTGGTTTTGGGTTTGGGGTTTTTGTCTCCTCACAAATGATCACATGTGGACTGAGATTCACTGTTGCTTGGCTGATTCATGTTTCTTGGCAAGATCTTTACTCTGTGATTTTGAAGTGTCTCAATCACTTTCCAGCTCCTCTAAGAGAGAGGGGAAAGCCAGGAATAGTACTAAAGTCAGCAACAGATGTATAGTTTTAAGATAAATATCTGATGTCTACTTTGACATCTGTAATGTTAATTGCCCAATATATGAATGGTGAGGGTCAACATTTAATATTGGTACCAGCAATACAAAACTGTAAGTAGATAAGGCTTCCACATCAGGTATCTATTATGTATAAATAACCACATCATGAATGGGATAAGAAATGCATAAGCTATATAATCCTATTGTTTGGTGGAATTACATTTCTGAAGTAAAGAGAAAATAAGATGGGAAGGTGAGAGAAAGTTGGAAATATCTAGAAAATGTGAGAGGAGAGGCAGGAGGCAAGTAGCAAATGTCAGTTGTAAAGAAGAAGGAATAAAAGATTAATTGAAAGTAATACAACAAAGAAAGAGGAAGTGGGAACAGGAAAATTTGGCTGTTGGTGGGAGAAGACAGTGAAGCAGAGGAGAAAAGAGGGACAAGAACCAACTATGAACAAACAAGCAGCTATAAGATCAAAATAACTAGAACCCACATTAATTGAACTCTGCCTAAGACAAATTCAGGCTAAATAATAAGCACATAAGAAAGAAATTAATATGAAAGTAGAATTATATGCATATACCTATATTTTTTAATTTATCCATGCAGTGCATACACACATACAGCCACACAGACACCCACTGCATGCACACAAAATCATGCATAATGGAAAAAAGTGAAAAGTAATGCAATATTTTCTTCAACATGCTGTTGAACTTTTTAAAAAAATTAACATTAAAAAAAATTAAAAATAGATTTAAAAATGGAAGTATAGTGGGGAAAAAAAACAAAACAGAAGTGAGAAAAAAAAAAGAAAAAGTAATCTTGCCCAGAGACAAAAGGCTTATTTCTACTGAGGTGGCTAAACTATTGGCAGGGATGAATTTTTATTCTTCATATTTGTTTTTGGCTTTGTAACCCTTGGCTTTGTAACCCCTAAGCTGGATGCCTTTGTGTTCCTCACTTTAGCTACCTGTCTTTTTGGCTAAGGGGCACAGCTGGTTGTAGTAAATCTCACCTTCCAGTCTCCTGGTATACAGTGGGGTAGCACAATTTGGGTGTTGATGAATTGTGTGTTTCTGTGGTGGGGATGGTGCAGAGCTCTAAATTGAAGATTCCAGTAATTGGGGTTTAGTCTCGACTGAACTTTGGAATTCTGTGGGTAGATGTTTGAGAATTGATCCACATCCCCTATTTCTGGGAAGATGCTGGTCTCTGCAGGATGTCTGGATCTTTAGGCTCTTTGGTAAAATCTACTTTTGGGGAATAGGGACAAAACTTCCATAGGTTTCACCTTCACTGCTGTGAATATAAACTACTAGGTATTTGTCCCTAGTTCAGTGCTCCTGTGTGGCCACTAGAGCACCAGCAACAAGGGGGACTTTTTCCCTTGGGATCCAGAGCCTGAATGGGCCAGGAAAAATTTTTTTGTGCCTATTTCCATCTCTTGATGCAGGCACCTTCTGGGAATTTCTTCAGGAAATTCCTTATCTCCTGTGTCTTGGTCTCAGTTGTGCCCAGTGGCAGCGGTTGGTTTCCCTGCTGGAAGTCCCGTGAAGGCTGCTTTCCCTGGGAGCGTGCAGCCACTTTCCCTGTCCAGGAGCATTTTCTGCGGCTGCTGTGTTTCCCATCCTGGGGGAACTATTTTGGGTTTGCCTTTATTGCACCACTTCCCCTACAACTCTGTGTCCATTAAAACCAACCTTCCTCTCTAATCCACAGGTTTCCCCAAGTCATTTTTTTCTTACTTTTAAATTTCTTTATCCCCTAACCACACCATCTCCTCCATCTGCACTGCCCTCCCTTCCGTACTGCCACAGGCAACCAAGCTGGCGCGTCTCTAACGTATTATTTCTTATGTTCAAGATTCTGACTTTCTTGTCTGTATAGATTTTTTTCCCCCTTTTCAATATTAATTTTCCTTTAGTTACCTGCCTCACTAAGAAGCAGTCTTCCTGCTTAGTAACTGTGATGTCAAGGAACTGCTAATAAGTGTGTCCTTCCTTTAATTCACCAGCTTCTCCTGGCCAACATGTGTTTTTAATAATTTAATAATTTTCACTCAACCCTACCACTGCTGGGTAAATTATATTCTCTTTCAGAACCTCTTACCTAACCTGCAATCCTAGGATAGATTCTCCTTTTGATTTACAACATAGTACCTTCCTTTCTTTGAACTTTTCATGTTTTGAAATACTTATTTGTAATTCTTTAGTAAGCACTCCATAAATGAATGAGATATTTAATTAATCAAGTATGTTCTTTTCACATGAGATTTCTTTCCTCTGATGCTGTATTCTGTTTTAGGTTGCTCAATCTGGTGATAAAATTGACTTTTTCTTAAATGAAAAAAAAAATCTTTTTCTTAAATATTTGTGGTTATATTCACTTCTGTTTGACTTTCTGACATCCTGAGTTATTCAGAGACAAGCACAAAGATTAAAATATCCTCAATACTAGTTTAAGATGCAGCTTTTTCTTTCAAAGTATGTCTTCTTATAGCAAACAATAAAAGTGATTAATAACTATAATAAAGATGGAAAATAAATGTTCACAGTCCATTTCTCTTTTCTTGTGTGAACTTGCTGATTACTGCCAACTCTCGTGAAAAACTGGATTGGCATGCTGTAAGCCCCATAAACTAAGTCATTGCTGTAGTTAAACATGGTTAAATATTTCAAAGTATTCCTGACATCAGAAAGCTGAGTGTCCCCAGAGCCTGTGAAAGAGGACAGCATTTGTTGAAATTAAGCCTTTCTCTGCTTGTCACATACAACTTGAAATTTCAGAATTACTCTCACAGGAGGCAATGCTACCAGTTCCCTCTTTCTACCCCATACCCTTCCAAGACACTGCTCTGAGTTTTATCTTTCTCTAGCATATATTCAGTGCTGTCACTTCCCTGCTTAAAGAGTTTCAAGCACTGCTCTGTGACTGTAGGCTAGTATCCACATCTCTCCACAATGTTTTTCTTCCCCCAAACCCATTTATTTTCCTCATTTCTCCTGCCTCTATCTGACTTTATTTTATTCTTTCCCTTTTTTGCACAGATACCTCTGGTTTTTACTTTTTATTCAACCTACCTCATTATTCATTTTGTTTGAATGTTCTACCTTCTTTCCAAATTAAGAACTCAAACATTACCTCCTCCCCTCTTTCATGATTTTTGTTGCCCTTCTACAGCTAGAAGTAATTTAGCCTTAGCCCAGTCATACTCCCTCACTTGAATCTTTCTGAACTTCCAGACTGTAGTGTCCACTTGTGCTTCCCATTTTGGGTCCTCATCGTACCTGGGAGAATGCTTTGCACATCCTAAGTACTCAATGATATGTAGTAAACAAGGGCATGAATCATGATGGAACCTTTGAAAACTAGCCTCAGTTGTACTGAGACTGGAAAAAAATGAAACACATAGTAATTCTAGATTTTAACACAATTATTAAACAAATGATTAATTTGGGAATTGTGAGATTTCAGGATAAGCAGAGTTAAATAGGGAAACATTTTCCTCCCAATGTCATTAGTAAGTATAGCAAAAGAAAAAGGGATTATTAAAGGATCTATCAAAATTATTCTTTTATAAGAGAGAGAATTATACATTTAAAACCTCACTAAATAGAGCAATCTGTGCCAATAAAGAAGGTAGAAACTGGACTTATCCATGCAGATAAGCCGTATCTGTAAAAGCCGTATCTTAGAGCTTTTGTTTTGCATCTAAGTCTGACATTTTTATAATTTTTCTTCCATAGTAGAATATCCTTTCTTGCTTAAAATTTAATTTCAGCAGTATTCTACAATAACTAAGATGGCATCCCTTTTTTACATGTTGCCCAATGGTGGCTTGTGAAAGCCTAATATTCAAAAGAGCCAAGTCTTTACTTTTATCTGACCAGCTAAGGAAAAAAAAAATCAGATTTAGGATTATGAGCAATGAATTGGTAGACAAACTAGTGAAAGAAATATAATTTCCCCTATCAAAAATAATAATTTAAAGGGACAAAGGAAAGAAAATTTTGGAAATATTTAAGTAAACACATAGACTTTAATTTCTTTAAACATAGCTCTGATTTCCTGTTTCAAAAATGAATATAAATGACTGTCAGCATTACAAACTATTGTTAATTTAGACAAGTATCAAATATTTTGCTCTATTTTTTGGTTATTTTTCATTACTCATATTGGTTTGCCTGTCTACTTTTAACTATACCTTTGGCCAAACTCCCAAAAAAAGGAGACTGCTTTTTTTGCACAGATACCTCTGGTTTTTACTTTTTATTCAACCTACCTCATTATTCATTTTGGTTTCCCAGTTTCAGGGAATTTCTATGATACAAGGCAAGAAGCTTGATTGCCACAATATTGAGTCACTCAGGCAATTTCCTCTTGATCTATCCTTTAAAATTTTGGGCAGACCTTTCAAAATTTGAAACTCTAGAGATGAAACATTGGGAGGGGGAAAAGGGTTTATAGTTCTTGAGATTCAGTATCTCTCTATTTTTCTCTCTCTCTTTCTCCCTCTCTTTCTCTCATTGCCTTTTTTGATTGATGTATGAGCATTGGCTTAATTTGCAGAGCTAAGGACATCATTAGCTGTAGCTTCAGATAAAGCATTTCAAAAGAAAGTTCTAAAGCAGAAAACTTACAACATTCTGAAACCTTGAAACTTTTAACTTTTCCCATCATTATTCCAAAGTTCAAAATCAAAAATGAACTCTGACTTTTAAGAAAATGTTTGTCTATTCACAGAACATCATTTCCCACAAGTACTCTTCTTTATAATTGTTTCGTTAAGTTATGTCTTTGACTGGGCAAGATCCCATTAAAAAAAAATAAATCCTTGGGGAATTTACTAGCCCTGGCATGGTTACCCTGTTTGAATTTATTAAATATTGAAGCTTACAAGCATATTTTACTTCTGGGTTAAAATGTTCTTAACTCACATAAATTCATAATTTTATATATAATGATGAAGCCCACCATAAGTGGAGGCCCTTGCTTATATAATTTCAGGGCCCACTCAATGGAGAATGGCAATTTTTTTATTGATACTATAAAATCTTAAGTATCCACAAATTCAAATTCAAATCTACCATTTCTTTCAATTCCCACTGCTGTTATTTGTTCACACAATCAACTTTTCTTTCTCAGGTAAGTACAAAGCTTCCCAAATCTTGGGAATCTGCTACACAGTCTCTATCTTTAATTCAGCATAAGTTGCTGAAACACTAATTTGATTTTATCTTTTTCTTGCTTTGCCTTATACCTATTTCTTGCAAGGATAATATCCACACTCTTTACAAAGATAGCCATGACCTTAGTTAAACACTGTCTTTGCAAATGTCTTCAAGACAGGGACTGTCATTCAAACACTGTTGCATTTCTAGTGTCTGTCTGGGTGTCTAGCAATCAAGCCCACACTGAGAAATGCAATGAATATTTGTAGAATGGCTGGTGAATGAGTCATGATAGTAATGTAATCTTATTTACTACATTTCCAAATACATTATCTTCCATCAAAAATAAAAATCTGGCAACTCAACAATATCTGTCTCTTCAAGATTCATGCTTCTGGAAAAGAAGTATTATTTTTTTTATTTGTTTTCTTTCTTATGTACTACAAATTCCTACAGACTTATTGAGGTGTCCCTGTTATATTTTTGCTATATGTATACTCTATGACATTTTATTGTTTTGCTAAAAAAATTTTTAACGTATATGTATATAATTTAGTTTGATCCAAAGTTAATCATTATCTTAACAAACAATATAAATATGCTGTAACACCTTAATTTGTATCTCTGTACCTGATGTATATAGTTTTTTTCAATATCTTAGATTTACATGTTTTCTTTATTTAGTTCCACAAATTTTATGTCACAAGTGTGATTAATCAATAATTGTTTAAATTTACTCACGTAGCTATTAAATTGTTTTTGTCAACCCATCTTGCATATTAATTATGGAGTTACTATTTTTTTTCCTAAAGTTCACTCATTAGCAATCTCTCTAGTAAAGTGCTATTGGATTAAAATCTGACAGTTATTTTATCTTTGAAAATGTTTTTATTTTGGCCTTATTTTTAAAAGATGTTTTAATGAAAAAATGATTTAAGACCAACAATTATATTTTCTCAGATTACTGACGATATTAATCACCTGTCTTCTAGAATCCACTTGGTATTTAATTGACATTGATGGAAGAGGATCTTCTTCTTTTGCTTTTGGAATGCTTTTCAGATTTCTTAATTTTTATAAACTGCATTTTTTAAAAACACACATTAAACATAATTATTTTCTCTTTTCTCACCATTACAATTTCTGAAGTCTTAGTGGGTTTGTTTCTCTACTGTTGCTGCTGCTGGCTTTTGTGTACTCTGCCTTCTGTAACTAGATGTTGCCCGATTATCTATTGTGGTCACAAATTCCTTGGAACTTATCTGTAACAGTTCTTTGGTGACTGGGTTAAGGTTAACTTTCTTAAGAGGTTTATATTTGAATCTGCCAAATCCTTGAGAACACTAAAAATTTCAGATTCCATCTTTACCTTAAGGATTTTTGAATCACATAATAGACCAAATTTAGGCAAAAACTCCTCATGGATTCAAATTATGCATTCAAATTTCATGGATATTTTCTCCTTCTTTCCTTTCCACCCAGAGCCAAGGTCAAAATGAACATTATCTTCCCTGTGTGTTTAGTTTATTTCTAGCTCACCTTTTGGAACCCTGGCCTTATGCAGCATCTTCTGTTAGATTATACCCTCAGTCTTGTCTCTCTGTACTAGGGCATCATCAATAAGAAGTTCATTGTCACTGGAATTTGAAAGAAAACCCCAGGGCAACAGCTGACCTCAGGGCAAGCTACTCTCTGTGAATTTCTACTTTTACTTTGTTTTGAGGACTCTTAATATTGATTTTAGAATTTATTCTCAGCTCAGCAAAGCATTTAGAATGATTTGTTTTAATATATTTTAGCCAGCATTATCAGTTATTTTTAGAGGAGGTTCGTTCAGGTTATCTTTTGGGTCATATTTCAAGAAAGAACATTTTTCTTTGATCTCTTCCTGTCTAAATCTTGCACTCATCATTATGAAGCTCCCAAGAGCACCAGTACATTTTTTAGATAATGGACACATTCTAATCTTGTACTCATTTGTTATCTTTAATACATTTGATTGAAAAATTTCTTAAATCCCAGCTCCTTGGGCTCCCACCACATGGTTCTCATTATTTTCCATTAATGAGAGACATACTTGTCTGTGTTTTTTACTGAATCTTCTTCTGCCTACTCCCTTAGCTTTGCTGTTTTCTGTTGTAATAATAAATTTAATGTGTAAACTTGGCTAGGCTACAGCACCCAGATGCTTGATGCGACCCCAGTCCTACAGTTACTGTGAAGGAACTTCTGTTAGATATGACTACATTTAAATTAGTAGAATTTGAGGGAAGCAATTTACCCTCCAATATGTAAGTGCATTTCATATAATTGGTTGATGGCCTTAAGAGAAAACTCTGAAGTCCTTTGAAGAACAAGGAATCCATCCTCAAGGTCACATTTAACTCAAGCCTACAACATAAACTTCCATTGGAATTTTCATCCTGCATGTCCCAATTGGGGGTGCTAGGGATGTGTGTGTGTGTTTGTGTATGTGTATGTACATGCAAGCGTATGTTTTCCTTTACGTGTGTGAACCTCCAGTCTCCAGAACTGTGAGACAGTAAATTTCAGATGTTCAAATTTTATAGTATTTGTTACAGCAGCTGCAGCAAACTAATATAGAAAAAAATTTAGCTAGGCACCATGGCGCACACCTGTAATCCTAGCAGCTCAGGAGGCTGAGGCAAGAGGATCTCAGGTTCAAAGCCAGCCTCAGCAAAAGTGAGTCACTAAGAAATTCAGTGAGACCCTATCTATAAATATAATACAAAATAGGGCTGAGAATGTGGCTTAATGGTTGAATGCCCCTGAGATCAATCCCTGGTACCAAAAACAAAATCTACCCCAACCCTTTTCTTTTCTCTCTTTATCTAATCTTTTAAGAACTTGTTCATTCCTATTTTTTATGACTTCTGAGTTTAATGTAGTATGTCTAACATTTGCCATAAATAAACACATATATTTAAAACATTTTAGTTATTTACATGTTTATTAAGTACCTCTTAGCATCACACTTCATCAGCATATACCTAAATAAAAAGTTCCTCATAATTATAATTTTCTCTTAAAATATATCTTGAATGTTTGGCTTCATCGAGTGACAGTGGAATAGACTTTTTTTGATTACAGTATGAATATAAATATTGACTATGATTAAAAATACTTACCCTTCGATGACATTAGAAAGTAACAAAGGATTTATCAACCTATTATTATGTATTTCATATTTTAGAAAGAATATGAAATAACATCTAATTAGGTTGTTGTTAAGGCTCGTTGATCAGGGAATCATTTATTTTTTGTATAAACTACCTATACTTCTTGATAGAGTCCTTAGGTCTTCTTTTTGTTTCAACTCTTATAATTCCATCTTCCTAGTGAAAGAGTTCCTCCCTATAACACTGAAGTATAACAACTCAGATCTTCTGTCAACTAAATGTGAATATTGAATAATTCATATCACTTCTGGTTGCTTAATTTGTAAAACAAGAATAACAATATTTATAATTGTTGTCAAGTGTAATGAGACAATGACACTGTTGAAACTCTGGAAATATGAGAAAGCACTTTAAAAGCATTTCAAGTAAGAAATGCCATAAGATGGCTTTGCTTTGGTTACTAACAAATAAAATATTATTTTTTTATCTTTGTTGCTTTGACCACGTCATGTCTTATAAGCAGGTATGAAGGTCGGAGAAAATAACTTTTCAAATCCATCAGAACTGCTCTCCTTTGACTTTATAGATAGTGATATGACAACTTACTAGGTGAATATCAATTTCATTATTCCATTTTATGTGTGTGTTTCTGTCTATAACAGTGCAAAGATAGAGGTATAAAATAATATTTTCTACTTTAGGCAAATCTGTAGATAAATTCTTTGCATATTAAACAGTCATCTAACATCTCTTGGCTTGTACAATGTTTTTGCGTATCAGATCAAACCTTATTTCTTCTAAAACTTAGAATTGCTGCGCCAGATGAGAAAGATGCATTCCAGAATCTGGATTCTTCGTATTTCCTAGTAAGACAGGTGTAGGAAGGTTCTATAAAGCTTAGTAAATATTATTTTCAATTATCCTCTAGTGTTAAAGCTTCTTAGGAAAATCTGATAGTTCTTTTTCCTAAAAGCATCTATAACCTGCACCACGAGTCACATATGGACACTTCTGTCAATTTATTTTCTTCTTGGTTAAACTCCATTTGGCCAGTGTGAACTGTCGGCTTAGATCTAACTCTTTCTGTACTTCTGCACATATGGAACGGAAATCAAGTCCCTGGGCACATTTCAGAGTTGCTCATTTGAACTCAATATTTTAAGGAGTTTTCTTTCAAGTGGAAGGATTATGGTTGCAAAGATGGTCATTATTCCACCAGTGCTTATTTATGGTAATATTCCAATTAGTTCTAAGAGAAATCCTTTCTGTGATTGGTAGAGATGTGCTTACTTTATAATTTTGTTAGCAAACTGCTTCAGATCATATTTTCTCATTCACAATCTGGCCATTAATTACTGGTTAATAGATGAATTTGGCTAAGATTACTCTTCTGTCTATTCTAACTGCTCAGATTACAAATAAAAGAATAATTTGAAGTGCAATATGTAGGGACTGCAATCAAGTACCAACTCATCAATTTCTTTTGTGTCCTTTGAATGAATCATGGTACATTTCATTGGAGCCTTTCTTCAGTTGCAACAGAAGGACAGTGCATCACAAGGAATTGATGGGTTGGATTAGGTCGCTTGCCAAGGCATTGACTTAATTCAATCATCAATCATGCCAAATAAACCACAGATCACTGTATAAAGATTGAATTAATTGATCTTTTTCCCTTAATGTAATTGTTTACATAGTCAAAATCATTTTGCATCCTAATTTAGTTATTTTTAAAATTATGAAAATATGTTTTTTGGTTTGGTATTCATCTGGAGAGCTTGCTAATCCTTTACAAACACACTTTTACTTTTGTCATAGGTAGAGTTAAAATTAAATTGGAAAATTTGTAGAAGGTTTTAGTTGCTAAGCAAAGGCTCTCAGATTTTAGTACTATAAATAATGGAAAATTATCAGAGATATTTAAGGAACAATAATTGGTAAAACAGGACTACTTTCAAAAGTTGGTATTGCATATGTATTTATCTGAGTTAATTAAACTGCTTACACATGATGAAGTCCATGGTAATAAGAGGAAAAATGGTTTATATATACACAGTTCAAGGGGTAATGGAAGACATATTTAACTGCTCATGAAGCCTTAGCCAAGGTCTGGGAATCCTGCTTTTCACAGGTCCAAATGTCATTGCCAAACATGAGCATCCACAAAGATGTCAGGAAGCCTTGAGAGATATGGGGAGTCTTCTGAGAGAGGTTAACATTTATCAAAAATCAACTTAACTTAGAAATATTTCACTGGTACAAAGATCTCTTTAAATCTTAAGTACATTTTTATTAAAATTAGGTTCTTTTTTTCATACTTTATTCCTTGAACAAATATTTGTTTTTTTTTTTTTTTGCTTTCCGGAAAGCAATTAGACAATAGTTGTAAGACAGACAATAAAGATATCTACCCTTAAGGGACTTAAATTGTGGTGGAGTGAGTAGCGGGGGAGGGA
This sequence comes from Xerus rutilus, assembly GCA_028644305.1. Taxonomy (NCBI): domain Eukaryota; kingdom Metazoa; phylum Chordata; class Mammalia; order Rodentia; family Sciuridae; genus Xerus; species Xerus rutilus. The sequence continues at coordinate 42,798,350 of CM053411.1, read as the reverse complement.
GAGAATAAACTAATCTATCATGGTGACCTTTAGAGCAAGAACTTTAGCTGAGTGGAGGGAATGCAGGTGACATAGGTTAAGGAAGTGGAGACTGTGGCCATACACTACTCCCTGAGGAAATTTTGCTGCAGAGAGTAAAACTAACCGGGACACCATAGAAAACAAAATGTTGTTTAGAGTTCTCTTTAGGATATGTGAACACTGTTGGAAATGAAAGGTCTGAGGTTTGACAAGACATTATGACTTTCATTTCTTTGTTAATATTTAACATTTCAAAATATGAACTAGCATAATTCCTAGTGCCATTTAAAGTCTTAAATAGGCAACTATTTGAAGTTAAAGTATGCACACGAATAATAGATTTTGATACAGAATTGTCTAAATCACAAAGAGAACAATTGAATTAGGTAGTATTTTGAACAGAAAAGTACTGTGAGAATTTTGAATCTGTAGTTATGTTATTTTAAACTTACAATTTTATGAATTAGATCTGACTTCTCCCCAATTATGGATATGAAGTAATAATTTCTATTTTCCAAAAGAGAGAGAGAGAAAGTGTCTACTTAGGATAAATATGCTACAGTTTAAGTACATGATGATGTTCTAGAAATTCCTTTTCAGGAAGACATAAAGCTGTAAAGTTTTTTACTAAAGGACTGCATGGTCCTCTGCTGTATATGACCTCATTGCCAATGTAAAAATGTTAGTGATCTGTATTTTTAAAACATATTCACATTTATTTATTTTTCTTTATTATTGTAAGTATAACTGGAAATACTACTGTAAATCACAAAGTTATAACAAATGTTAAAGTTGATCCTACCTGTGGTTCAATCATGTCATAACAGATATTCAAGCAGAAAAATATGTCTTTAATAACGGTTTCAGCCACAAATCTGAATGTATCCTAAATCTTAATTCTTATTCATACTTTGCTACTCTATATTAATTTGCATGTCTGATATTACTTGCTCCTGTGCTTCAATGCGGCTACGTTTTTATAAATTCTGTTCTTCCTCATGTTTTAATATGTATGTCTTATATACAATTTCCAGTGTCTTCTTGTAAACAAGATATTTCAATGTGACTCTTTCATTTGATTAATATTTTACATGAATAAATACAACCATAAAAATTATTTTCTTTTTCAGTCTGCTGTGTGACAAGAGGAAATGCCTTATAAGGCAAGACTGTCAGAAGATAGTCATCTTGCCATTTTCTTAACAAGTCATCTTGCCATTTTCTAGAAACAGTAATAATTATTGTGCACAGATTCCCTAGAAACCTAAGCAATGATATTCACCTGGAAAATAATATGGTTCAATTATAAGCAAAGTTCCGGAATGCAAAAGCATTAATTTCCCATTTTCCTAAGTTGCACTGCTATTTCGAAGTCATCATCACGTTATCACAGCTCCTGCTCTGCCATCTTCCCATATCCAAACCTGCCTTCACAAGCAGTAAGAACATTTGTGAACACAGGAACGAAAAGTTCCCCAGGAGAGATTTTTGTGTATAATTAAAATTTTGATGCTAAGTATATGACAAGGCAATATTTGTACCATGATAGAAGATGGCACATTCTTTCGATTAAAAAAAGGACATAAAATAAGTACAGGATATATTGGCTCTTGACTAATATGTTAAAACAGTGGAAAAGTTAGTAAACTTTTTAGTGGAATAATATGGACAGTTGGCCTAGCTAGATTTAAAAGAAGTCAATACACATTCAGTAAGCTAATTCAGATTGTATACAATCCAATAGAGGCTCCTAAAATCTGGACATTTTTTGTTGATTTTAAGTTTTATCTTAAGACACCTTCATGAAATAATCTCAAGGGAGAGACATTTTGTTTTTCTAGCAAATTCTCTGGGAATGCAGCCATCTAGCATTACCCATGTGCACATTGTACTGTATCCATGGCATAGACAAAATATTCAGCTTGAAATAAGGGGCTTTGTTCGGGCAGCAGAAGGAGTACTACGAAAGAATCTGGATGACAAAACTAAGTTTCTTCAATTTCAGTGTAAGTTGGAAATGTGCACCGTACATTTGGTGGTGTGATTTTTCTCTACTCTAGTTCAGTATTTCTGGAACACAAAATCTTCATTTTCTCTTTACCAGTAAAATGGTCAGGACATTTTTACCAGACCAAAATAACTGGATTAGAAGTGATAGATTAAGTTGAAAATAAAGATGGTTGTTTATGTAGCATGCAACAGTTGGATATTTAGAAAAATCTATGCAATCGATCTTAGTTTTTTAACATAGTTGGCTTTGTACAAACACAGCTGCAATGTACAAGAAAAGGATGAAATAATAATTACTTATAAGAAAGTAATATATAATCTAAATCATGACCTATATTAACCACGCGGAACCTAAAATGATAAATTCTCCTAAATAAACTATCTTAACTCTTGTGATAACATGTAGCTTCTGTGAGTAAGTCTTGAGAGGTCACATCACCTCTCATTTTATAAAAACCCTAACTTTAATATCAATATTTCTTTTCAAAGCTTGCTTGAATGTGTCGAGTAGGATTAAACTGGAGGTTTGGGTTCAAATTCTAGTGGAAAGGTAAATAAATAATCAGAAAATGGAGATCAGTATTGCCCTTGAGTTTATTAAATTATTAAGAGACATTGAAGGGTTTTATTCAATTTCATCTTGGTACGTTGTCTCAAAGAAAAATTCCACCAGGCAAGGTAAACAGGCAGCGAGTTTTTTCCAAACTTTAGACAGAGATTAAACTGAACCCTGCTGAAACAAAACACTGCAAGTGTTTTTAAGTATTTGGTGAGTTAGTGTAAAGGTACTTGGGAGACCATGTTGGTTGATATGATTATGCCATCTGTGTCTGTTAATCGATGCTGAAGAAGTAAGGCTCCAGCTCTCCCACAGACACTTGGAGATAAGGACACTCTCTTTGTTTTACCTGTTTGTTTTGCCTACTGGGGATGGAACCCAAGGCCTCTGCCTGCACATAACAATTATGTCTCAAAGGATGGCAACCATTTCCTTGAGAAGGAAGCTCATGATTATAAAACTAGCAGAAGGCTGAGGAAATATTTATATCTCAAAGGGGTAGAGAAAGAATTTACAATGGAAAGATTTCTAAAGTTAGGTTTCTAAGAAAAAGGAGATCAGTGTCTGTAATAAGGAAGAAATCTGTCTAGTTTCCTCAAGCTGAGAGAGAAGATAAAGACTACCTTAGTGAAATCTTAAATATAGACATTGAAATGAATTCTATTTAGTTTCAGTAACAATGGAAGGGAAATTTATAGTATGTCCATTTGCACTTTTATAACTGTTTTAGTTTTGGTAACAGAATATGTGTCATTGGCTTTACTAGTACAAACAATGATCTGTTTCCATAGTAAGACAGTTTACTTAACCATAAAATGGGATAATAGTATCTCCACATAGTCTGTTGGTAATACATAGATTATTATGGTGAAAATATTTTGGTGTTACTTTTGGTTTGAAATATCCATTAAAACAACTTTTATATTTACTATCTATAGCTATATGTAAATATGTTTTGTTTGGAAATATTTCTCTCTATATATAAATATATATTCAATATGTATCTGTTATATTTATAATTATATATATTGAAATATATATTGGAATTGTATATATACAATTGCACTTTGAGTCCATAGGACCTTCCCTTGTCCTCCTTTCTTCTTGGCTGCCTTTTCTTTTTTTCTGTGCCCTTTTTTTTTTTCCTGTGTTTCTCAGTGGTTACTTAATTCAAGCAGATTGTTGAGATCCCATTATCCACAAACTAGTTTTTCAAAACAACATAGTTGTCACAGCTCTCTCTTTTCTCAGGTGGTGTTCCTTGATCATTCAGAGTACTGCTCTTTCCCTAGTTTTCCAAGTCTATTTATTGAGACTTTGTTCCCAGAGAACTTTTAAGTTACAAAATCTTTTCCACTATTTTAAAAGAAGGCCTGTAGGTTGTACCGGAAAGAATTGTTGTTCATCCACTGTGATGGTATAGTCTTTGAAAATAGTAATTAGATGAGAAGACTATTGCTCAGCATTTTTTTGTCCTAAAACTTGATTTTATGGTTCCTGACTATGATTAGTCTTGATTGTATTACACTGATCCACAAATGCTATTATAGGCAATTTTAGGAGTGCTGTACATTTGGCTTTCTTCATTAGTGATCATGATTAAAACAGGTAAATAGTGGGAAAAACTTGGACTTGGACTTAAATCTTCTTCTCCCCAAGTGCATGCTCTTTCTATAACAGGACAAAATTTATGCTGTAGTGATTCCCCTGAAAAATAGTGAGCACTGATGGGATGGGACAGTTATTTGCAGAAGCAGTCAGGTGTGTTAGAAACTCCATCTCATAATTGTTAGCAATAGTTCTCCCAACCTTTTTTTTTAAATAAAAGTATTGAAGCAGAGAATTTACAGCCAACATCCATATACCCACCACCCAAGTGTTGCTGTTAATATTTTATTGTATGTTCTTTTATCACATATTGGACTCTAGCTATGGAATTTTGTCAATTTTTTTGCTTCACTGTGGTACAGTTTCCCTGCCTGTAAAATGTGAATAAATAACACCTATCTCACAGGGTTCTTTCAGAATTACCCAAGACAGCATTTATAATTGATTAGCAAAACACTTGGAATAGGATGAATCAGAAAATCAATGAAAATATTCCTCATGTGAGCAATTCTACTTTGAGTCAAAAAAGAAGGATGTACTTTGGGAAAAAACTCTACATAGTTGCACCTATATTCATCATCAGAGACAGAACTTTCCATATAGAAGAACAATTCTATTTTGAATGGATTCATTGATCCATATTAAGATTCCTTAAGTTAACAAAATATAATTTAACTTCTTGGTTTATTTTTTGTTTTTTGTTTTTATTTTTGGTACTGGGGATTGAACCCAGAAATGTTTAACCACTGAGCAATATCTCCAGCCCCTTTTTATTTATTTATTTTTTATTTTGAGACAGGGTCTTGCTAAATTGCTTATGGCCTCACTAAGTTACTGAGGCTGGCCTTGAACTTGTGATCCACCTAACTCAGCCTCCTGAGCTTCTGGAATGACCTGTGCACACCACCATGCCTGGCATTTTTTAAATTCTTAAGATCCCTTTAGATGTCTTAAAACATACATATTACAGTTACTCTTTTCCAGCCATTAAGGATCCACCAACTCCATCATAAGTATTCAGAAGTTTTTGACTCTGAAAAGTCCATACCCCTTTTGCAAGTAACATAGAGTTCTGGTCAGACTGGATTTGGATACACTAGCCTTTAAAATCAATGTTTCATCAAGCCACATGTTAGTTCATTTTGGATTCTCACCCTGACTAATAGTACTTTATGCTCTTTCTTCTCCCACAGAGCCACCAGAGATACAACATGTAAGAAAATTCATTAAGGAAAGCCTTTACTTTTAAAGTTTTCTGTTGAAAATAGTTTTAATGTATTAATAGATATAAATCACAGCAAAGACCTATAAGCAGAGATAACTCAAAGGCTCACTAAGGTGGCACTGAATAGAGAAGAGTTATCAAAACAAGAGGCTTCTAAAGTTGCCAGTGTGATGACACACACCTGTAATCCTAGCTACTTTGGAGGCAGGAGTATCATAAGTTCAAGGCCAGCCTGTGCAATGTAGCAAGACCCTGTCTCAAAACAAAATAAACAAAGTAAAAGCACTCTTAAAAAGAAGTAAGGCAATCATAAAAAAAGAAAAGAGATAACAAGAAGAAGAGTTAATTCAAGATTATGAGTTGATTTCTTAGGTAACAGATCATAATGTGGCTGCCTGGGTTATTTTAGATAGGAAAGAGGAGAATATTGCATGATTCATCTTCTTTAAAATTATGATTTGGAGAGAAGACCTAAAATAATAAGGATCAAAATATAAAAACAGACAAATTCAGTCCATTAATGACACTGTAGGTCTTGAAATATTTAGCAAAATATCTTAGTATCACCTGAAGCACTAAGCTCTTTTAGAATGTTGATAAAGTGATATCTTTAATTTAAATATCAACTTTGAATGTAAATGCAGGAATACTAAGTAGAAATATATCATAAGACCTCAGTTAATCCAAAATAATAGTACTTTCTCCAATTTTATGGGAGTTTTTTTTTTAATTGGATTGGATTAGAAGAAACCAGTACAATAATAAGTGTATAGAGAAATGAATACTATTATGTAATGTTGGTTAGCATCTATTTTTATAATTGTGGGCAAGATTTCAATATTTGTAAGAAGTTTAAAAATTGCAAACATACATAGCCTGAGTCATAACTAAAGAAAAGAGACTGAATGGACATTGCACGTGTATTTTTATTCCTCTTTATTTGCATGGAATGGACAACTGGTAGCTATGCACTGAACAGTTACTTGTGGCTATTCTAGGAAAGTATGATAGAAAAATGATAGGAGATACAGGAGTTTTACCTTCATTTGGGAAAAGTCAAATTTTTCTGTTGAATGTTTTGAAGTTTAATGCATTTTTTAGGAATAAGGGACAACAAAGTTCTCAAAGCAGAAGTAACCTCAAGGCAAATGAATTGATAAAATTTCTCCTTTTTAAGATATTTTGTATAAAATTTTGTTGAAGCTTTTGGATGTTTTTCATCAGGTTTAGGAAGGTTTTGGCAGTATTTATTTAAATATTCTCTGTGTCCCTTTTCTCTTTACTCTTCTGTGGGAACTCCATTATGTAGATGTTAGTACATTAGAAGGTGTCCCACAGGACTAAGTCTCTGTTCATTTTGTTTCATTTATTTTCTTTCAGACTCTCAGATCAAATAGTCCTGACTGGCCTGTCTGTAGGTTCACTTCATTCTTTTGTCTGCTTACTTGAATCTATCATTGAAACCCTTTAATAATCTTCTTTCATTTTAGTGTAATTTTTACCTACTGAATTTGTTTGGTCTCTTTTTATAACTTCATTCTCTTTATTCATTTTTATTTGGTGAGATAATTTTTTCATGTTTATTTTGTTCTTTGCACAGGTTTTCTTTTCGAATGTATTGAATAATTTGATTTCCAGTCTGAGTTTAGTAAGTTCAATGCCTAACTTTCCTCAAAAAGTTTCTATTATTTCTTATGTAGAAACTATGCTTCATTTTTTTTGTACTTCTCATAAATTTTTGCTGAAAATTGGACACTTTACAGATTATATAGTAGCAAGTTTGGAAAACAGATTCTCCCTTTCCTCTGTAGGTCTTGTTTATTGATGTTTCTTGTAGATATTGTTGTCTGTTTAATTTTTTGAACTAGTTTTGTAATGTCTATGTCCTTTGTCATGTGTGGTCAATGTTGTCACTGTTCTCTTAGCTTAGTTATCAGTTAATGACTGGGCAGAAACTTCCTTAAGTACCTGGTGCAAAAATATATCTTCTAGTTTTTAGAGATGTGCACCTTTGGACATGCCTTCAAGACAAGCAGGAAAGTTCACAATTTTCTCTTAGCTTCTATCTCCTGCCTGCACAAAATTTAAATGCCAGATCTTTCATGAGCATGTCCATATTTACATGTGTACATGGCTTTCTATACTCCCAGGAACATTTTGGGGCTTTTCACAATCATTTTTCCCATAACATCTCATTCTCCATGTCACATAAAACTTCAATTAAATTTGTAATTCTTTTATCTTGATAACTTATCTTTTGATATAGGAGTTTAGACCATGACCATGTAAGGAGAGGAAAAGTATATCTTTCTGCTCCTACACACCAATAAAAACTACATTATATTTATTATTTACTCAATTACAAACATCATTTATTTAGAAAAACTTTCCAAGACCTTTATATTGCTACACTGAAAGTTTTAACTAAAAATATAACAGTACTTTATCCTGGGCATTCTTTTACTATAGTCTGCACACACACACTATATATATATCATGCTTCCTGGGGAGTCTTTTGAAGGAAGGCATTTGTCCATTTGCCCTTATATTTTTGTGCCAGTTATGATTATAATTTAAATGTTCCCCCAAAGTCCATGTGCTAAAGGCTTGGTCACCAAGTTATTGGGAGGTAGTGGAATCTTTGGGAGGTGAAGCCTAGTGGAAGAAAGTTAGGTCATTGAGGGTGTGCCCTAGAGAGAGATACTGGAATTCTGTGTCCCCCTCCCTGCTCTCTCTTTTGCTTTCCTGCCTCTGCCAAATGTTCTTGCTATGAGGTATTGTGCCACAATGGGCCCAAAGTGATGGGATCAAGCAGTCATAGCCTGAAACCACTAGAACTAAGCCAGAGTATTTTCTTCCTTCAAAGTCAATTATTTCAAGTATTTGTTACAGTGACAGACAATTAATGATAGCTATCTAGTACCCTTCCAGGTGTTTTGTATAAATTTACCATTCAGAAAATATCTGTTGATTGAATTAAATGTCTAATATAAAACCTTAAGCCTTAGATTTAAGGAATCTAAGAAACTCCCCAATGAGCAACCCTACAATATAAGCTAGAAAATAGCTTATACAGCAGTAGCTCTTTTTTTTTTTTATAACTTTACTCAAATTAAAGTCCATAGTTATAGGTAAGATGGCTATGATTCTAGGAAATCTTCATAAATGTTTGCATGTCTTGAGGCTTAAAGATGACTCCCTTATGAAAGATCATTGAATTAGAAGTTATATTGCAATTTAAATTTTATGTACTCTAGGATCAAGGTTATTTTGTGACTTTTCTCTGTCTTCCAAATCACAAAGAACAGATATTTATCTCCTTGCTTTAGTCGAATGATTGTAAATGGGTACTGAGGGAATATTTTTCTTCAAATTCCTTGACTAAATTTTTGTTAGGCTGTGAGCCAAGCCATTCTTACCTCCTTAATATTCTTAGTAATTAGTCTACACAGTGCTATTATTGTTCATTCTGTTCTACATGTGGATTGAAGAACAGACACTGATTAATTACATCCAACTTTATTTGTCAGGTTTTATCACTAACACAAAATATATTACTGGACTTGGTGAGTGGGTTAATTTTGAAGGGCTTTTCATCAGATACTATTGTCCCTGCCTAGACATGACTCAGCACTTCTGTGGTCCTCGCTGCTGACTCAGCACTTCTATGGCCCTGTCTACTGAACAGAACAAGGGAGCTGGGTCTCTGATGTTAGATCCGTCACATCCTGACTATGCAATATCATCCAAACTTTTATCATTCCACTTAGAACTTTCCCAATGACTTTTATAGCTATTAGGGTCATCATTTGATTCTAAGAATACTCAATAAGGCAGATGAAGTAAATATGGTCATCCCTTTTTACATATGAAAGACTGAAACTTAGGTTAGATGAGTTATTCAAGTAGAGTGGCCAAACTAGTTCTTCTGATGACTGACACTCTCCTGTTACTATAGTGCTATGCTGCTTTCCTTGACAGATCATAACCATTTTCCAATTTTTTTTCCTGGAAAAGCAATGGTATCTTTATGTCCTCTATGTAGTTACTTTTATGCTGCCTATAAGCAATGCTGGAAAACAATGCTCAGTTGAGCAGTTTTAAGGAAATAAATGTCACTTAAGCTTGTTTAGTTTCTCTTTTGTGCATCTTGTTTTTTTCCCCTTAGGAATTAAAATCAGATAACTACAAAGATATTAGTTCTTTTTATTCCTACTTTTATTGCCATATTTGAATAAGATCTTTAGTTAAGTATATCAAAATGATGCCATGAATAATGGGGAACTAGTGGAAAAAAATAAGTGAAAAGCTTATAACATGGTCTATATGGGCAAATCTCTTGTCCCTTAACTTTATTGACCATTTTCTTATGAACTTTTTATTATTTATTTTTAACTTCAAGTAAACATATATTTCAAACTATGAAAGATACAGAAGTTATGTTTGGTGTTCAAATAACTCAAATTGCAACCAGTTGATCTCAGTTCTTGGTATTATGGTCTTCCTACATACACTCTGATCTTGATAAACATATTTGAAAGACTTGTTTGACATGATGTTTTAGTTCTAGAAATCTTATAAAGACTGAAAAAAAGTAAATTTGTGAAAATATAATCCAAATAATGATGAATTTTCAAAAATTTAGCATTTTACCAAATATCTCAGAACTCAATAGAAACAGAGTACTATTGTAGATAAGGTACTGGTACAAAGAATAGCTCACCTTACTTTTGTACCATATAAACAGTTCCTACCCAAGAATTTATCCAAAACAGCTATCTGGCTAGAAGATGCAACTAGATGAAGATTAAAGGAAAGATGTGTCTGAGTAGGAAAGAGTAGATGGCTAATATAAAGCTGGGTGGAATATTTAATTTCATGAATATTTATCAGGAAGAAAGTTTAAAAAATTAGAATTAACTTCTAAAATATAATAGTTTGTCAGATAAACCTCAGATTGGGTTGATGATATTCCATATGCACTTCCCACTCAGAAAACAGGTTGAAATTTAGTGTAACTGCCTTATTTTTAAAACTTTCTCATCACCTTTGCATTGTGTTGAAATGATCTTTATCCATACTTTTTCCTCTTTATGAGAATTTGATGGTGTAGACAATTAGCAATATCATCACAGATGTTCTTTCATGGGGAGAGACAGCTGTGTTCACCTACAGGTAGTATGTACCATGAAGAACTCAATTCAACAGATGCAATCTAATTAAGACATTATGAGATATTTCTGTCTTCACACTTTTGCACACACATCTTAGAGATCAACAGAAACAAACTGTAAATTGATAGCAGGCTTTTTACAGGTTTATCTTTATTCAAAAGACAAGTTAAAATTATAATAAAAGATATTTGCTTGTTATAAATTTTAAAACAAAGAATTCATACATTTTTCAGAGAGGTCCCCTTTTACTTCACCAGGTCTTTAACCTAAAGTTCTGTCCTGAGTTCAGTATTTTTGAGTAATTTTCTGTTGGAGACCCCAAAGTCATTGGATATGGCTTATCATGAAGCTTGATCCCCTTTATCACACACCATCCCCAGAGTGCTCTGTTTACCTAAAACAGAACATTTAATACAACCTACTGGCATTCCAAGAAACTTACCTACTCTCTAAGACATACATGTGCTGCTTAGGTCTGAACAACTTGACTATTTACACATTTTATCACACATACTTCATTCCTATAGGTTCTCATTCACTTGTGTGCTCTCTGCTCTGTATTGTAGGGGACCAGAAACGTGCAAACTACATCCTCAAACTCCATTTTTAGCTGGCCTCCTCTTAGGATTGTTAAAATGAGACCTGTCAGAAAGAAAGAAGAAATCATTTATTTCTAGAAATGGCAATCCTACTTAAAGTGTGCAGACACTCGCTGGCCAGCACCTCTCTGACTGTTCTAGTAATGGTCCATGCAGTATCTCCAGCAATAAATGCAGTTAGTTAGGCCAGGCTTGTTGCTTCAAGTGTCTTCTTAATTGTTTGTCTTCTTAATTGTTCTACAAGAACCAGCCCCATTTCCTTTTATTCTTTTCATTATTACTGGCATATTTACAGTCAGTTCCCTACACTAAATCTTTCTCTACTTGAAATAGCTAGAGATCTTTTTTTTTTCAGGCGAACTCTGATTGATCAAACACTTACTACACAAATTAGTGCAGAGGATAATCTTTAAAGATGTCAATCTGTGATAAATTTTATAACAAATTTGGCTTGAACAGAGTAATAACTTCATTACCAGTGGAAATGGGAAACTTCAGTGTATTCAATAACAGAAGATTAATGAATTTGAATTCATGACCTGTTTTTTTTTTCCCCATGAGATGGGTAACTATTTAAAAACAAAACTTTGAGTAAACAATTGATTGCTGCAATTGACTGTTTTATTGGGGAAAACAATTAAAAAATCTTACATTTAAATGTTTTTTTTAATTTAATTTAATTTTTTATGGTTCTGAGGATTGAACCCAGGGCTTTGCGCATGTGAGACAAGCACTCTACCAACTGAGCTATATCCTCAGCCCACATTTATGTTTTTAATTCACTTGAAATTAATTTTTGTGTGTAGTGTAAGATGATAGTCTAGTTTCATTATTGTGCATAATAATATCTAGTGTTTGTAACACTATTTATTGAAGAGACTATTATCTCCCAATTGCACATTCTTGATCCCTTATCAAAATTAACTATATATGGGTTTGAAGGGGATATTTCTGAGCTTTCTATTTCATTCTATTGGCCTTTGTATCTGATTTTGTGCCAGTACCAGACTGTTTTGGTTATTATAACTTTGTAATATAGTTTGAAAGCAGAGAATTAAATACCTCCACCTTTGTTTTTTCTCAAGATTGCCTTGGATATTCAGAGTCTCTTGGTTCTATGCAAATTTAGGATTTTTTTTTTTTTTCTTTGAAAAACGAGATTGAAATTTTGATAGAGATTGAACTAAATTCACATATTATTTTGGGTAATGTGGACATTTTAACAACGCTGTTAGTTCGGCTCAAGATCTCGTGTTTCATCTACCGAGGCAAATGCAGAATGTACAATATGGCGAACTCCACATGGCTGAAGCGAGCGCAAAACATACAGGAAGGCGAATTAGGGTTTGCCCCTGTAGACAGCTCCCAGCCACTCTGCGTAGCTGAGGACCCGCAAGACCCGACCCGCCGCCACTTTTAGATGATGCCAAGAGCTACAAGAAAGGAAGCATCAAGCAGCTGGCATGCGCAAAGGAGCAGCCAACCAGACGCTGACACATAAGCACTAATGGCGCCTCCTATCAATTAGCGGACTTTTCCTGACTCATCCCAGAAGGACTCTGATCTCAGCAGGATCCCTTGAGCAAACCCAAGGGAACACAAGACTCCAGATACCTCCTCTTCCTACCTCAAGCCCTCCCCTTCCTGACCAGGCTCTTTAAATTTTCTGTACTGCGGAACACGTGGGCAGTTCTCCCTACCTGCTCTGTTGGACTAGGGGGAATTCGCCCAGAAGTGTATTTCCCAATAAAGCCTTACCCAGCGGTTTTAGTTTGCCTCCTTTTGGTCATCTGGCTTTGCAAACACTATTTCTTTTATTCAATGAACATAGGATATGTTTACATTTATGTGTATCTTTTTTAATTTCTTTCATCAATGTTTTATAGTTTTCAGTGTACAGATCTTTCTCCTCCTTGATTAAAGTTATTCCTAAGCATTTTATTGGTTTTGATAACTATTGTAAATGAGATTATTTTTTAATTTCTTTTTCAGATAGCTCACTGTTAGCATATAAATGTACTATTGGTATTTATGTTGATTTTGTATTTTGTAACTTTACTGAAGCAAAAATGAATAAGTAGCAATACACTAACAAAAGCTTCTGCATGTGAAGGGAATGATCAGCAAAGGAAAAGGCAACATAAGGAGTGGGAGAAAATGTTCACAAAACATTTATCTAACAAAAGATTAATATTTTAAAAGTATAAGGAACAAAAAATAAAATTTAAACATAAAGATATTCAAGAGAACTGAACTGAATGGACATTTTCCTGAAGTAGAATTGCAAGTGGCCAAGTATATGAAAAGGTACCCAGCATCCCTAATCATTAGGGAAATGTGTATAAAATCACAATGAGAAATCTTCTCCCACCTTTTAGAATGACTATTAGTAAAATGTCAAAAAGTAACAAGTTTGGGGGAAAAGAGAAACCTTGGACACTGTTGGTGGGATTTAAATTGGCATAGCTATTTACGTAAAAGAGTATGGAGCTTCCTCAAATCATTACAAATAGAACTATCTTGTGACCCATCAATTCACTTCTGGATATGTATCCAAAGGAAATGAAATCAGTATCTTGAAAAGATATCTCTACTCCCATGTCCATCACTACATTATTCAAAATAATCAATATATGAAACAATTTGATAGATGAATGGATTTTTCAAATGTAGTACACACACATGCACACATTGATTTATTTCTCTTAGCTAACACCTATGATTTCATACTGAGTACCTTTTTACTATATCATTGAGGAGGAAAATACTTATGCTTAGTTTAGACATGGTTCTGCATGACATTCTAACAGATATAGAAGGGCATTATTTTATCATCATCAGAGCAATTTGAGATGCCACTGAAAGATAGTGAAGATGGAAAAAGAAAATTCTTGAAGTCGACATATATTCATCTCATGTATCTTGCCTACTTTACTTGGCAAGCTCTACATTAAATTTTAGGTAATGGCTCAGGGTTTGGGTAAGTAGTCAAAATGTGGAAGGAACACTATGAGAAAAGGAGAAGATTGAAGAAGAGGAAAACAAATCAATCTTTCACAATGAATTTAAAATATAGAAAATCTGTGTCCCATGTGACTGATTTCTAGGTAGCACACACCACTGAGGAGGGGCGTGCAGGGCAGTGAATGAAGTAACTATCCAGTGGATATCAATTAACTTATTTCTCAGACACTCAAGTTATTTTTCAATGAACTCATCTACAAAATGCCCATGGCAGTGAGGATGAAATTCTGCATGAGCTAAACAAGTTGGATCTTCCCTTTCTGAGGTGAATTTGCTTCCTATCACTACTAAAAGTCCAACTTACCATCAGCAGAAAACACATGAAACCCCAGTATGTCCCCATTCTCAGACACTGGCCAGAAACTTGATGGCAGCTTATTATATCAAGATTCCTTCAACCATGAAGCAGGGAGGAGTTTAGACACTAATCCTCCCTATGGATTTGCATTTTCTCTCACAGACATTCTGTAAGGATTACTTTCCACTGACCTGTGGAATACCAAAACATGTATTCTGTGAATGATAACCTTTATATCTTGTCTTCAGGGCAAATCATTCACTTTAGAACAAAATAACTATAGCTTTGGATTCATTGCCATGGAACACAGTGGTCTAACTAAATAATGGATTGTGTAGGAGTACTTGGTTTTATCAAATGTTGAAAAAATTATTAAAATCCTTCTAAAGTTTTGTTATCAGCCCTTCATCATTTCCAACACTAAAGCAACAAGTAAGCTGATATTTTAACTAAAAATCCTATAATTTATTTAGCTATAAATCTCTTGGACCCTCAGTTAATATATGTATAATTATATTATCTTGTATGTTCTATGACATATCCTAATATACTCCTTTTTAGTAATCTATTTTCATTGTAAATTATACAATTTTCTGGGAGTCATTGTTTTTGTAAGTGTAGCAAAATGAGTTTATATAACTATATACACAAGTGTTTGAAACAAAGAGACCACTAACAAGTGAATAATTACTAAGTGTATATCAGATCATGGACACCTACATAGAGTTAATTATAGATGTGTTAAAAAGAGTTCTCCATATTTATGTGATACATATAAAGAAGCTCATTAGCAGTCCTTGTATTAGGTATCACTGCACAAAAAATACTTCAGTATATATGAAGGGTACATAAAAAATAATCTGACCCAAAAAGAGTGGTATTTCCTCATGCAAAAGATTCAGAAATTCTATTTTGATCTTAAAATTACCAAAATATAAAGTATACTATAATCTGAAGTTTCAGTGCTTAATAATTTCTGTCTTTCAGAAACAATGAAAAAATATAAATTTCCGAATATCCTATTTAAAACAATCAGCTTTGTAAAATGACTGCATCTCAGGACACCCTGCATTTTAGGGTACTGATGTTTTAATTGGTGTTTTGATTATTTCCAAGGCAGTGTAAAGTAAAATATGTTATAAAGTCAGTGCTAGATTTACCAATGTAGGGAAATTGATAGTCTGTGTCTTGCACAATATAGATTGTAGACATCTGAATATGAATATTTGGAGACAGTTTTTTAATAATTCAGATTACTAATTTAGAACATTAGGTGAAAATTCAAAGCAATATGTCTTCTTCATTTTTTTTTTTGGTACTGGGGATTGAACTCAGGGACACTCGACCACTGAGCCACATCCCCAGCCCTATTTTATGTTTTATGTAGAGACATGGTCTCACTGAGTTGCTTAGCACCTCACCATTGCTGAGGCTGGCTTTGAACTTGCGATTCTCCTGTCGCATCCTCCCTAAGTGCTGGGATTACAGGCTTGAGCCACCGCGCCTGGCTTGTCTTCTTCATTTAAATGTGGACTTTTATACCACAGAATGAACTTTAAGGGCCTAAAGCCTGATCTGCCATTTCCTAAGCTAAATATATCATTGATGTGCCGAACATTTTGTATACATTGGAAGAATTTACAAGTAATGAATCATTGACTTTAGTGGTTATATCTCCTCATTTTCTACAAGATATTTACCACAATGCATGTATTGTATAAAAACTCCTGCATGAGATACACCCCTCCTTTAAACTGTGCTATCCTTGGTCTTAAATTACTGAAAGTCAACGCAGCTATCAGACTCACAGTGGTGGTAAGTTTGCCATCTGTTCAATTTCTAGGTTGGGCTGAAAATAAATGGTAAACCAGTCATCATGTTATACTTTCTGCTAAGGATTTTCATGGAAATGCTAAATTTCTGGGTTAGTATGAAAGACTCTTCTAAGGAAGAATATAATCCAAATCACTCTGTCTCTAGGTTTGATATTTTAGTATGTAAAATTCCAAGTGATTTTTAAATTACTTATTAACATCTATGACCATAAGTATATTCTCGCCTGGTAATATACAATCAGGGAAGTTTTCAAATTGGCACCTTCTTTTCTTTACATAGCTTTTCTTAGTTTAGTCACTGCTGACTTCTGCTTTGGAATCAATCAGATTCGTTTACCTGTGCATTATTAAGAAATAATTAGAGCAGAGTGCCACATTTTTCTTATCTTTTATCCTCCCACCTAAGATATTGACTTTTCCCTGTTATGAATCTGAGAAGAGAGGTTCTTGAAGTCTCATAATTTTTAATTGGAAGGGCTAGATTTTACCATTAGGGTAACACTACTCTCAGCAACAGTAACACTGTTATTAATAAGATCGCTTAGTCACCATCTTCTTTTTCTTCTACCTGTTCCAATAAGTTTAATTTCATTGAATTCTATAATTTCCTTGCTAAAACTTGGTGTCATGCTTATCGTTTTAGTAATAGGAAGTCAGATGACTGAGATTCTGACTTTATTTCTAATTGACTTGTGATTGTTTTTCAAGTTCCATGAATATTATGATGGGCATGACAGTCTCTGGTAGAAACAGAAGTGATATTTACTCCCTCTCATATAGAAATATAAGTATAATAGAAATTCAAGTCTTCATATTATGCATAAAAATAATTATTTATATTTATATTATACATTTTAAAATGTCTTTTGAATACTGCATTTTTAAAAAGTTTTCTACAAGCAAGCAACGCAGTACTAGCTCTATTTTAAGATGTTTTATGAACATGTCTGGAATTAGTAGACAGTTTCATCATGCAGTGTTGTGGATTAAATTGTGTCTCCTCAAAATTTGTTAATTGAGCCCTTACCCTACTGTGCTGGTACCTGGAGACACTGTGTTTAGAAAGACAATTGAGGTAAATGAAGTCATAAATGTAGTTCCCAAATAGAATTGGATTAGGGTCCTTATTAGAAGAGGAGTAGGCATCATCTGAGAGCTCTCCTTCATTTATACACATATGCAGAAGAAATGTCCTGTGAGGACGCAGTGAAAAGGTAACCATGCTAAAGATAAGAGAGCCCTCACCAGAACTCAACCTTGAACTCAATCCTGATAGCACCTTGATCTGAGGTTTTTAGCCTCCAGAAAACAAATTTTGGTTAATTTATTCACTTGTGTGTTGTTTTATTATGTCAGCCTGAGAAGACTAATGTAAGTGTGAAAGTTTCAAGGTGCTCCAGGCACTTGAGAGGCTAAGGCAGGAGGATTGCAAATTCAAAGCCAACTTTGGCAACTTGGCAAAAGATTTTGTCTCAAAAGAAAAAGGGCTGAGGATATAGCTTAGTTGTAGAGAATTACTGGATTCAAGCCCCACTTTAAACAAACAAACAAACAATCAAATGCATGTCGAAATTGACAAATTAAACAAACTTGATGGACACATAAATATACTTGGAGTTTTATTGAATGATAGAGTAATATGCTACATTTATACTTCATAATTTTATTTCAGTAATATATTAATACAAATATGTATATATATAGTTTGCATGAATATGTGGGAATTTAGGAGCTTCTTTGGCAGATAACTTTGGTAACTCTTAGGATAATGTTTTGAAAAACAAACAAGCAAATTCATTTTGCTGCTTACTTCTTAAGGCAAACGGAATTCACCTTTGATGACAAAGCACTCTCCCTCGCTCTCTCTCATTCTTTCTCTCTCCATATATGTGTGTGTGTATATATATGTATATATATACACACACACGCACACAATGTGTGTATATACATACACACACACATATATACACTGCATAAAATTTATATATGTAATTTATTTCTGCTTTCATATGGAATATCTTTCTCTTGTTTGAGTTACATTTCATCAGAAAAATGTTATTCCTTTCATTAATATGCAACAAATACTTTTCACATGGCATTTTTATTGTACTCAAATTTAGAATTTGACTTAAAGGATGGCTAAACATAACTCAACATAGCCTGGATTTGATTCCAAAGTCCTTACATAAGGGTCATGTTATGGTTTTCCATCTTAATATACTATAGTCAATTATAACCACCACCTAGCTTCTGCATTTTCTTTGACCTATTATTTTTAAAGAGGAAAATACTTTAAAACTGTGTTTATATTGGATTTAAATATCAAAATAAATGCTATATAAATAGAATAATTAGACAACAAGGTAATATTTCAGATGATGATGCATTATTCTAAATTATTTTGAGGATTACTTTAGAATAAAGACTATACCCATTTGTAAATCAGATCAGGCAATCTAATTTGTTTACTAAAGAAAGCAGATATATCATTAATGCCCAAACATAGAACTTAAAGCCTAAAATAGTCTTAATAATTTTGCAAAAAGAAGAATTTAGAACAGTTTCAGATTTCTCAAACTAACCACAAGGAGTTAGATCGAACTTTACAGGGTAAGGACATATAGTCCTTGTTATGATTTGGATAGGAAGTTTCTCCCAAAAGATTCATGTGTTGAAGACTTTGTCCCCAATATGAGAATGTTCAAAGTTGGGACTTTTGGGATGTGATTGAATGATTAAGGCTCTGACTTCATCAGTGGATTTACAATTTGAAGGACTTATTCAGAAGTGTAGGAGGTGGGATCTGGTTGAAGGAAGCAGGTTACTGGGGGTGGGTGTACCCTTGAGGACTCTTGTCCCTGGCCCCCTTTTCTTTCTCCTCCTGCCCTCCTCCACCAGCTTCCATGAGATAAGCAGATTTTGTGTGTCATACCCCTCCACCATAATGTTCTGCCTCACCTCACGTGGCCCAGAGCAATGGAACTGCTGTCCCTGGACTGAAACCTATGAAACCGTAAGCCAAAATAATCCTTTCCTAAAGCCCATTTGTGTCAGGGGTTTGATTGCAGCAATAAAACGCTGACTAACAGTCTTCCACAAGATTTCTCTGACTTTAGACATTAGCTACAAGTTTTTGGAGGTCCCCAGGCCATTCTCACTTCTCTCAAACTAGCTACAAATTTGGAGATTCGTATAAGGTAAGATCTAGGAAGGACCCTTGTAGGAGCACTCCCTATGCCTTTAACTCCTCCCTTCCCTTTTTTCCTATTCTCCTCATTGGTTGTAACCTCAGGGCCGTGATTGGTCTGAGGACCCTACATAAGCCTTGGTATTTCCTGCATTAAACAGGCTCTGCATCTTGTTCCGGCAGAGTAGTCTTGCGTACCTCCGGAGTCTGAGTGTAGTGACTCCGCGGACCTGTCACTCCTAGCTTCGTCCCGTGAGACCCCATTTCGTCTTCCCCGAAGACCCCTTTTTGTCTCTCAGGACCCCAACTCTTCAAGGAGACAATAGACCCTAAAGTGAAGTTTCTATGATTCTCAGGGTATTCTGCCATCCTGGAACATAAATGTGTTGACGGTATGCAGAGTGTTGCCAACCAAGGAATCTTACTCATGCTTTTTTTTTCCCCAGGGATTTTACTGAGGTTTCAATATGTAGGCATGATTGTTCAAATCTTTAGTAGTTCAGCTTAATCTTTAGACTTCCTCCTTACCTTTGAAGTTAGGCTGATACAGGTCTGAAAGCCACACACTTCTAATCATATGATGGTCTTTCTGGGTGACCAGACTCATCTTGAGTCACCTCATTAACAAAAAATTATCAGGCATGGTATTAGGGGCCCACTATGAGTAACAAAGAGTATCTTACCACTTGGAAAATTCCAAGGGTTTAGAGGTTAGTTCCCAGGAACTGGGAATAAAACTCAGCCTGATAAGTACACACTGTCTCCCTTTTACTATGGCAGAAATAATGGCATTTAATTATTTTTCAGTTTTTAAGATATAATGAAAAGTAACCTATATCGCTTAGCAAACAAACAAAATAAATTAGAAGTAATAACAATGATGAAATGAATAAAATATGATAGTTATTAATGAACTGTTAATAGAATAAAACTAGTAAGAGTTTTTAAAATATGAGTCTCTGATAGCATTGGTCCTATTTTAATACCTGTTTAACTTAGATTTTAACTAATAGCCTTAACACTTTTCCAATATCTATTTAGCATGGATTTTGATCAGTGACCCTACCCAGAAGCTATGTAAGTCCCTAGAGTAGTATATTTAAGTGTTCCCTATTGCAGTGCTGGAGTTCTCTTTTCTTCTCACTTAAGTAAATCCGACTCCTTTCACTCTTGCCTTCTCTCATTTTCTATGAATTTCATCCTTGAAATTTGTGAAACAAGAGCCCAGAAAGAAGCCGGGCACGGTGGTGGTGGCGCAAGCCTGTAATCTCAGAATTTAGGGAGGCTGAGACAGGAGAATTGCGAGTTCAAAGCCAGCCTCAGCAATGGTGAAGTGCTAAGCAACTCAGTGAGACCCTGTCTCTACATAAAACACAAAATAGGGCTGAGGATGTGGCTCAGTGGTCGAGTGCCCCTGAGTTCAATCCCCAGTACCAAAAAAAAGCCCAGAAAGATATTGGTGAAGCCTGCAACTTACAAAGACTCCACTGGTCAACAGATATGGAGAATCTGGTTTCATCTCAAACTCTGATTTCAATAAAAGTCAGTGGAAATAGGCACTTTTTTTTATTGACTACATTCCAGAAAATAGGTATAGTTCTAATTGTTTAAATTTGTAAGGAATCTTACCGTACACAAATTTATATGGTAAGAGACTTTGTTATTATTATGGTTTTAATTCTGGAAATGTTATCAGTGTATTTCCAGTTCTATGATTTAATACATTTCATAGTAGAAAAAATACACGGTTTTCTGTCAAAGGCCATGTTTGAACTATGGATTTGTTTGAGCCATCATAAGGCTGAGAGGCTTCTTTTCTGGGAACAACTAGGTGAAATTCCTGGGTTCAAGAAAGCCCAGATCATGCTGGCACCTTGCCTTAGCTCACAACTGGAGATGTGCAGATGGGCATAACCTGCCAAGCCCCAAACAACTTGTTTTCCCTACTCCTATCCTGTTTTTCTGAATAAGCTCCTCACTAAATCCCTTTGATGCGTTTCATTATAAATAAAGCATTCACAGGCTCTTCTCTTTGTTAGGATTGTAGAGCCAAATGACCAGAAGGAAGTAAAACAGGACCCAAACAGGCTTTATTTTGGGAAGAATGCTCCCGGGCCACACACCGGGTCACCAGGCTTGAGCAGGCAGAAAATGGCACTAGGGCCTTGTGGCATACAGAACTTAAAGGGTCCCCCCACCTCCCTGTCCGGAAAAGGAAGGCTTAAGGCAGGAAGGGAAGGGCCTGGGGCAGGAGGAGGTGTTGTTCTAGAGTCCAGTGTCCTCTGAGATTGGTTAGGTGAAGCTGGTGAGGTCAGAGTCCTTCCGGGATGAGCCGGGAGTCATGGCAGTTTTCATGTCAGAGGTTCAGTGTTTTCTCCCTATTGGCTACTAGGGGCTGCCATGTTGGTGTGTTGGACGCATGTGTACTGCATTCGGCAGGCAAGACTGACGGTGGCTGTGTGGGTGTGCTCTGCGCACGCGTGCTGCTTGCAGTGGTGGCAGCGGACAAGGCGGGGTGGCAGAGGCAGCTGCCCTGCGGAGCGGGAGAGAGAGCGAGCGAGGAACTTTCAGAAAGTGCCCCAGGGGCCGGGTCCTCTGGCAGGGCCAGCGCGTGTTGAGACCTAGCAGGCCGAGCAGGGCATGGGGCCAGCGCTCCAGGCGGCCGGCCCCAGGGAGGCTGCTGGCGGCCAGGAGCAAGGCGGCTGATGGGTGCGGCCAGCTCAAGGCGGTTGTTTTCCGCGTCTGCCTCTGATCTAACAAGGATCAGACCCATCAGGGCTCTTCCACTTGTCAAACCCCTGCTTCAAATATTTTCCTCAATCTTTAATGTTTATTTCTTAATATTACTTTCCTACCCTTTATTTACAGCTGATCCATACCTCCAACAGCTACCTACTCCCTTCCCACACAGGTCATGAACAGGAGTTTTTCATTTTCAAAATAATAACATCTAATATTTTTAATTGTGTAAATTAAATGTTTGCCAAGAATATTTCAACTAATTTGTCACTGGAGATCTGAGGATTTCCCAGAGAGAGGGACTCCAACTCAGGATGAATGGAGTTCTTAGCAAACATTGCAGAAATGAATTTAAGGATGTATCAGTTACATCCCTACACACATGTTACAGATAGGGATTTATTTTGGAAACAGAGACACATTCATGTGAGAATGTGAGCTACCTCAAGAGTGAGAAGCAATCCCTTGGTCTGGGGTGTTAATATCTGTAGCGGGACAGTAGCTGTGGGCTGGACAAGAGGTAGAGCCAGGGTATAGTTTTATAATTTCACATCAACGTGTTTTTTTTAGTGTTACTTTCTACAGGCAAAGACCTGGGCCGAGGTTGTGGGCTAGATTGTTCATCAGTTGCTTATTTTGCATTCAAATAGTTCAAGGATATTTCCTGTCTTCCAAAGGTCCATGGGAATTCCTTCACTCTAAGGGTCCATGGGTGCTCTCTTTAGAAAGTTGGCATTATCTTTCTTTCTCTGTATCCCCAGATTCCTATATCAGATGCATGGAATCATTATGTCTTCCCCTGATGTAGAAACATCTTGGAAGGAGAGTACTGCTAATGAAGCCAGAATTAAAAGTAGGTAGTCAATATAGATAGATAAAATCTGGCCAGATTGAGAAAAACAAGCCAAACCAGTCTGGATCCAAAAAGTTGGAGGCACCTGCAGTGGAAGATTAAAAGCCCAGCAAATACTGCCCTTCCTAAAGAATTGTTAATGAAGCAACTTGGAGCAAGCAGGAAACTGCTAACCTGCCCTGAGGCCCCTTCCTGCCTCATTAGCCCTCCCTGGCCCTCAGCCCACCTGTTTACCACCTTTTTGCCTCCTCACAGGCATCTTCCAATGACAGGTACATAATGAGGGGAAATTAACAAGATAGAGGAGATGAATGTAAGAGGACAAAGAAAAGTTTAGACGTATAAAAGGGATGAGACTTCCTCATCCCACTGATTCTGCCTTTTGGGTCCCCTTCTTCCTCTGGGAGAAGTCTGTTGTTCTTCTATCCTTTAAATAAAACTTCTCCCTTTCCACTCTTCACTTGCTTTGGCATGCTTCTCTGGTGTTATACTTCAGCATTTGGGGAACCAGAGCTCAAGGTAACAGGCAGTAACACTAACAGAGCATTCAACAATGTTTGTCTCCCTTCCACATCTGTGTCAGAGAAAGGAAGACACTGTACAATTCTTATAAATGGAGAAGATGATGATTTAAATCTGCATAATGAACTTTACTCAGCAACCTTTTTTTCTATATTTTTCTTTGTCCACATCTCCTGGTGAAACCAGAGTTTTGACATGAGACTAGATTCCCCGCTTTGCTATTTTTATTCTGGGTTCTTGTCTATAAGAATTGAAAGATAAAATCCATGGAAAATAATGAAAGGGAAGACTAACAGAATGGGATTTATTTAAGTGAGAAGAGATGAGATAGAACTACAATGTAACAGGAGACCTAATGGCATAAAAATTCATTTGGGTGTGCTAGCGCAGGGCCTGCTATGATTTTTTGGCAGGATATGAGCACTAATCCAAATCTGTTAAACAAGCATGAAGAAGTAATTGTCTGTCTGAGTTTTAGTCCTTCCTGTAACTCCCATCCTGGTTCACCCCTACCTTCCTTTTTCAGGCCATTCCAGGACAAAAGAGTTGGCTGCGAATTCCCATAAGTGAGCCTCCTGGTCTTTACATTTGAAAAAGGTCTTGATGAGGCTATTAATGTTTCTACTGAGTAGCTTCAAGTTGTGATCTTTACATATGACCAAAACCTTAATTGGGGCCCGTAACCCTGATTGCCTGATGATTATCTATTCTCTTTCAATAGGAAGAAGTAGTTTATTTCTACAGGTAATTTTAAAGGTGCAAAAAAGGTTAAGTAAAGACATTTTCTTCATTTTATTCTAGTAAGAAGTCTCTCTGCCTTCACTCCCCACACCAAATTTGAATAAATCATGTTTACATGCTATAGAAACAAGTCTTTCTTACACACCTAAGGTCCCCAATTTCTACTCCTTCTTGTGTTCTGAGTTGTGCATGCTTGGTAAAATTGTCACCAATTTTGGCCGCAAATTGGATCCTTTTCCCCCTCAGAATTACAAAATCATTAATAAGACTAAGCACCAATTGAGCCATGAAAAAGATTTATTCTTTGCCAAGAATGGGATAAGCGGGGAGAAAGACTCACAGGTCAACTTCTTTACCTTGGGAGTTGTTGGTTTATAGAGTAAAAGAAATGAGTGAGAGGGACAGGCTCATAAAGGGGAGAAATATTCATGTCTTTTCTGGCAATGTGCAGAAATTTTCCAGGGGTTCAAGTGCCACGTCCTCTACCTCTTATGGTTCTTCTCAGTCATCGTGGCAGTTGTCAACTGTCATGGCACTGGGGTTTGTGCCATCTAGCATGCAGATAGGATTAGAATGAGGTTGGAAGTTGTCTGGAGGTCATTCTGACAGCCATCCTAGATCTAACTGGTTTCTGCTAGCCTATGTGAGAAGAAACTATGGTCTAGAGATATCCTTCCTTCAAAGATAAACAAGAAGCATGGCACAGTGGCACATGCCTGTAATCCCAGGACTTTGGGAGGTTGAGACAGGACAACTGTGAGCTCAAAGCCAGCCTCAGCAATGGCGAGGCACTAAGCAACTCCGTGAGACCTTGTCTCTAAATAAAACACAAAATAGGGCTGGGGATGTGGCTCAGTGGTCGAGCACGCCTGAGTTCAATCCTCAATATGCCCCTGCCCCCCAAAAAGATAAATAAGATTAGAGTGTGGTAGACATTGAGATAGGTTACCTGGGTGGTAGAAGATTAGGGCAGGGTAACAAAATGGCTGAAACCAATTGTTTAAATCACCATTAAGCACATCTTGTAACTCACTCTGGGAATAAAGGAATGTTTGATTTTTTTCCAGGTTGTTTCTACATAATTGAATTCAAATAAAATCTTATGCACAAATTATTGATTTACTAAACATTCAGAGTAAGTTATGAGAGTGGATCTTTCACAATTTGTCAAATTATGTCCTAAAACAGAAATAACTAGAATTCCTCATCTCTGGGACATTACTATATCAGATGAAGTCTTGATTAAAAATAAATAATACATTATTTTATGATGATAAATAAACACTCATAGAAAACTTAAAGGATTCAAATATGTATACAGTACAAAAATATAAACCACCTTTACAGTAATCTGTTGGGAGAAAAAGAAATATTTTTTCTTCCCATCTTAAGTTCATGGTTGAGGCTGCTATAACAACATGACCGACACCCATTAGTTTGCCTCTTGGTAAGTGCAAAGCCAATAAGCATAGTCAGAACATAAAGTAGTGGAGAAAGCTTCATTACTTGTAGCAAATAGAGCCCTAGAGTGAATTTGCAAAGTAGAATTCTTCCCGAAGAAAGAGAGTAAGAGGATTTCAATGAGAAAAACTTATACATATTCATACAAGGAAGACTTGTCATCACCTTGAGAGATGGGTACACTCCTGAGCATGCTCAGTTTTAGGCCATAATCACATGTTCAAAAGAAGGATGGTAGGCAGATTCTTGAGCATGGTCCTTAGACTTTTTAAGTTTCTTCAAAGAATCTAAGCTGAAATAAAAAGAAAAACAATTTTGAAACTGGGCAAAGCACTCTTGTAATCATCCCAGCCACTTAAAACACAGAGATGGGAGGATCACAGGTTCAAGATCAGATTGAGAAATTTAAGCTGTCTCTAAATAAATAAATAGGGCTGGGGATATGGTTTGGTGGCAAACTGCATTTGGATTTAATCCTCAGTACAAAAAAACCCCCAAAAAACAAAAAAAAAAACATTGTTTTTGAAAGCATGTTAGCAGTTTTTTTTTAAAGGGTGGCAGCTTTTTCACTATTTAAAAAAATAAGATTTTCCTTAAAAGTGCCTGGCTTGCTTTGTGGCTAAAAGTCAAATTAACAAGAGAAATCATACAAATTTATTTAACGTAACTTCTATGTGACATGAGAGCCTTCCTAAGAAAATGAAGATGTTCCCCCAAATAGTTAAACCTTTGTGCATTTTGTACAGGGTTTGATGAAGAAAGACTAGAGAAATATGACTGATACTCAGCATCTTGTTCTTTATTCCCAAATTCCCATATCATTGAGAACTGCTTTGGGGAAAGTCAGAGAATCCTTCCTACATTTCATTGATTGCTAAGAGGGAGAACGACATGGAGAGGCCAGAGAAATTTTCCTGCTCATGTGTTTTTCTTAAATTTTCAAGGTGTCATATATTGGAGTAGATTGTCTTGAACCCCCTCAAATCAATATTTAAAGCCAGTGCTGTTTAATATTGATGTATTTCCTTCCTTTTTTCCCTGACAAATAGGTACATAGATAGATAATTTCAACTAACTTATGGGTAGCTCAGCATAAATATTAGGAAATGCATATGTGTTGAGGGGAACCAGGACACTCACTCTTTGGCACATGGATTGTTTTGAAATAAAAGCCATTGAGAATCAGAAGACATAGGGAAAGCTTTAAATACAGGGCACAAGTTTTCCTTTGGTATAGGAAATTCATATTTATAAAGGAAATTTTCATTTATAGACATGTCTTGCCCCCTTGAACCAAGAAGAGGATGACAGTTAACAGCTTTCATGGAGGGAGATGGTAGCATCTTAGACGTGCATAATAAATCCTACTCAGCAGCCCTTTTACCATCCTCTTCTTGGTCCTTTAACAGTGGTCCCTTTACCTTATGAATATAGCCCTCATTGCTGTAAGGTTAATTTTTTTTGAAAAAAAAAAATGTTTTTCTCTCTTCTCTCCTCTCCCCCTCCCTAACAAGATTAGGGAAGCACTATTCTCTTTTCTTCCCCTAGTTAATTGCCCTTGAACACACCCACTACTGGAAGGAGATGCCTAGTGGGGATCTGGGAAGTGAATATCTCCCAAATTAACAAGTGAATTCTAACTGCCATCTGGATGCCTTGGGACTCCCTACCTGAGCACACCTGGAAAGTAACTCTTGCAGTTTCTTTAAAACCCCCCTGTCCCTCCTGATTAGGAGAGTCACAGCCTTTGGGAGTGGAGTCTCCTGTGTTTCTCCTTTACTAGCAAAGCAATAAACCTTCTTTTTCCTTTTACTCAAAATCATGTCCTCATTATTAAATTGGCATTGATTGGCATTGGGGACAGGGACCAAGGTTTTGGTTATAGTACCTTTCTTATAATGTGCCTTACCTGCCTTGAATCCAAAACTCCCTTTCCATCATCCTAAAATATTATATAAGAATAAATTCTAAACACCGCTCTGATCTATTCATTTCTGTGTACTCCTGTGTGCTATTTGTGTAAGGCACAAACCAATAATCTGTTTTTCCCTTGTTCATTTGTATTTGGCTTGTCTTATTTATATGGTCCCAATTGGAGAAATTCAAATGGATAGAGGAAGTGATTTTTTTCCTTCCCTATTGTGTGTCTGCCTCTCTTTAATTATTTACAAAATTAGGTCTATTTGTCTCTCAAGATTTGAATTCTAACTTTTTTTTTTTAAATTTAAACATGAATTATAAGAGAACTGGATAGTGACAGCCAAGTAATAAAATCATAGACATCCTTTGTTTTTAACCTTGCTATATGCAAGGCTTTGGGGGAATTTATTGCATAAGCTCTGGGGATAGTCATGGTCATATATCTCTACTGGAAAACTTTCTGTGGGCACAATGTAGGCCACACATCTTCTGTGAAAACCAGTAAACATCTCATGCTGATACAATTTATATTTTTGTTCAAAAATTGAGAATGCAGCATAAGTTACTTCCACTGAAATATAAAGAGTTTGCTTCTAGATTAATTCCACCATAATGCTAACTTGAATGTCTAATACTAACTCCTTATTTGTATACTTTTAATAGCCTAATAGCTCTCTGAAATAGGTAAGGAAGAATCTAATTCTCAGTTTTTTAAGGATGACTTGAGATTTTTAATTGGAAAATAAATGACTTCCTAAATTAAATGTCATCTTTGGGCAAAGTGAACATGAGTTAGCCCCATATATTTATCTCCCTAGGTTCCATTCACATGGTAGAAAATAAATAGGAAATGTAAAGATCCACAACGATTATTGGTAACAAATGAGGAGACAATAAAAATCAATAAAATAAAGCAAAAAAAAAAAAAACTTTAGAAAATAGAAGAGGAAAAGGAAGGATCAGTGATTAATTAAAAATGATAACCTCCAATGTAAAACTATTGGGACCATTGATCAAAAGTAAGCACATTTGTCCTTACTATTCCTAAAGAGTCTCAGAATTTAAGATTATTCAATATAATGAAGTTGGAGATTGAGTACATGACTATATAGAGGTACCAAGTCAAGTCCAGACCAGATGACTTGCTAGACACACCACTTTACGATGTGCTCTGAGTTGGAAAATTCATGTTTAGAAAGATTAAGTAAAGGAAATTAAGTCAAAGAGAATCTTCTAAATTCTGATAATGGTGAAACCCTTAAGACACACAAGTATCTTTTATATCATTTTATAATGAAGCCAGCAAGTTATCCAAAAATGCCATGAACCAGGAAATCTAATCACATTCTAATGTTTCATTTTAAAAGCAATGGTAAAGCTGAGAATTAGTAGTCATTTGAGAAAAACAGCTAATTTGAAAAAGAATAAAACAAAAAGCAAAAAAGCATTCCAAAGAGACATGCCAGGTGTACAAGAAACTTCATAGTTACCCACATTTAGTATCCTCAGGAGGGTAAGAAAATAGTTTATACAGGCAGAAGCAAAGTACAGGATGGTATGGAGGAGCTTAATCAGTAAGTCATAAATAGCTTTTGGAATCAAGGAAGACAGCCTGAACAACAACATGAACAAAGGCAACACAATCATAGATTTGAAAAAAAAAAAAATTAAAAAGGAATATCCTTGAAGCAGAACATGATCTTTTATAACAGCTGCCAGATTATAGCTAGAGATAAATTCAATTTCAGAAAATGTTTTCTTCAACCTTTGTTCAATTTTATTGAGAGTAGTTAACTTTAGGCTTCATTGTTCACCTAATTTTCTAAACCCATTCCTGTATACTTAATCAGTAGCCAAATCTCATTAGTTATATCTAAAAATTAATTTCTGAATCTGATTCTTCTTCTTCATACACCGGTCATTTTTATCTGATGCTCCTGTCCTCTGTTGCCAATACCATTGTGAAAGCCCTGTGATTGTACATCTACATTTTGATGCGAGTATTTATTTTTCTTGCTTCTAATGTTTCCTTTCTAAAAATGTAACCATACTGTTGATACCGTCAGTTACCTGTGACGAGTTCTGCTTCCTCACATGCTGAAGTATGACATTGGAGAAGCACACCAAGGCATGCATTGAAGCAGGGTTTATTTAAAAGGGGTAACAGACTTCTCCCAGGAGGGTTAAGGGGGCCATAGCTGGTATCCTGATTTCCCAAGAAGTACACGTGTTTTGCATTTTTATGTCCTAGGCTTCCTTTGTTCTCCTGCTCTCTTCCCCTTATCACTCTCCTTCCTGTGTGTGTGACTAGGCCCAGGATGTTTGGTGGAATGGCCAAAAAGGTGAAAAGCACCTGGAGAAAGGCCCAGGTGGAGTGATTTGGGCAGAAAGGAGGAATAATTAACTCCCTGGGGCAGGTTACCTTAGCAACAGGTTGAAGCTGGGGCAGGTTATCTTTTTTTTTTTTTTTGGTAGCCCGGATTGAACAGGTTATCTTGGTAAGAGTGGAGGAAGGGCTCTGAAGGCATTAGCATTTCAATACCTCTCCAACTTCCTAGACCCTAATCGATCTCCTTACCTATCTATACTGACTGCTTGTCTAATTCTGGCTTCACTGTGACAATTCAAACTATTTTCTTGCTTTCTTTTTCCTGTTACAAAAGAGTGAAATTATTAGACTGACTTAGAAGATTTTTGTTTGCAGGACTGGACTTATACTCTCAGCTTCATCTCTAGCCATACATAAGCATTCAAATTCTAGTTACAATAAAATTTCAGTATTTCCTACATAATTATGACCATTCATTCATCCCTTGCTTTATTTGCATGTGCTATATGCTTTTTATGGGTTGCCAGTCTCTCTTCTTTATCTTGACACTACCACTTACACTTAAGCTCTAGCTAAAATATCAACCACTATGTAAAATAGAATGTGTTAAGATATAAGTATTTCTGAAATCATGTTTACTTTAGCCTAGGTGTACTAAAAGTTTTGGGTAATAATTGGCAAACATTCCTGAAACTTTTCTGTTAACATTGAAATAGAAGCTCCAGTTTACTTGGAGAGAGTCATGTTTTTAAATTAGCATTTCAAATGCATTTACAAGCAAATAGAATGAGTTGTCACTATTCTACAAAAAAATTAATTTTGTAGGGGATGTGAATGGCTGATTCAGACCCATAAACTCATCTAAACTTTACTAATTTATATGTTTCAGAGATTAGGTCAGTTTATTTGATTTTGCTTCTGCAATCTATAATGAACATTATATTTTGGGTATATGGAATAGGAGAGGAATTGAGTGAAATAAACATAATTTAGTAAAGACTTTGACATAACTACCTGTAGTAGTCTAAAGATATAGAAAGAACTATATAGTAACTTAGATTTTATAGTAAGAAACTGAGCAAATAACAAAGCTTGGTTTTAAGAAATATATTTTAGGGAGCTCTAGAGAAATAGAACCAATATGATATGTACATATTTATTTGTAGGGGAGATTCATTATAAGTATTAGTTCATCCGATTACAGAGACTGAGAGGTCCTTTTGTTAGGTCCGCTCAAGATTTCGCGTTTCTTCTTGTGAGGCGAACACAGAACGTACAATATGGCCGCTGCCGTGGGCCACGGAAAATGAAGCAACAAGCAGCCCGCATGCGCAAAAGAACAGCCAACCAGACGCCGATACGTAAGCAGTAATGGCACCTCCTACCAAATCAGTGCACTTTTCCTGACTCATCCTGAAAGGACTCTTACCTCAGCAGGATCCCCTGACCAATCCCAGAGAACACAGGACTCTAGATCACCTCCTTTTCCTACCTCATAGCTCTTCTCTTCCTGCCTTAAGCCTTCCTTTTCTGGACTGGGCCCTTTAAATTTTCTGTACCACGAAACACGTGTGCGACTCTCCCAGACCCACTCTGTTGGACTGAGGAATTCACCTGGGAGCGTGCATCCCAATAAAGCCATTACCCAGTGGTTTAATCTGCCTCCTTTTGGTCATCTGGCTTTACACCTTTAATATGCCTTCTGCAAACTGGAGCATGAGAGAAGCTTGTCCTGTCAGAGTCTAAAGGCTTGAGATGAAGGACAATTGATGGTGTAACTTTTAGTCTGAGGCCCAATTCTGAGAAATTGATGGGTAGAGGGCTGCTGAAGCAATTCTGTGAATTCAAGGACTAAAAAATCAGGGATTCTGCTGTCTAAGGCAAAATATGAGTGCCCAAGCTCCAGAAGAGACAATGGATTTACCTTTCCTCTGCCTTTTTCCCTAATCTGGGCCCTCAAAGGATTGGATGAGTCTTGCCATATGGGTAAGGGAGGATCTTCCTTATTGTACTGATTCAAATGTCATCAACCTTTTCCAAAAACACTCTTCACAGACAGATCCAGAAATAATGCTTTACCAATTATCTTGGTATCCACTAACTCAGTCAAACTGACATATAAAATTAATCATTCACAGAATGGGTAGAATCTAACTGGATGAAGGGTTAAAAAAAATAACCTCATGTAACTCTCAGTCACAGCCTGCATGAGAAGGGAATAAGTAATCCTCCAATGTGTGGACTGGCTGTAAATGGGAGTCTGAAAAGTAGTATTAAGAAATAATATAAGCTGGGCGTGGTGGCGCACGCCTGTAATCTCAGCACTTTGGGAGGCTTAGACAGGAGATTCGTGAGTTCAAAGCCAGCTTCAGCAACTATGAGGTGCTAATCAACTCAGTGAGACCCTGTCTCTAAATAAAACACACAAAATAGGACTGAAGATGTGGCTCAGTGGTCAAGTACCCCTGAGTTCAATCCCCGGTACCAAAAAAAAAGAAATAATACAAAGGACACAGGAAAATATATTTAAAGCCAGGGCCTGACAGGTGGAAGTGACCTGATAGGTCTGATTCTAACAAAGAGAAAAAGCCCTCTAATGCTTTATTTATAGTGAAACACACCAAAGGAATTATTTTGTGAGGAAGTGGTCTTCAAGGTAAACAAGAAGCAAGCTGTGGAGAAGTTGGCCTGATTGGGGACTTATCACTTGCACAGTAAATCTTCCTCCTCCAGGCAGCTAGCACCTCAAGGCTGTTCATGTGCACTGGTATCTCTTTTCCCAAGGCTACCAAGCATCTAAACTCAAAGCTATGGAACTCATAAATCCCATGCCATGCAAGGAATCAGCCCCATTAACAGTGGCTGCCTGCAAATGGGTGTGTCTTTCTACACCTTTGAATGGAAAGATTTCCAGATTCAGTAGTCAAGCTGTCCAAGGCTATCGAGTTCAAAGCAATAATTTATTTGCTGCCCCCGACACGTAAGTAGTATCCTCAGTTGTCCTCAACACTATTCTTTATGTTGTTTCCAAATGATAAACAGGTCTGGTTCTGACTTCCCAACACAATGTAAAATAAATCCTCACTTGGAAATGGGTAGTTTTCTAAAACTATTTGATGTATTGTCTATTAAGTAGATCTGTATACATGGTTATGTGTGCATGTGTGCTTGTGTGTGAGAGAAAATTGCATTCATGGATAGAAAAATTCAACAAGGTAAAGATGCTAATTTCTGCTCAAACTCATACACAATTTTAATGTAATCTGCATCTCAATCCAAACTCCAAGCAGGTTTTGTTCCTTCAGTTGTTAACTGGTTCTAACAGATATGGAAAGGGAAAGGAGCAAGAATAGCTAGTGTCATTTAGAAGAAGCAAGCTTCAGGACTTACACAGTTACCAATGTTAAGATTATTACAAATGCATAGTAATTAATACATTGCTAGGTTTTGCTAGGAAGAACAAGCAGATTCATGGAGCAAAATCACTCTAGAAGCAAACTGAAATAAATGGGTCACATGGTTTAGTTCAAAAAGAATGGTCTTGTCCATAAATAGTGCTGGGCATAATGGGATATTTGTATGAAAAAAAACCATAGATTTTGCCTCCTCCCTCACATCATTGTCAATAATTCTCCTAGATAAAATATATATTTAAATGTTAAAGCAGCATAACTTTTAGAGGAAAATATCAGGAAATGCAGGTAAGATTGCAGTGAGCAAATATTTCTTAAATGGTGCATATAAAACACTAACAGTAAAAGAAAAATGCAAATTGGTCTATATTAAATTTAAAAAGTCTGTCAAAGGCATCAAAGTGAAAAAAATTACTGGAATGAGAAAAGACATTTGCAATATATTTATCTGTATAAAATATATTGTGAAATACATGAAAATTTGTAAGTACCGGGAAGAATTAACCTAATAGAAAACTGATACAAAGGTTGGACAATATTTAGAGTTTTTAAAAAATATTTTATTTTATACTTGCATTTAAGTATTTAATTTCATTGTAGTCTCATAAAAAAGACATGTGTGACACCAATGCTTTTAAATGTCCTGAGACCAGCTATATGACCTAGTGAATGCAGAGGTTTTAAATGTTCTCTATGTGCTAGAAAACATCTTTTTCCTAATTAAATTAAATTAATTAATTAAGTAATTTTGTGGTGATAGGGATAAAACTCAGATCCTCATGCATATGATGCAAGCACTCTTCCACTAAGCTTTGCCCCCAACTATATTTTTATTTTTGATATTTAGTTTCATATGCTAAATCTTGCTATCTATTTTGTTGTTTAAAATAATTTTATTTTAATATTGGTTTAATTATTCAAATCACTGTTTGAAAATCTCTCATATTTCCCACTTGCTATCAAATTTTGGAACTTTCAATATTCTGGGGTAATTTCATTCTTTACATACAAATAATATGTACATTCTTTACATTTCAAATTTACATACAAATTACATGACCCCCTCTGTATTGAACTTTTTAGTTTTACGTAATAATTATCTTTGTCACTAATAATATATTCCTTCTGAAATTCATTTTTAACAATTAATGTAGCCATAACAATTACTGTTAATATTTTCCCTGTATTTTTCTAACCATCCTCTTACTATTAATATATCTGCCATTTTCGAAACAGTTTGCTGTAGACTATTTAAAATAATCCTAGCATCTTCTTTAATATATTTACACTTGTTTGAATTTATTGATACTATTATAAGCTTTACGTTAACTTTTTTCAATTATTTATTTTTTTTCTAAATATCTCTTTTAAAATGATTTAAGGTTTCTGATGTTTACGTTGCTAATGACAATTACTCCATTTCACTCTGTCTTTGGAAGGCATGGGTCCTATTTTTTGCAACGGATATAATTCTTGAAATCTTAAAATATTTATTCAACAAGCCTAAATTTGTTCAAGTTCATTAACTAGTCTCCCGAAGAATAAAAGTACTTTCCCTTCTTCACTTCTTTTCACGATGGCATGCTACTTTGTTCAACATCGTGTTTTAGCCCTATATATTAATTCTTATTTTTAGTCATTTGTTTTTAACCCTATATATTAATTCTTATTTTTAATCATTTAAAGGACAATTTCTTTAGAATTTTCTTGAATGAGGCATGTTGACGTCAATTAGTTATTGTTTTAACTATCACTTCACTTTTCCTTCATTTTGATGGGTTTGTGCACACTTTATTCTGATTAAAATGTTTTCATTTGGCAGGCTGGGATAGTATTGCACTTTGTTTAATTTGCTGTTGAGAAGTTTTCTTTCTTTCTTTCTTTTTTTTTCTTTTTTTTGGTAGACTGGACTCCTCTCTGGGTGATTCTAAAACTTTTACTTGTATTATTTCTTCTCCTTTTTAAATCTGTTTTTCAAATTTTTTAAGAATATTTTGTCTCTGCCTCATTAATTTAAAAATTTTCATGTTTGGGTCCCTTATATATCTTCAGTTGTACCTAAACTGTTTTTTTAAAAATTTTAATTCAGTTTTAACTTTTAGATTATAAAATTATCCTAAATAGCTCTTAGTTTTTGCTAGACACTTTCCGTGATCTCTTTTTACTTGTTTACTGTCTCAGTCTAATTTTAATTTAGCTATTTAACATATTTAACACTATGTTGTACCCAAGAAGTGCCCGGTCTAAATCTGCAGTTGTTTCTTCACTCTCAATGTAACTTGGGTCATGGTAGTTCATTGATTTATGAGTTTCAACTAACATTTATTTTAATATATAGAATCGTGAATGTTGTGAATGCTTACTTAGGAAGCACTTTTCTCTAGGGTAGAAATTTAAATTTATGTGTTTTTTTTCAAATAAAAATGATGCTATTTATCTAAGATAGTGGGCATACTACAGAATTTCAGGTTAAATCAAACTAACTTGTTGCTACCACGTTGTTCACAGGCTGACACTGTAACATGATCACATTCTCCACCTTTGTCTCACTTTTCATTTGTTCTATTACTCATGATTCACTGTTCCTTGGTCTTATTTTAGCTTGACTGTGGTTTTGTTTTTGTTTTTTGTTTTTTCTTCGTCAATGTGTAGTAGTGGTGTAAAGAGGTTGTAAAGTAATATTTGTCCAGAATCTAGTTGTCTTTAAATAGTACGACCCTTGAAATTATTATTCCATCACTTGACTTGAAGCAGAGTCCTCAAATTGTTTTCTTCTCTCATATTGTTCTATAACATCAATAACTAGGAGGAAAAAGCATTTTTAGTGAGTTGATTCTTATTGTGTACAAATTTTAATTCTGTCACATTAATTAATAAAAATATCAGTTTTACATTGCAACCACTTTAGTGAATGAGAAATTTCCTTAATAGTTTTAAAATTTACGATACTAAATTCTTCAGTTAGTTTCAGTAAATATTGAGAATGAGAAGAATAACAAAAAATACTAAATCAATTCATATAATTAATTATTTTCAAAATTGATAACACTGAATTTGATAACATGATACAAATTGTTTAGAAATGTAATGATAATTGGTTCTATCAAATATTCCAATTAAATTATTTTTTTTCTTTTATGGTAGATGCCAATAAGAATATGTAGATGAAAAGGCAAAATTTTCTAGCTTAAGTTCATAAACACTTTGATTTTTAAGATAATATAAAACATATTTGATAATTATAAATGCAACATATCTGTGATGGAAATTAAGGAAAATGTAAATATTCCTGTATTTAAATATTCAAATCCTTTGTATATGATATTTAAATATGACATTGGAATTACTTTAAGAGGGAACTGTGTTTATATGGATAAATAATTTACTCAAGTACTTATTTGAGAAAACAGCACAGGATTGAAAGGAAAAAACAAGAAAAGAGGCATCTCATTTTATACTCTATAAGGAAACTATAGAACTTATAATTTGATTGCAATTACTATTATTCCACATCTGAAGGAATGAACAGAGTGGAGTAAAGAAAATAGCAAAGAAATTTTGCAGGCACCTGATGGACTACTTGGTGTTAGTAGACAGACCATGATTCTCATGTGATTCTCATGTGTTATTGGCAGTTTTAAAAGTGAAATGTCCTCAATATCAGAATCTCTGGTACATAGATAAGAAAGGTCTTCTATGTATTCTTTTAAAAATAATATGTGCAAAAAGAAAAAAAAGAAGAAAGATCTGTATTTTGTTTTCAGATCAGCTTAATTCAAACAGGAATATTATAATGTAATTTTATAATGTAAATGTGTTCAGCAGATACAGAAATCCCAACCTCCATCTCTCTGACTTCCTGGAGAAATTGAGGTTTATAGAAAGGTAATCAGCAATCTATTCTGGGAGAAGTTGGGTCAAATAATTTGAACCTAAAATGTTGTTGTGAATGATGATGAGAAGGAGGATAATGACAGAGGTAGTATCAATATAGCAGCAACAACAGCAATAACATGGAGAAAGTAAAATTTAACCAGGAGTTTTTTTTGTTTGTTTTTTGATATTGAGGATTGAATTCAGGGGCACTCGACCACTGAGCCACTTCCCCAGCCCTGTTTTGTGTATTATGTAGAGACAGGGTCTCTCAATGAGTTGCTTAGCACCTTGCTGTTGCTGAGGCTGGCTTTGAACTCGCGATTCTCCTGTCTCAGCCTCCCCAAGTGCTGGGATTACAGGCGTGAGCCACCACACCTGGCTTAACCAGCAGTTTTAATAAACTAATGTAGTTCAATTCAGAAATGTCTTTGTTCAGAATTAGGACACAGTCTTGACAATAAAGTTGGGTTGTTCAGAAAACACTGTTCAGATCAGCACTTCTTACCCAAAGGAACTTCTAATTACACATATAAATCCTAAAAAAATTTCACATGATTGTACAACAGGATAATGACAGTGTTTC
This sequence comes from Xerus rutilus, assembly GCA_028644305.1. NCBI lineage: Eukaryota > Metazoa > Chordata > Mammalia > Rodentia > Sciuridae > Xerus > Xerus rutilus. The sequence continues at coordinate 42,760,373 of CM053411.1, read as the reverse complement.
TCTGTAAAATTTTTCTGGCAAATTAACCCACATTCTTCCATACTAGTCTTTATTTCCCTTCCTAGGATGAACTGACAAACTGATTTTATTGTGACAAAGTTAAGTGTTAGCAAGGATGTTACCTTTTTTTCTTCTTCTTCTTAAACTGTGATGAAAAAGCATTTTCCAGAAAGAGTGGAGAAAGGAGAGTTGGCAGTAATTCTTACTGGCTCCTTGTCACTTTGAAGACAGCATATATATCTTTACAATGGACAAAAATGAAAGATTTAAGGTCAACACTGGGAAATTTTTAAGCAGAATACAAATTGGAAAGGTTGCTTTAAGATGAAAATAAAAAACACTATTTTGTAATTACAGTTATTTTTTCTGAGTATTTTTCTCACTCAGATATTTTTTATCCATCTTCCTTCAGTCTTCCCTTCATTCCTTCAACCCTAGATATTTTTACACGCAGAAAGATAATATTAACAGAAAAAGTTAGAAGAACTTAGTTATAATTCAAATGTGAAAAGTCAACATTTTGGTGAATTTAAATTTAGATTATTGAAAGTATTTTAAAAGTTATTAGCAGACAGTCAAGTAACCTGAAATATGGAAGGATACCAATACCTGCAGGAAAAAACAGGACTAAGCATTTGTTTACCAAGGACAGATATTATAGGATTCCATAGGAGCCAGTACAAAGATATAGCTAATAAATTTTAATGAATTGCTAAAGTGTGAGTGTGAGAAAATATGAGTGTGACAGCCTGGGGGTGTAGACACCAGCAGGTTCAGACCCGTGATCTTTTTCACTAGTATCCCCTGAAGCAACTCACAGGAAAGATTAGACAGAATCCAGAGGAAACAAATTCTGACTGAGCTGACTGGGGGAGAAAAACAACAGAAACTTCTCAAACTCAGTCAACCTATATCTGGTCTGTTATGGAGAAAAGACAATCTACAAAATGAAGAACAAAAATGATGACTGTTGTGGCACTGTTGGAAATCTGCAGGAGGGGAAGGGAAGAGAAAAGTGAGAAATTAAGCATTACACAGTAAGGGGGCAGAGAGGGATGCTAGTTCAACAGTGTGATTAGAGGAGGGTATGGAGCGCTCCTCAAAACCAAACCCTCACACACAGGTGGAGGGGGGTGGGGAGTGGGGGAGGGGATGTAATCTTCCTAAGACAGTCTGAATTAGAACATTAAAAAATCCTACCCTCTAACTTCACTCACTCCCAGGCCAAAAAGTTTAAAGTCAAAGTAACAGCTGAATGCAGCCCCAAATACTGCATCATACCAATCTCTCAGGAAAATAGGTATTGAGGAAAACTCCTTGGCAGGGTAGCCCACACTCTTAACCAAAACTGTTAGTGGAGGAATATGAAGCCTGTGGTAAATGGGGGGAAAAAAGGATACTATGAACAAACTTAGTTTCTAAGCTTCATTAACACACAACCCCACAATTTCTGAATGGTACTGATGTTGCCATTGCTATATTAGTACTTCATTATCACACAAACCCACAGTAAGCATGAGCATGCCTTTGTTTTGGAAAAAAATACATGCTCATGTCTAAGTGCAAAAAGATATCTGTATTTACCTTAATATCTGCTATCCTATACAGCATGTCCATCTTCAAAATAAAAAGTTACAAGGAACTACATAAAAGCAAGAAAAAACACAACTTGAAGAAACAAACATACCATTAGAACTATATTAAGACATCCCACATATGTTGGGGGCAACACAGAGGAAATTTAAAATAACTATGCTTAATGTGTTTATGGCTCTAATAGAAAATGTCTATAACATGTCAAATCAGATAATTTCAGCAGAGAAATTAGAACAATAAGAAATAACCAAATGGGAATGCTAGGGGGAAAAAAAGTAAAAAGTAAGAGAGAGGATGAATGCCTTCATGTCTAATCAATAGCCTCCACACCATCAAAGAAAGAATTGGTGAATTCCAAAGTCAGAAGCAATTAACCAAACTAAAAAACAGAGCAGAATATCTGAACCTGCGTAATAATATCAAGTGATCTTAACACTTGACACTTAACACTTAACATTACTATATTCCAGATGGAGTAGGGAAAGAATGTGGTAGAAGAAGCTTAATGAAGTAATGGCTAAGGCATCTCTAAAATTAATGACAGACACTAAACCATAAAGTAGCTTGCGGACATCAAGCAGGAAACTTAATAAAATAATAGAATACAGAGAAATCTCATTGTTTTATGCATATCATATTTCAACTTCTGAAAATGGAATACAGAGAAAATCGTGAAGATAGAAGAAAAACATTACCTACAAAAAACTTAGGATATGATTTACAGAAGTCTGATTTAAAAAATAATTAAGGGCTGAACATGTAGCTTAGTGGTAGAGGACTTGCCTAGCATGCATAAGGCCCTGCGTTAAATCTCCAGTACTAAAAGCAAATAAACTGTTAATCAAAATTATAAAATATTCATTAGAAAAGTAAGAGAAATTAAAAAATTAAGACTTTTCAGACAAACAAATACCAGAATTTATTGTTGGTAGAACTAATCTACAAGGTATGAGAAAGAAAGTTATTATTTTACTTATGAAAAAGATATTATAAATTTGGAGAAACTGTAATAGCCTATTTTGAGCCTTACTAAATAGCTACACTAATCGAGATAGAGATACACAATCCAAGGAGACATACATTGATCACTGGAATAGAATAGAGCCCAGTAATAGATTCCCACACAGTCAACTAACTTGTCAAACTTGCAGGTGAAATTCAGCTAAAAAATGATAGTCTTTTCAACAAATGGTATTGGAATAATTGTATTTCCATGTGCAAATATGAACTTTGACCACATAGTTTTAAATTGACTCAAAATTAATTATAGACTTAATTTTAAAATACAAAATTATACAATTTCTAGAAAAAGTAGTAACACATATGCCCTTTTTCTCTGGAGAACTAAGCTTAATACATGCATAAATAAATCATGAAATATATATTTTTTGTTGTTTATTTTTGTTATTTTATCAGAACTATTTTGAAGGTAGAACTCAAGAGACTAAATTTGAGTCATGCTAAGGCATGTTACACACAAAGACTAACTTGGATTTAACTTAATATTTTTTAATTTTCTATTTCTATCAACTCCCGTTATTTTTCTACTTAAATTACTACATATTCACTGTGTAATATCAGAGGCCTATCTAGGGAAGGCTAATAGGATCCTTAGAGTGGGCTGACTTTTCAAAAAGTAGATGGAAGTAGAGAACATATGAACTCCTATGGTACCTGATATTTGACATCAACAGTGCCCGAAAGAAGATACCAAATGACTTTAAAGAACTTTAGAGTTTTGGAGGATTTAAAAAACATAAATTAATACAGCACAATACTGGTAACAAAACTGAGATTAAATTTATCTATCTATTTATCTATCTATCTATCTATTTATTTATTTATTTTGCTCTGCTGAGTAAGTACTCTGCCACGGGCTTTATCCCTGGCCCAAGGTTAAAACTTTGATCTACTCTATTAATAATGCTCACAGAATTTGGAACATGAGCAAAGTCAATAAATCTTAATGATCTGAATTTAAATAACCAGTAATTAAAGTAAAAATGGAATTAAATATTTGAAACTATATTGTGCATCTGAGAATTGAAATAAAAACAAAATTCAGTCTACATGACTTTTCTATTATCTTTTAATCATAAATGACTAAATAATCTATGAATGTTGGTAATTTCATTTTATTATTTTGTATCAATTTTAAGTCCAATTTTTAGCAATGATATGGCAAAAAATAGCTAGCCAGTTGATACAACTTTTTCAATGTTTAATTTCTTATCAATAAGAAAAAATATATTGACATTCCCCAACCTTCAACAGACCATATAAACTTATTTGGTACATTTTCCCAATAACCTTACTGCTGACTGTATAAAATTATCTGATGTTCCAATAAGAATTGCTAGTAGTCAGCCAGGCGCGTTAGCGCACGCCTGTAATCCTAGCACTTTGGGAGGCTGAGACAGGAGAATCACGAGTTCAAAGCCAGCCTCAGCAACGGTGAAGCGAGGCACTAAGCAACTCAATGAGACCCTGTCTCTACATAAAGAAAAAACACAAAATAGGGCTGGGGATGTGGCTCAGTGGTCGAGTGCCCCTGAGTTCAATCCCTGGTACCAAAAAAAAAAATTACTACTAGTCATGGCAACACTAAAACTAAGCTAGCTTACTGTCTGCTGGCTTGAGATCATCTTTCTGTTTTTACTATGCCCATCCTTGCTGCCTTCTTTCCTCACTGTATATGCACTGCTTGGTGTTCTAGACAAAGACATTGTATTTTTTCTTTGTTAAAGAAAATGATTGTAAAGGAAGGAAAAGTAATTTCCTATATGTTAATTCAGCATTCTCCCCAAACTTCTCTGAATCTTTTCTGTAACTCTTGTAGCATTTTCAGAGTACTGAACTTTGCAGAATGTTTTAGTTATATTCATAACTTACTTCAAAAAATAAAGGCAGTGATTTATACTATTTTAGTGTAGTCACAAGAAACTCACAGGAATATAACAGCTTAATTTTTTGTGGCACTAATTTTGTGGTAATCAGATTTCATTTTAGAAATCTAATTTAGAATTAGAAATATAAAATCAAAAGCATCACATACTTGTCATGATTACTCAATCCATTTTATTGTTTACTTCTTTATTTACATATAATCCTTCTGGTCAAGATATTAGCTTAAGGAAGGCAAAGAAGAATTGAATTTGCATTATGTAGTATCATGTACAATGAGAAATTAATCTTTCAGATAATTGTATTTTTTAGCTCTGAGAAAAAGATTTCAATATTCCCTCAGGATGAAGAGAAAAAAAAATCCACCTTTCACTGTCTTTCATCTTCAAAATAGAAGTTGGTAACTTTTCTGACATAAAGGAAGTAAGAGCTCACTTACAAGCAGAGTAAAGATGGAATGAGCATCTTCATTGAAAGAGGGATAAACAGAGACTTAGAAGTCTATCCAAGGAAGCACACTATGTCACCTGCTATCATGCAGGCTTGAGAATCAGTGCTGAAATCGACTACTGTACTGTACTGAGAGAACGGTAGTTGCTGAGCTCTCCTGCTCAGTGTCTATGGATCCTCAGGCATCAGTGCCCTCCACATTTGTAGTCAGAAACAGGCATGAAAGTAACCTGGTGTGCACCCTGTGCTGCCTGCTGTGGAGTTCCATGCAAGAAAAGAGAAGCCTGTGACTGCTTTAACTACATGCAGTTCATTAAGAGAAAGGAAACGAAAAACAAAGACATGCTTAAGGAAATGATCACAATAGTAAGCCACCTGCCATATCCTGTGCCTGGTATTGTTGCAGTGTTAACATAGGGACAGTTTTAAAATAATGAATTAAAAAGGGATTTTAAAAAGTATTTTTCTTCTCTTTCTGAATGGATAGGAGTAGGTCTTTGCCTGAATAAGATATGCATGTGAATTATGTGTGATATAAATTAATCAGAATATAGCAAGGATATAAGGGAAAGAAAAGAAAATCTGTTCTATCCAAAGATTAATATAACACATGCTAAATAGCTTGTTTTTTTAAAAAAGTCAAAGAAAAGTTTAATCTCATGTAGATCTTATTTTTAATTTTTCTTATAATTCTAACAAAATGTGATGTTGGAGGATATTTTTCATCCACACCAGCACAGGAACTCAAAGGGAATCTTGTTCTAACAGAGAAAAACAATTGAAAGTCAAATGCAGGATGGATCTTTTCAAGATACAGTGACACTCTCAGGGGACATGTGCATTAATTGTAGGGATAGACCATCTTTCATGCCCCTAATATCCTGAAGTCTTGTAGCATATAAACACATTGAGCATTTTGACTAGTTTACACTCATGGGATATTTTTTCTCAAAAAAGAAAGAAAGAAAGAAAGAAAGAAAGAAAGAAAGAAAGAAAGAAAGAAAGAAAGAAAGAAAGAAGAAAGAAAGAACATTAAAATGGCTTCTTTCAAAGAAATATTTACACTACTCAATTTTGTACTAAAATGCCATTAAATAACAACAAAACCATGTTTAGTGGCAGGGTTATTGACAAGGTCAATGATTACATAAGGAATTGCCAGCGCCCGCGCCAGCACAAAGGGAAACCGAGTCAGGCGAGGGAGCCGCGGATGACAAATCACTCACACACACACACACAGAACAAGGCAAGAGACTTCCTTTATTGAACTCACACACACTCACAGGGCAAGATCCATCCGTCTCACCTGAGCTCAGGTCCCTCTTTATATATGCTAAGAGGCCCTTTGTCCTCCAAGCCCTACAGGATGCATAGGGTGTGACTATTCTATTAGCATCCGCTACAGGGTGCATAGGGTATGACTATTCTTTTAGCATCCGGTGACTATGCTATTAGCATCCTGTGGCTACTCACAGGAATGTGGAACTTGTTACAA
>CM053411.1:42734243-42753828 GCA_028644305.1 Xerus rutilus | reverse complement strand
GGAATTAGAAATTCAGAACTTGAATGAATCAGTGAATTATATATTTTACTTCAGAAAAAAAATTCATTCCAATTCTGGACACTGAAAATGCATATCTGTAATGAACATGTGAATGAGACATTGTGGTGTGCTCTGTAAGGAAACAGAAATTCAAGATCTTCACCATCACTATCCTCATGGTTCTCAGACTGAGGGCAGCACACATGGTACATGCGCATGTTTGTATAATCCCTTCCTTCTACGTTGCCTCCTTACATATGTGTGTAGGTAGCATCTGCCTCCAGCTTACCATTGAACCTTGAAAGTCATATGTTAGTATTTCGGTTTTGAATCCACATTCTCTATATACGTTCACCTTCTCAAGAATTTGAGTTTCCAATGGCATATCAGTCCACACTTACAGGAACAGACATACTTGTTATGAAATGTATACCCTTTAATTCTAATGCAATTTATAGGATTATATAATGCATTCCAAAACACAAGCAAATTTAACATGCATATACCTAGTTTAAATCATCAAATATTGCAACTCAATCTTTATTATTATTCAAAATATGTATTAATAGTTCTGAAATGCTCTTTGTATGTTTTATAGATATATGATAATGCTTCTATGTCTTTATCCATAAATTTATGGAAGAGAGAAAGAAGGAAAAATTTTTAAAAAGGGAAAATAAGGAAATGAACATGTAGGTAAACAGATCAGATATCAAGAAATCACTGCAAAAATCCTGGAACCATGAACCAGTAAGATGACTTTTATTTTTATTAACAAAATAGAATATAACACTAAGTATCTTTCTCTTTCTGTCTCACACACACACAGTTCTGAATATGAATCTTTCCATAATAATTTTTCAATCAATACAGACTTTAATGAAATGTTGGTGTAATTTGTGACTGCTAGTTTTATGTGCACTTGATTTCTAAGCTGCTGTAGGGAGACATAAAAGATCAAATAATATGAAAAAGACAGATTTTTGAAAATATCAGGACAGGGCATTAACTATGAAGCCCTAGAAGTCTGATAAAAATATGCCCTGAGGCCCCAACCCAATTAAACACATTCAAAGAAATGGAGTATTTCAGATTAGTTTCACAGAGATGCTGACAGTTCCCGTCAAGAAATTAATCAAATTCAGTTGAACTGCATCACACTAGACACAGCATCTCTTTCTCCTAGCCCGATAGACTGAAGGCATTGTGTTGATGCATTAAAATCTTCTTGAATAAACTCTTTTATTTATCTTCCCTCTGTAATTCCTAACCTTGTCAACAAGCAAAGTAATTTTGTTAGGATGAAGAATGAATCACGTTTTGTAACAGATGTCTTCAACCTTAGGTGTGCTTACTTGTGAAGAATACAAAAACTTTCCAGAGACTATGTGGCACTGTTAGTTTCATAAGAACTGTGTTCCAGATCTTTGACTTCCCAATGTATTTCTGTCTAAAACTGATCTGATGGAGAGTTCTGATTTGGTAAATTCAGATTTACCAAAGGTTCTGACACATCTTTGCCATCCCTATATTTTGCTCAGTTGCCTTTGCTAAAGAAAGGCAAACTGATCAACTTTCCAGAGTCCGATCTATGGTCCCATCTGTATTTCTGGGCACAAACCCAAATGACAATGAAAAAGTGCATAGATCCTGAGAGAGGGTATATTGGCAGCAAAGATATTTGACCTTACCTAAAAAAGTAACAACAGAATCAATAACAAGGTCACCACAGAGCAGCCTGTACTGTATTTACATACCTGTCTACTGATGTGACCATCCATACACCTCTCTCTCTCTCTCTCTCTCTCTCTCTCATCCATCATCTGTTTCAGAATTTGAGTTCAGAATTGAGATATCATGGACTATTATTATTAGAATTATTTTGATGTGAAAGCCACTCTGAAATGCCAAATGTTATGAAATCTGACTTTTGATGAGAGAAAGTAAACTCATTTGGTTGTCATTTGACCACAAGAACTGCCAGGTCAAATATATTTGATCATAATTATTTTTCATAAATTGAATGAACTAAATGTATAGACACTCTTATGGGCTTATGGTACATTAACTTGGAAAAGGAATTACATATTTAGTCAGACCCTCATGTTTAGCAGACAAGAAAGTTTAGGTCAGTATAAAAGTCAACTCTCCATATGTAGCGTACTTGCAGACTCTGAACTTAAGCTTTGGATTACTGAATCTTATCTTTTTCTTTCCATTCCATCGAGATTTCCCTTTTCATACAGAAAGTTTGTTATCCACCTAAAAATCCATATGCTAAAAATTCAATAAATGGATATGCAAAACAACATAGACATGACTAGAAGTTATTGTGTTAATATAAATAAATTATACATAGTCCTATGAAATCCAATAATTAATGGAAGCAGTCATCATTAGGTGTCTTCTTGTTGACTAAGTTTACTGCATAGGGCTTCTGATGTATTTAGTTGCTGTATTATTACAAAGTGGGAACAATGCAACATGTATTGCCTTAAAATCTTACATACTTATATTTGAGAACCACTTTATTAGAAATAAACATCCATCTAATGCTGTATTACAAAGTAGGAATAATGTAACAAGTTGTGTCTTATAATCTTACATATTTATATTTGAGAACCATCTTATTAAAAATAAAAATCCACCTACAGATTCAGATCTATATACATGTGTCCTCTTGCTATCATTATTGGTTACATTAATTGAGTTCTTATTAAAAATTTTTATTGTTTGGGGGATAATATCAGAAGCTCTATGAGACATTTTTGCTTCATGATTTGTTGATCACATTAGCACAGAGGCCTGAATTTCTACTGCCCATGTTCACTCATTGCTTTATTGACTTACTTTCTGTTTAAAGCTGCAGATTTCTCCCCAATCTCAACAGATTTTTTTTACATTTTTTTTAGATGTAGATGGACACAATACCTTTATTTAATTTATATTTTATGTGATGCTGAGAATCGAACCAGTGCCTCACATGTGCAAGGCAAGAGCTCCACCACTGAGCCACAACCTCAAGAGCTCCACCACTGAGCCACAACCTCAGCCCTCATTAGACTGATTTTTAACAGAAGAAGTCAAATTTTCTTTAATTAGGATACATCATAGATAATTCTGTATTTATCTGTCATAGTCTGTCATAATTAAAATTGTATTTGACTTTCTAAAACAATTTCTTGAAAATGCTTACATAAAATTAAAATACATTGCTGAATTTAAGCTGATTCTATACAAATATCAGTATAACTTACTCCTTAATAGCAAAAGTTTTGAAGTCAGACTTCTGGCTTGAGCCCTAGTTCAGCTCTTGTTTAGCTGCCTGACATTAAGCAAGTTGAGTACCTCTCCAAGCAACAGTCCCCTCACCTATAAAAGTGGAGAAAATGATTATAACAAGATTATGTATTTATTTTGAGGAATATATGAGAGTTTGTGCAGATTAATAATATTTCTAGGCTATAAGTAAGCATTCTTTAAATATTCTTCATGATTATTATTGATTTATTCTTCAATATATCAAAGATCAACTATGTTCCGTTTCATAAAAATTAGTGAAAGGCTCAGCTCACATTGTTTTTTGTCTCGTCTCGTCTAAACATGCAGCTCAAATTGATTTATTTTCTGAATTACAATTAGATTAAAACTCCCCAATTTGTATGTCACATACTATTCTATGTGTAATTTTTAAGCATAAGCTGTGGTGACCTAAACAATATAAGTTCCTCGAGGCTAGGATCCAAAGTGCTAAATATTTAGTAGCCAATTAACTCAAACTCGTTGATTTACTGGTTAAACATTAGAATGGATGTGAGAGTTAATTTTTTAATGGCAAAACATGTCATTCTTTTAATATAATTTTATCACAATTGTAAAAAGGAAAAATATTCAAAGGCAGATATACTGAGATATAAGATGCCAGTAAAAACAGTTTTGGAATTTGCAAATCAGATCCTAAAACAAAACAAAACAAAACAAAAAGCAACCAACCAACCAACCAAACAAGCAAACAAAAACCCACAAGACTGAAGTCAGAAGAAATGTGAAATTATGCCACCCGTAAAGAAAGCTCATAAGCAAGACCATATGGGAACTCCAAAGAGGCTCAAGCATTTGAAACATGAAATATATATGAAGAGAGAGTAATACCTGAAAACAATATTGTTTGAAAGCTTATAGAACAAGAAGTTTCATTTATACTTTTTACAGGAAGCAGAAATGGAACATAAGAAGTAAAATGTAATTAAAATGCATTATTCAATTATAGATAAAAATTACTTTAAAATTACTGATAAATGTTATAACCAAAATCCTAATACAGTCATAGTATATTTCAATAATAGCACAAAGAAAAGCATTTGTGTATAATGTGTTAGAGGTGTGGTAACTAAATTCTGTTTTTTTTGTTTTAGAAAGAAAATGATAATACTTGAAAATTAAATTGAACAAATGTCTATGTAATCATATTATCAAGACTAGGCTTTTAAATTTTTCTGTAAACACAACCGTAAAAGTGTGTGTGTAGCTGGGCGAGGTGGCACAAGTCTGTAATCCTAGCACTTAGGGAGGCTGAGACAGGAGAATCGCGAGTTCAAAGCCAGCCTCAGCAATGGCTAGGCGCTAAGCAACTCAGTGAGACCCTGTCTCTACATAAAACACAAAATAGGGCTGGGGATGTGGCTCAGTGGTTGAGTGCCCCTGAGTTCAAACTCTAGTACCAAAAAAAAAAAAAAAAAAGTGTGTGTGTGTGTGTGTGTGTGAGAGAGAGAGAGAGAGAGAGAGAGAGAGAGACATCTATATCTATATATCTGTATCTATACTGGCTTGGTATGAGGTATCCCCCCAAAGCTCATGTGTGAGACAACACTCAGAGGTGGAACAACTAGATTATGACAGCTAAAACCTAACATAATCAGTAATTTGACTGGATTTATGGTGTGGTAAGTGTAGGCAGGTAGGGAATGGCTGGAGAAGGTAGGTCACTGTGGGGGCCATGCCTTTGGTGTTTATATTTTGTCCCTAGGAAGCAGAGCTGTCTCTTTCTATTTTATGGCTGTCATGAATTAAGTATCTTTCCGACACCATGCCCTTCCACCATGAATTTCTGCCTCACTTCATGCCAAGAGCTATGTAGTCAGTCACCATGCACTAAACCTCTGAAAACCATGAGCCAAAATAAGGTTTTCTTCCTTTAAGTTGTTCTGGTCAGGTATTTTGGTCACAACAAGGAAAAGATGACTAAAACAATATATCAAACTCTAATAAAACATTGGCGAAAGTTATTATGATAATAAGTAAAGGAAATTATGAACTCTGTCAAGAAAAGCTGAAAACATGTCTAGAAAAAAACAATTTTCATCCAAAAGGGTTTGAGTAGGACATCTTTCAACATACAGTTCTGCACTTGAGCCACACTATGGGTATTGCCATGTGACCCCATTGAAATTCATCCCTCCTAAATTCTGATTTTTAAACCAGACCTATACTTTGAGGTAGGTGGATAAATGCCACATAAAATTCAATATTGTTTTGTGTTAATATTTCTACTTATGAAAGTTTTCTTTCCATTAACCATATTTCTTTTTTCATGCCTGAGGAAAGTTACTTTTACTGCACAATATTCCACACTAGAGAAGAGCAGTAGGCTTTAACTGCAGCACATATGTTTGAAGACGAAACATTGAATTCTAAGTGTTTTATGTAGACCTGCAGCATGCTGTTTGCTAGAAATTGAGAGTCTGCTAAGTGAGTCTTTCAACATTTCAGAGCTAACTTCCTTTTGCCTAAAACAAAATGGCTTTTCACTTCTCACTACGACACATTGTTCATTGCAAACTAAAATTTTTTTGTCTACCTATTTCAGACTGCCTCCAGCAGAGGAACTAACAAAGTTATTGAACTTTTAAAGTAATATGGAATTCAGTGATTTTGCAGCCTTTCCCGTGGGGTTATTTTCTGGAGTATCTATTTCTGTCTGGAAAAGAAAGGAAAATAGGAATGTGAGCAACAATAGGAAAGGATATAAAGACACATAAAGAAGAAATGAAGTGACAGGCAACTTTAAGGCCTATAAAGTTAGGGTAACAGGAGAAAAAATACTGAGTTTTCACATCTTAGGAGTTATGAGTTCTCATTTTGAATCAGTTACTATTATCATCGCTGAAACTGATAAAGGAATTGAAGGAAGACTAGGGAATGGACAGTTTGTTAGTAAAGATGGAATTGACTATTAAGATTTATTTAATTCTTTATCAAACGTTTGGAACTAGAAGATCATGAATTCTCATCATTAAACTGAGTTTCCTTACATTTTATCTAGGACCATTAATATAGTGTGCGACAAGTATCTTCTCATAAAGTAGACCTCTATGTATTTATTTATCTACCATTTTATCTATCTATTTGCTTAACCTGGGAGGAAAATGTAGGTAGACAGAATCATCTAGTTGAAGATATTTTGTTACTAAGGGGTACAGTAACTGAAGATTCAGGGCAAGCACAGAAGCAGGGTCCATACCTTTATTCTTAAGCCAGGGCACCCAGGGAGACTGGAATCTAGTTGTCTTCTATTGCTCAAATTAAGTTTGATGGTTTCATCTTTACTCTTTTCAGTTCCTTAGGAATATATAGTAAGCAATGAAAATAAAACCAACAGAGGACAAAACAGGCTACCATTAGTTTCATTCCCAACCCAAAAGAACCTCTTTAAGCTTCTTGGTTGCCTCATTGACAGATTTTCTGTTGTCTTTCTTGGAACCTGGAACATATGGAAGATGTAATAGACTAAATGGACCAAGGAAAAGTAGTAGAGCCACATGTGTGTTTAAAAATTTTCAGTCTTGTTTGTTACATCCTCAAGTGCAATTCTTAAATTCAGACCTATAATTGGCAACTTGTACATTAATAGGATTTTATTTGGAAATCATACTGTTGATTTAATTGTTTATACATAGAAAGGGAGTGAAATAAATGCTCACTGAATCATTACCAAAAAGATAATGAAGGGTATCCTCAATTTCAGTACACAAGAGAAGACTTAGAAGAAAGTATATATATATATATACACACACACACACACACACACACACACACACACACACATCTCTCTCTCTCTATCTATAGATACATATCTATATATAGATCTATATCTATCTATCTATAGATATCTATAGATATAGATAGATAGATATATAGAGAAAGAGAGAGACAGAGGCTACTAATTCTGGAAGTAAAATTTAAGAAATTTATTCAATTTATTGTTTTTGAATTTGAAATATGTTACTAGAGCTAGTAACTATAGTGCTATTAAATTTCATTTGAACAATTCCCCTTCCTATTTTAAACATATCAAATGGATAGACAAAAAAATAAAAAATAAAAAAGACAATCAACTTGCAATGTTGGAGGAAATGTCCTTGCAAGGGAAATCTTCAGATGCTATAAATGAAAAATAGGAAGCTGGAGTGATTCACAGGAGGAAGACCTATACCTCAACAACTAGTGTTCTAACAGAGATCAAGGCTTTAGGCCTCATGCCCAGAGGGTACCTGGCCTATAAGTAAGATCTGAGAACAGCTGCAAACATTAGCTTTATGACTTACTATAAAAGCATCAGGTTGTGCTGACCTATGAGTAGAACAGATTCTGCCTTTGGATATCCAAATCCTTAGACAATGGTATGAAATGGTGCTGGGCCAAAAATTTGCCTTACCTACGTAATGAAATAAACCAAGCTGGACATCCATAAAAAATGATCTGAACTCAATGGATTCTGTGGGACACTGGCCAAGGAAATATAACGCTTATCCTATACAGAAACTTATATACTCAGGGAATATGTGCATCACAGAAATGATGAAGAAATAGAAGATTGGCTTTGATTTATTTGACCTCAAAAAATATTTTAAGATGCACAGGAATGAATAGTTAAAAACTACATATTTCTGAAAGAACTGTTAAAAGATTTAATCAGCAAAAAAGGAAAATAAAGCAGGTAAGACTTAATGAAGAAAGGAAGATTATAAAATTTACAGAAAAATGTAACTATTACACGTTAAATATTAAGTGAAATCACTAATATAAGGGATCACCATATGTTAGAAATAAAACATTGATATATAATAATAAAAACTTGGAATATGTAAGAGAGAGTTTATAGACAAACGCCAAGGTTGTTTTTGCAGAGAATAGGGGGGAAAAAAGAGGCAGAGGAAATAATTATATTTACAAATTGCTGGCAAAGTATAGTTATTTATTTTAGTCAGAATCATTTATGTTAGGTGCTGCTACACACAAACCCAGCAATATAAATGGCTTAATAATAAGAATTTATTTCTAAACCATGCAAATCTGATGGGAGTCAGGCAACTCTCTTCCATCTTGAATGTATGCTAGGTGAAACACATGCCCTGCAAGGTTCTTGCTGCAGGGAGAAGAGGCACTGGCTTCTAATAGCTTCATGTTGAGTCTGTCACTTCTCATTGCCCACCAGCTATTGGCTTCTGATGGCTCCAATGAAATGACAAGGGAAACCAAGAATGTACACAAAGGATATTTGTAACTATAAAGTACATGTATACAAATATTTACTAAAGAATAGAAATAGATTGCTCAGCCTCCAAATTAATAGAGGATATATTTAAATAAAGAAAATGTAATAAGTTCAACCTGGGGAAGAAACGTAACAGAGCCAAGGGAAATTATGTTAAATAGAAGTTACAAAATCAGGCTGTATAACTAAGTCCAAACATGCCAGAGATCCCAATAAATTTAAATATATTAAACTCTTGCATCCATGGACAAAGAATTTAACTCAAAATATTGATCTGTTTGTTTCTTGCTAGGGACATAGCTAAAATATAATAATACAATCATTGAAAACGAATTTTAAAAATGAATAAAATTAATAAATATCTAATGTTTGAATACTAGAATATAAAATGAGAACAATAAAGGAAGGATTGACATCTCTTAATGATCAAACATAAATATATAATAATCACATCGTTTTATGTAACCAATAAAGTAACACTGAGATTCATGTAATTAAATTTGAGAGAACTTTAATCAAAAAATGACAAATCTAAAATCACAGTGATAATTAAAAATATACTTCTTATAATGATATAGATCAGAAAGAAATTTTTTATATAGGTGAAGAAAATAATATAAAGGAATAGAAATTGCTAACAACACAAACAGGCTATTTTAGAACCAAACTATTAGGAAAGACTGATGGGGATATGTAGGGGTTTCAGCCTAAACTCTAATAACTCAGTTCTCTAAATGGCCCCTGGCTCCAGCACTCTGAGGGCTCACTTGGGAGGTAATGTGAAATCCTTTTCCAAAACAAGCCTATTCTGCGGATTACAGATGATTTATCTAAACTGGCTGCAAGCTTGAGGGGATGGTGAAAGTTTCCAGTAGCTACAATGGCTAGCATCTGTCTGGCACTCTCTTCCCCTCACCCCTACAAAGGGAAGCTCCTTCCTCTCCCAACCATGGAGGGATATCCGGGTATTTTGTGTCTCTTATTTTACTGTTATCCCAAGCCTCGGACTCTTACAAGTTTCCAGTGTACACCTCACTGATTTCCAGTGTTCTCCTATTGCCACTTCCCTCAAAATGCAGCTGTACATCTGCTACTTGTTCTTTGTGGCCGAGGAGGTGAGTGGGTGCTGCTTTTCAGTCATCTTAGATCCTAGAAAAATCCAATAAAGGAAAAATAAAACAAAAATGCACACTTGAACTTGCGTGTAATTCAAAAGGGAAAGTAACCTGCTGTGCTTTGAATATTTCTCCCCTCCCAAACTCAAGCTGAAATTGAATTTTCATTATAACAATATTAACAAATGGGCCCCTTAAGAGGTGATTAGGTCACAGGGCTCTGTACTCATATCCATATTAATGCTGTTGTCCTGGAAGTGGATTTCTTATAAAAGGCATAGTCCCCCCAACACCTTTCTCTCTCTCTCCCTATGTCTGTCTGTCTCTCTCCTCTCATCTTTGTCTTTCTTCCATAGGGTGATGCAGCAAGAAGTCCCTCACCAGATGCCAGTCCCTCAGTCTTGGATTTCACAGCTTTCATAAATACAAGTCAATTAATTTTTATCCATTATAAATTATCCAGTTAGCGATATTCTGTTACAGCAGCACAAGACAGACAGTACCTAATATAGAATATTTTTAAATGCATAAGATAATATCATACTCTAATTTTGAAAATGAATATGGCTATAGATAATGAAAAATATGTAAATCTTACAAAAAGCATAATATCCATTAATCTTTAAAAAATCCTTCAGAAACACAGTGGATGTTTTACAGTTGACTTTCTCTCCAACTTTATTGAGATATGTTTGATAAATTAAAATATTTATATTTTAGACATACAATGTGATGTTTTGATGTATATGCACATTGCAAAATAATTACCATAATTGAGCTAAGCTATCTGTAACCTTGTCTAATCACTTTTTTTTTCAGGTGGAAAAACTTGGTAACTACTCTTTCAGTGTATTTCAAGCATATATATAATACATTAGGATTAACTATAGTCATAGAAGGTGTACATATGGAATAGGCAAATAAAGCTAACTTATTTTATTCAGGTTAGGATAAAATTAGAGACAGGAAGAACAGGATAAAAACAACATTTGTAAGAATATTTGCTGAGAAATTATTAAAACTGAAAATTCAGAAATTTTGTAAGCCAGAAACTATGACATTACTTTTTTGAAAGTGTTGTAAGAAATAATTATGAACATACAATCTTATAATTAACTGAACTATCTTTCAAAATGAAGATGAATAGAGATATTTCCAACACAAACAAAAACCGTTGATTTCAGAGGAAATAACCTTGTGCTGAAAACAAAACAAATAACAAAAATAAACGAACTTGAGGGTATTCAAGCAGAACAAAAATATTCACAGATAGAAACAGTCATATAGGAAGATGCACACACACACACATACAGGGGCAAAACAAGAGTAGAACTAAAGCTTTATGAGTTTTAAATATACGAAATATTGGACCAGCCATGGTGCTGCATGTCTGTAATCCCAGCAATTTGGGATGCTGAGGCAGGAGGATTGTGAGTTCAAAGCCAGCCTCAGCAATTTAGCAAGACCTTAAGCAACTTAGGGAGAACTTGTCTCTAAATAAAATATAAAAAGGGCTGTGGATGTTGTTCAGTGATTAAGCAACTTTGGATTCAATCTTTGGTATCAAAAAATAAAAATAAATATATGAAATATTGGAATATATAACCACGTATATACTAAATTCATGCAAAGTGGTAAAGATAGAGTAGGGAGTGCTGGCACTGTGCAGTAATGAGCTCATAAAGAAGGAACCAAGAACAGTAACTATGACTGATTAATAGAAAACAAGGCAGGAAAGGAGAAAGCAAAGGGATTAAACAGCAAAAGCACCAATTAGAAAATAAAAAGCAAGTCACTGGATTTAACCTAAATTCATCAGTAAATTCACTAGATGGAAATGTAACAAAACTCAATGTTAAAGATAAAACTTAAGGAGCTTCAAAACAAAACAAAACAAAAAGTGTATACCGCCAAAAGAAGCCACACTTTCAATATAAGGGTGTCACAAGAATGATACTAAAAGGATGTGAAATGGTACGTACCACAAATGTTTATCAAGAAAAGCTGGGAGTCTTTAAAGCAAGATGTGTTATCACAGATGAGAGGGCTATTTTATAGTGATAAAACAATCAATATGATAAGAACATATATCAATCCAAAATGTTTATATGCCTAATAAAACTGATAGACCTACAGATAAAAACAGATAGGTGAACAAAAATTATTGCAAGTTTTAAAACAACTTTTTCAGTATCTGATGGAACATATAAATATGGAAGAAGAGAGATATTGATTTCAAAAAACACATTTTGAAAACTTAACCTAATTGAAATATAGGGAGTACTGAACCTAACACGTGAGCATTCACATTATTTCCAATGTCCTATGGAACATTTATACATTAATCAAACTTCAACTATTTGGAAGATTGAAACCATGCAAAGCATGCTCTGTTCATATTAGAATTAGCCTAGAAATGACTAAGATGGTGAAAATCAATAATGAAAAGTATGTGATAGAATTTAGATCTATTTTATGATAAAAATCTTTCAGTAAACTAGTAAAAAACCTTAGTGAAAATTAGAAAATAAAATAAATATGTACATTATAATAGCACCATCAAATAACAATAACATAAAATTGGGCAACTGAAAAAAAAAAAAAGACAGCACTTACTGTAAGGCAATTGGAAGTTTTACATGTGATTGGTTAGAATATAAATTGGTACAATTCTTTAGAAAATGGCTAGGTAGAATTCACTAAAGGTTAAAAATATGCATAACTTTTGTCCTAAGAATTCCACTCTTACCAATTACCCAGAAGAAATGTGCATTTTCTTGGATATAAAGACATATAAAAATGTTCTTGGTGTTACTGGTCAGGTGTCTGAGGAGGTCCCTCCAAGTGTGCAGTGAGACCTCAACCCAACCTGGGTGGATTCTTGACTTCCACTCCTGAAAAGAATTTTAGGATGCATGGAAAACAAGGCGCAAGCAAAGATTTACAAAGGGACAGCAAAGCAAAGGTATCCATACCCCAAAAGCAGGGTGCAGAGCTCCTTGTCTCTCAGAGAAGAGGAGAGAGACACCTAGATTTTATCTCTCTGATGATATGTAGGATTTTCCTGGAGGAAGTGTTCAGGTACCCAGGCAAGTTTTTGTGAAAATCAAATCTCATGTCAATCATGTGATATTTGGGTTTCAGAATGTTTCTTTTTGGTTAAGCAGTCTAGTCATAAATCAGTAGTGGGCACATTGTATAGGTCTTTGAATCATGTGATATTTAAATTGATTGTGTTTTTGTTCCAGTTGATGAGGTACAAGCATATGCGGGAGGTTTTGTTCATCTAACTAAACAGACAAGCATGGCTGGTCATGCTCATGAATCTGAGTCTCCTTCCAATAAGGTTCTCTTTCTTTCTTCTTGAAAGCCTACCTATATCATGAGTAATTTTATTCATAATAGTCCCTAATTGGAAGTGAGATCATTATTTACCAACAACAAAATGAATCATATGACCTTATTTTTTTTAAAAAAATTATAAAACAGCGAAAATAAACAGACTTTACAAACCATAGTACAAACAAATCTGATTGACTGAAAGAACCCAGACTCTAAATATATATGTAAATATATTTCTATTATGTTCAAACATAGGCAGAACAATATATGGTGATGATGAAATTCTGGGTCAAAAGGTAAGCTGATCATACATTCCATCTTCATCTTAATGTGCATAGATTTTTCAAAAATTCATCAAGACACACAGATTTTGTGAACTGCAGTAAATTTTGTGAATTACGTTAAATTTTGAAAGTAGTTTTAAAAAAATTAAGCTGTTTGCAATGGCACACACCTGTAATCCTGGTAACTTGCAGGGCTGAGAGAGGAGGATCACAAGTTCAAGGCTAGCCTCAGAAACTTAGCAAGGCCCTAAGCAATTTAATAAGACTGTCTCAAAATAAAAAATAAAAAAGGCTAGTGATGTAACTCAGTGGTAAAGAGCCCCTGGGTTCAATCCCAGTACCAAGATTAGTTGATTAATTAACATATAATATTAATTTAGAAAATGGCCAATTAAAATACATGAAAAAATGGTAAAGGATTATTCAAAATATAAACAAAAGCTACACATTATTTAGGAGTGATCTAAGCAAAATGTACAAAAGTATATAAAGAAAATTGGTAGATGTTATAGCAAAAACTGGCTACCCAATAGCTTTCCAAATTCACTTCCAATGTGTGTTTATGTTTATACTATTTTATACCCATTAGATAAACAAAAATGAAATCAAATAAAAATACTCAGTGTTAATGAACATTTGGATGGCTCCATATCTCATAAACATTTTATGGCAATTTAAATATATTTAGCCAGATTGGAGAGTAAATCAGGAATTTTGAGTACTTTTAAAATGTACATATGATGTAATTCAGAAATTAAAATTCTAAGTGGGTAGCTAGAGAAGCTCTCATAAATACACTTAAGAGAAATATAAAATATTTGCCGAGAGTACAATCATTTAAAATGATAAAATTTGGAATCATGTACAAAACTACCCATGGATAACTGGATAAATAAAATGTACAGCATTATTTATTGAATATTATATATCAGGTTTCAAAATCAATGAATCAAGTTCATATGTATTATCATGAGCAATCTGAAAATAATAAATTTAATAATAAAAGCAGTTTTAAAGAAAGGCATTGTTAGTATGTTAATATAAATAACAGGGTGAGTGGTACCAGGGATTGAACTCAGGGGCATTCAGCCACTGAGCCACATCCCCAGCCCCATTTTGTACTTTATTTAGAGACATGGTCTCACTGAGTTGCTTAGCACCTTGCTTTTGCTGAAGCTGGCTTTGAACTTACGATCCTCCTGCCTCAGACTCCCAAGCTGCTGGGATTACAGCTGTGTGCCACCATGCCCAGCTGGGTATCACATGCATTCTGATAATGTGGTGAGAACATTATCCCCATAATGACACTGTTTAAAATAGGGGAAACTTTGCAAATGCTTTTGATATCAATAATAAATAATTAATGGGAAAAATCCCAAAATTGTAGAGCAGATGGACAGTACCTTTAAAGACAGGGTTTATCTCACATTAAATTCTATAATTTATGATATTTTATCTATTTTTAAATTGGTAAACTGAAAATTTCATGTTCTGTAGAGATACCTCTGTAAGTCTTACATCATATAAATGTCATGTAAATGGAATTATAGACAGAGTTTGTAGTTCTTTGGATCTGGTCTCTTCACTTAAGGAAATGTATTTGAGACTCAAGGTATTGTTTGTTTCATTTCATTGCCAATCATTACTCTACTATATTAATTTAACTGTTTAGTGATTCAACTGTTGAAGAACATTGGTAGTTTCTAGTTTTTAGTGATTATGAATAAAGCTGTGAAAGACATTTACATTGTTTTGACATAAGAATGCTGAAGTCTATAGCAATAATTATAGATTTGTCTATAAATTTATCAGCTTTATACCATTTATTCTGAATCTGTTTTAAGTGTACTTTGCTCTCTTTCTTACATATATTTCTGTGAATCAGAAACAAATAGTTTGTTTTATTTTATTTACTATTTAATTATTGAAGCACTATAAAGTTAATATCTTTAATTTCCTATGACTTTATAACCATCTCTAATATTTTAATGTTACTTTAATAACAAATTTATTTTAACTCATGCCATTTTAAATAATTTCATTTATTATTACTTAGGATAGAAAGTAAAGCACTTACCAAAAACCAATAACATGTAAGGTTTTGTCTTTCATTAAAAAAGAAACTTCTGAGTGGGCTCTGCGGTGCATGCCTGTAATCCCAGCAGCTGGGGAGACTGAGGCAAGAGAATCCCGAGTTCAAAGCCAGTCTCAGCAAAAGCAAAGTGGTAAGTAACTCAGTGAGACCCCATCTCTAAATAAAATACAAAATAGGGTTGGGGATGTGGCTCAGTGTCCAAGTGCCCCTGAGTTCAATTCCTGGTTTAAAAAAGAAACTTCTGAAGCATCTTCTAGGTTTATGGGATTTTTTTTGTTGTTGTTGTTTTGTTTTGGGTTTTTTTTTTTTTTTTGAGTACTGAAGATTGAACCCAGGAGTGCTTAACTACTGAGCCACATCCTCAGCCCTTTTTGTATTTTATTTTGAGACAGGGTCTCACTGAGTTGCTTAGGGCCTCGCTAAATTGCTGAGACTGGCTTTGAACTTGCAATCCTCCTGCCTTGGCCTCCTGAGCTGCTGGGATTACAGATGTGTGCCACTCTTCTAGGTTTTTATTATTAAATAAGAATTTAGTGCTACATGATTTTGAATATAAATGAAAAGAATGTCCTATGTTTTTTTAAAAAAAGTAAAACTGATGGTGATTTCCTCTATCTTTGTTCATTCTTGACTTTAAATTTTTAAAAACTCACAGATCATTGTAATGGTTGTGATTTGGGAGGCAGTGTCTGATCTTTTTGAGTTTATGTTTAAATGCTCAATTTTCATATGTGAAGACTACTGATCAGAATTTTCTATAAAATTGTTAGTATGTCAAGACATAATATGGCTCTCATTTGAAAGCCTCTGTTGTCTTTAATAAATACAGACTACATCCTTGCATTTCCTCTCATGATCTGGCTTCCAGGACTTGGGATCATGGCAGGGTGCAGGCATTGCGGACTTCTCACTTTTTGCTTTTCTTTGTGTTGTTAGTATTCTTTTCAATCTGATCTTGATTTGTAAGTATCTTTTAAAATGACTGTTCCTTTTACTGGAAACTATATTAGTTAAAACTGTTTAATATAAGTCATGAATCAATTTAAAGTGGCAAATTCAAACTGTTGCATGTCACAGTATGTTAAGTCAGCAAAGCAAAGATGACTTCATTAATTTCTGCTTTGTAGAAATTTCACTATGTTCTGATATTTCATTTAAAATTTATAATGCTTGATATATCAACTGAATAAGTAATGGGGTAATCCATATATTAAATATTAGTAACACTGATATTTCCTGCTTAATATAGAAGTGAATAGAATTAGAAAGTCTAAAATGTTCCTTCAGTACCCAAGTAAATGAGTCTGAGAACCCACAGGCCTGAGGACAGATACGAAAAGCAAACAAAAGACTATGTGTGTACAATGTGTCTTCCTAATGTGAGCATTGCCTGACCCATCTGTGATTTATGGTACCTCCCAGTCCCCAAGTCCATTTCTAACCTGATGTGTGATATATCCATGAATTTCACACTTGCTTTGATTGTGAACTAATTCCTAGCCTGTTCCTGAGACAGTTTCCTACAGTGCAAAACTACACACATACACTGTGTGCACACATTAAGTAGGAATAAAACAAACAAAATACTATAACCTTTGTGTTACAGACCACAGTGACATGTCAAATAAAGTGACACGGTAATAGTGTGTTTGCTTCAAGCCTTCCTCTGCTGTGTGAAAGTTGTAAGCCTCTTCCAAGGTGCTGTCCAACCAATTATGCTTTAGGAAGGATATGTCTAAGGCATTGCTGGAGAAATATTCTCAGTCACCGTAGGGCATTAATGACTTCTTTCTCCTTGTTCTGATGCTTTTCATAATGCTTGGGATCAATTTTCCTACTGCCTGATAGGGTACATCTGAGCAGATCATTGGTTATTAACCTTGAATTCATTCAAATCACAATTTTTCTATTTTTCTATTAAACCATTACATAATATTTTATTACTCTGTGAATAATTTATAGCCTTTTCTAATCTATAGTCCTTGCATAAAATGGCATTTCCATGAAGCATCCTTCATTAGTTTTTAATTAAAAATAAAACTTCCTTTTGCAGAAAGACACTTTAGTTAATTTGTCAAAAAATATGCACTTATTGATTTCTTAAGCCATGCTCAGCATTATTCATGGGATTGGCATCATGTTGAAGTTAAAAGAGTGGATTCCTTGCCAGTGAGTGGGCAGTGTAATTAGGGAACCAAGGAAAACACTCAGGATATTACTAATGCCAAAAGGTTATGAAATAAAATATAATACAAAAGAAATAAAACTGTAAACTATTTTTGGTGTACTGTCTTCTTACTTTATCACATAGCTCTTAAGTTCAAATGGAAAAGGAGTTATTACAAAAGACCTTCATGGATTTCATCTCACTCCAATGTCTCCACACTTTTTCTTCAGAACAGACTCAATTGTAGTATACAGTTTCATAATCTTTTTCTTTTTCTTTCCTGACCATGATCTCCTGAAGAGACCTTAAATTCCTCAAGGGCACAAAATACAAATTCTACCTCTTTGTCCATCTACTGTAAACCTATCCAAGTGCTAAGCAAGGAGTAAATGCATGAAGAGATGTTGTAATAAGAACTGATGGATGTTTTTATATCCCTTACTATGTGAGGAAATCATTGCTTCTATCTGCCCCCATGTTTTTAAATTTCTGTATGTCAGACTTAAGGCGAAATATTTGCTTTCAAGATGAATTGGAAAGAGAAATGTTAAAAATTCCTTTTGGGAAAATCCCAGGCAAAGAGTTTCCTGTTCTAGTCCATTCCTGTTTTTTGCTTCCTTGATTCTATGATTAACTATCTCATTTACAATTGACATTGAAAATAAATTTTTTCTCACCTGCCATAGCTTCATCCTTGCATTCTCTCTCTACTGGCTATTATTTATTAACTCAGTGACTGTGTTATTTACAGTAACTGAAAAACAATGCTGAAGATTTTATGAGATCTCACATTGTCTGACTTTTATACTGTTGAAATGAAAGAGTTTGGAAATAGTTTCTGCCACCTGCCACTCAGGAGATCCAAAAAGTCCATTAGAAACAAAATCTAGGTAAATTATGACCGAAGTCATTCTGGTTTGTTTCTAGTTTATGCCATAATAGTTTTATTTTTTGAAATTTTTACCATAAATATTGGAAACTAGTATAAGAATTGTAATTTCCATTAAAGCATCAGTAAAACATTTTCAAAAGATTCTTAATGCTTGATGTTTGGGTTTAGAACCAATCAAAAGGCAAAACAATAGAATTATTTAGGAGTAACTCAGTCTTTTGTATGAAATAAGATAGTTAAGAAAATACACATAGCTGGACCCTGTCAATAGCTTAAGTATAACAGAAGCATAATTTTAAGTTTTTAATTTCATCAGTACATGATATTTATCTTTTTTGAAGCGTTTCTCCCTCTACAGAAACATTCCTTCAAAATCTATTCACACAAATAATATTATATCATTTTTTATAGGCTAACATTTGTTTATAATCGTTCTCAAATTGTTTCCTGCTAGGTTTGCTATCATTCCGACAGTCTTTGTATGCATAATTTTCCTTTAATGTCTTTTATGAATAATTCTTTATTTTTGATGGCTGATAGAGAATGACTTTATAATTCATTTTTGAATAGGTGAAATAACTTACAAAATCTCTCAAAGCAGGTGTATCTACTTGCTTTCAGCTTTGCTGAACCATATTTGTTGGAATCTCTGTAGGAATGTTAACTTAGCATGATAAAAATTATTAACTGGTGAAACTATAAAGAAAACACAAATTCTACTCACAGACTCATCCTAACCTTTCTCATCATGAAACCAATGCATCTCAAAGACATAGATGCTTCCTTTTGTGATGTATCTTGAGATCAGAGGATGAAAAAAGATTCTCCATAAATATGCATCAAGTACAGCTGTTTGATTTATACATTATGCAGAAACATTAAGAAATCAGAGTTGAGTATAACCTTGTGGTAAAAAATACACACACACACACACACACACACAGGCAAAGCACCATTTCAAAAAGAAGTAGTGTGAAACATTTTAGTCTTTCATGAAAATTGAAGAATGGTATATTTCTTGCGATTTGGCATTTGAAGATGTATTTAAATCATTAAGACGCTACTGAAATCTATTTACTAAACCCTCAATCCTCTCTAGTTTTTTTTTTTTTTTTTT
This sequence comes from Xerus rutilus, assembly GCA_028644305.1. NCBI lineage: Eukaryota > Metazoa > Chordata > Mammalia > Rodentia > Sciuridae > Xerus > Xerus rutilus. The sequence continues at coordinate 42,734,262 of CM053411.1, read as the reverse complement.
TTTTTTTTTTTTTTTAATA
>CM053411.1:42718154-42733743 GCA_028644305.1 Xerus rutilus | reverse complement strand
TGTAATCTGATTATAATTTTGTGCAAAGTTAGAAAAATTATGATTGTAACAATTTTTTTCTATTTGCCTCAACAAATGTTTTCAGTGAATAGTGTGTACAGCTTCTGATAATTTGTTTTTTTCTGTTATGTTTGCCAACATGTATTAAGATGCAACTTTTGGGAAAAAAAATAAAATAATAAAAAAAAAAAAAACAACAACCCAACTTAGCTCAGGTTAAGAAATAACTGAATGTCTAGCACAGAAAAATATTAAGATAGTGGAAGCAAAGCTGGTATAAGAATATGTTTGATGACACTCAAATTATCTCATTTATTAGTCAACTACTTCCAAACATAAAATTAGGAATTTAAGAAAGATACTTTATGATTCTTGTGATATTAGAATGTTTGGAAAAATAAGAACAAACCCTGCTTTTATACTGTACACCTTGAGCCTAAGGAATAGCATTTGGAGATCAAACATTAAGCTGGCATTACAGAATGGATGAGTAAGTCATATTAATTTATGATGGAGTCAAATCCTGGCTCTACTTGCTAGTAGTTGTATGACTTTGGTTATGATAAATAATCTTTCTCGGTCTCCATTTACTTATCCATGAAGTATAGATATAATATGTAATAATATTTGTGGTGAAGATTAAATATATTAATATTTATAATATTTATAAACTATTTTTCATACACCTTTTATATAACTGATAAGCCTTCAGATATGAATGTTTATATATATTTTTATAAATCAATCCTCAGTGATTCATGAAAAAATAACTTTTATAGATCATTCATAATTATTTAAAATATTTCAGAGCTACCTTCCCAACATCTGATATAATTTTATCATTTTGGCAAATGTATAGAGAATACATATGTGCCTGAACTAAGTAAAGTTATGAAGATACATTTGTTGAGGTGGGATGTGGAAAGTAGTAATCATTTTAACATTGAGTCTGTGTTTCTTGGATCCCTTCTGGTATCCAGTTAACCCATGTCACAGCTTCCTTCTGACTTTATCAACAATATGGTATGTTCTATATTTTATGGGAAGTAAAATTTTGTTACTACTATTACTATTACTACTTTGTAAAAGTCATGGAGGGAAAACAGTTCCCTCATTGATACAGAACCAGAAGTATTCTAAGTTCTCTACCACTATTTGTTTGTAGATTTATTTTTTTAAATGCCATCCTGGGAAAGTTTTCTGTTTGATTTTATTAGAACTTGACTTGTGAAGTATTTCCAGGAAATTTTGAGGAGAGGGTTTGCATGTAACAATGTGTAAGCTTATGCTTCATGTTTGTGCATGTTATTTAAATTTGAAATAATGTGGTTGACAGAGTTGTTCTTGTCTTTTCACTGAAGCATGTTTGTGTTATGCAGTTGATTGTCCCACCATAGCACAAGCTAGGTTTAATATTGATCTAGCTAAATATTTTCCCAGTATTAAAAAAATCACTCGATATTTTTCCTGCATTATTTCATCAGTTTTTCTCATGCATCTTCATCACCCTGCTGCATGAAAATTCTCTTCCTATCCTACTATAACATCATTGTTAATAGTTTGGTCTTCAAATCCAGACCATCTATGGATAAATTTTTACTCTGCTCTTACCAGCTGTGTGATCCTGGAGAATTTAATCAAGAGAAATGTGCCTTGATTTCCATCTCTAAAATGGTAATAACTACAGAGCCTGCATGCATTTGTACAGTGCATGACACATAGAAAATGTTCAATAAATGCTGCTGCTTTAATTATTGTTGTTGTTGCCTTGTTAGGCAAACTCATTTACCCCAGCATTCTATCAGAGTGAAATGCAGATCATTATCTCTTGGAGTCCTGGCTAAGTTACTCACAATAATTTAAATATCATTGGTCCAAATGATTCAGAATATTTCCGTATATGATTTTAAAGGATCGTATTTGAAAATGCACATTTAATTTTAGTATGAGACAATCTTATGGAAGTAAAAAAGCAGATAGGCCCAATTTAGCTTTTTTAATTGGAAAGAGATAAAATACTTTCTATCATAATGGTGAAACATGATATTTGTTTCACTTTATTTTTAAATTTTCATTTATACTTTATCAATACTGTTTGCTTTTAAAAGGTGGGAAAATTTTAATTACTAAAAAGCAGATAAAAGGCAATATGGGAGAGAGTTATACATACCTATTTAAATATTTTCTTAAAATTAAAATTAGTTTTATACTTTGTGAAATAATTAACACTGTAATTGCTATTAAATATTACCAAAAGTATACGAATATGTGTGTTTTCTGTTGAAACCCAATTAGATGTTTAATTAGATGCAAAGTATTGTTCATATATAAATAAAAGGGATTTTCAGTGATTATGGGCCAACTTTTAGATCCAACACCACAATGTTGCTATATTTTTATTACTTCAGTTTTCTAACATTGACAAAGACGGACAGACATATAGAACTAAAACTTGAAATATTCAGATCTAAAAATCACCCTTTACTTTACAGAATACTTCATAAGCATATGTATGTACATGTCATGTCATCTATTAACAATTAATATAATTTCTTGGTTTAAAAACGCTTTAGCAATGTCTCCATTTAAAGCTTTTCCTTTGTTAGTATTTAAGCATCTTTCTTGGCAGTATTATTTCAAAATAAGAAATATATGGTCCTTTTCTTCAGAAAGTGTTATGCTTTTGACTTAATCTCTATTAAGGGCAGATTGAAATGTAGGTTTTGCTTTTGACTTATTCTTTTTGCTTTCCAAGACTGCAGATCATGGTCTTGCTAATACTGAGGAGCAGACGTCAGTTTCTGCGTCATTGGCATTGGTGATGAGTGATATATTTGACAAAGGTTAGAAAGCTTTTATAACCACTTGATAACAATGACCACTGAAGATAGTAGTTCCCACTCATTTTTTCTGGAAATAGATCAGCAACATATTTATTCAAGAGTTTCCATCTGATTTAGAATAACTTTTCCCTGTGCATTTCTGTCGATATTTTACTCATCCTATTAAGCTCAGTATGAATAGTATTCTTCGCCCTAAACTTTTCTCTAGTTGGAATTAAAATCTTTCTTGTGGGATTAAATATATATATATGTAGAAGTCATTTACCTATAATCCTACTAGATATATCCTGTAACATTTTTTTGACTTATGTAAAGTTTTTTTCTTATTTTCCCTTGTCAGTAGAGAAGGCCTAAAAGTTGGAATCACATATAGTGTCTAATTCTGTATCTTCAAAATGTCTAAGGAATACAATTAACGTGATATACATTTATTCAATATTAGTTGAATTGTACTGAAATGGTTATGGGAATGAAAACACTGAGGCAAGAAATACTTTAGTTCAACACTTATTTCCCCCAGCACCTAAGTTTATAAATCATTGACTATTACTCAAATTTGTTAACAGAAGATTCTGTACTACAATTAGAAATTGCAATGCAGTGAATGCAGTTTTAAATGCAAGGAAACTACAAAGACCATTTGGAATTTCAGATTAAAGTGAGATAGCTATGGGTGAGGGTGTAAGAGAATGAAAAGGGACTGGAACTTGGCCTGGAATATTAGATAGCTTAGATGGGAATTAAAGGTTAGTTTGGGGGAATACAGTGATATAGCCTTTTGGTAAAGACAAACTGCAATTGAAGGTGGGTAAAATCATTGAAGCACACAAAAATAGGAAGCCATTCCACTACAGCTATCTCTGTGAGAAAGCATACATCAAACACTCAAAGGGATTGAAATAGGCAAGCCATGAAAGCTGGACTGGATGAGGATGAAAAGATCCCATTCATGAGGAGCACATATCTCAGATAAAGACACTTGGTGGTCTGGAATCAAATGGCACTCAGCACTCTGTGGCTGATAGACATCATGCTCGCTCCATCTCCAGGGAGACACGAGTGTGTTGCAATGATTAACTGAGCGGGTTGTCTCATTTCTATGATTTAGTTCCTCCAAAAGTGTACTCTCAAGTTCAGGAATTTATGCAGCATTTAATTCTAAATGGCCCATTCAGTAGTAGAAAAAACAAATGAGTATCAATTTGACTGAGAAATTTAACCATCATAACGATGAAAAATCACCAATTGGCAGCTCTGAAATTCTCTGGTACTAATAGAGTAAGGAGAAGACTATGGAAGTGTACCAGTAAAATGGAACTGATCTCAGAATACAAGATTAGAATTAGGTATTAGAATTAAGATTAGGTAAAATTTGTAGATACAGACTTTTGTAGTTTAATAAAAATATCAAACTTATCAGTTGAGGGTTAAAGATTTTGTCAAAAGGAAACTTTAAGACTGATGTGAAAATAATCTATTTTTAGGAGACTCTATTTAGTTGCTATAAGGGCAGATGGCTCTATAGCCTTTTGTTAGCAATGAGGTTCACAAATCAAAATCCAGATTCAACTCTAAGCTTTTCATTTTTATTTATTTATTTATTTGAAATTTTTGGTACCAGGGATTGAACCCAGTTGCGCTTAAACATTGAGCCATTCCCCACCCCCACTTTTTTTCTTTTTATTTTGAGACAGTGTCTTGCTAAGTTGCTTAGGACTTCTAAGGTTATTTTTTAAAAATATTTATTTTTTAGTCGTATGTGGACATAATATCTTTATTTATATTTTTATGTGGTGCTGAGGATCAAACCCAGTGCCTCACGCGTTCTAGGTGAGCACTCTACCACTGAGCCACAACTCCCCGCCCCAAGGTTATTTTTGACATTCTATCCATCTAATTCTTGGTTAGGCCCCTAATAGTAGTTTTATTTTTTAGATGATATGGTCAACTTTGGGGCATAAAGGAAGGATTGGAACAGCATGAGTTAAAGCTTAAATTACACTCAAATTACACTCTACACATTCTTATTCCATTGAAGATCAGTTGAAATATTGGGCTATGACATCTAATATCAGGAAAAAGACTTTCAAGTAATAGATTAGCTACTGAATCACGTGAAAAAAGAGTCACTGAACTACATTGTCAGATGATTTTAGATTAAAAAATACGACTCTTCCGTGCTCAGTGATGTTATTATTTTACATGCTCTGTGTGCGCACATACATAACTGACAATGACAACCATGTATAATTCAAAGAACAGAAACACTGTTTTGAACTTTGTTCAGCATAACATGGCTGTGTTTCAAAGCATAGATTTGGAAGTCTAAAAACATATTTGCTTTCCACCTTATGGCAGAACATCCCTCTTAAATGTACATCATTTAAGAACTGCTTATCTACTCTGATAAATGTAGTTATATCTTAGGACTCTTTTTTTCCTTTCAGGAAAGAATGACCAGAGCTAATACCCTTGCTGACCTTCTATTAATACTCATGGTTGAGGGAATAAATAACACTATACCACCAGTCTCCATGTGAATACTAACGATTTTTTCCCCCAGAAACCTGTATCTAAATTTTTTTCAGTATCTAAATTATAAAGACACTTACAGTTCCCTTTTAACCAAATAATCCTGAGAGTAATTTTGCTTTTTTAAGCACACAGCTCAATGCCTGACATGTGGTACGTATGAAATGTATGTTAGCTTCTTAAGCAAGAGCACTCTGCTTCCCAAGAATGCTATTTTTTAAAAAGCCCTACTTTTTATATTTGAGGGGCATGTGACATTTTGAGATGTTCTTCTGTGATAAATTATGATGTTTTTTAAACACAAAGCCTCTATTTTTAAATGGGTTTATATTCAATGTATTTAGTATGGGCTGGCAGTTCTATCTTGGCAAGCTCAGGGTAAGAAAGGAGAGAAGGATTAAGGGGCAAGAAGCTGAGGTTGAAACCACATGGATGAGTGAGATACGGGAGTTTCAGAGTTGGGGAGAAAGTGCATCTGGAAAAAGGAAGGTCTGGACTGGGAAAAGGAACTGAGGACATTTGATTGGTTTATTGAGCTGTTTGAGTTAAAGGAGATACAATGCCTACCTTGTTTTGTCAGTTAGTATGTCTGGTTGTATCTAAACAATGATGTGGATCATGCCTATGTATCTGCAGGCATGATCTACATCATTGTTTTATATATATATATAGCTTTGGTTAATGTAGAGTTTACTTATGTTTGAACAAAACTAATTTTACTGATCCATCTTCAAAGGTATACATAGATGCAATAATTATTCTGTTATTAGCAAAGCATTCACTCTGATCCTGTCATAATTTGTCATTTTTCCTTACCTTACGATGATTATGAACATGAGAAGAATGCATATGATTAGGAAGATGATAAACAACATCATTATTGATCTCCAGGCACTGTGTTAGGTGTTAACAAACACATGGTAACACCTCTAGTTGATGGGTAACACGTAAAAGCAAAGAAATAAAATATGGTAAAATGAGTGCTATGTTAAAGGTTTGTCTTTGGTTACTGTATTTCATGATCTATAAGACAATCTTGTGGCATACCAGGGAGGATTTCTCCAGGAAAAGAGACAATTAATTGCATGCTGGAAGGAGGAATAAGAGCTATCCAGGGGAAAGAATGAAGACAAGAGTGTCCTAGGCAGAGATAGAGGCCTGGACAAAGAGCCAAGAGCAAGAAAGCTCATGACAGCTTTATTAAGGTACAAATGATTCAATTTACCTAGAATCTAAAGCTTAACAGGAATTAAAATAGATGAGATTAGAAGAGAAAAGAAGAAAAGCTTCCTTCCTTATTCCCCTCTTTTCTTTCTGCTTTCCTTTCTTCTCTTCTTCCCTTTCTTTCTTTATTCTTCCCTCCCTTTCTTTCTTTCAATATCATTTGCCTTATAAGTTAACAAGCATTCCTACCGATGCTAGCTTGAAGAATCAACTCCTATCTTTTTCTTTGTGGGAGCGTGGCAAGCCCTAAGATTCCTATTAGTACAATTGCTTCGCATTTTATTTTGCCTCCCTACTCTTTGGCTCTTTTACCAAATATCATTTATATACAGAAAAATAATTGAAAACCATCCAGTCTTTGTCATTTTCAAAAGAGTTCATTCTATGTTTTAGGAGATATTTGCAGCTGACCAAGCTTCTTCTATTAGCAAGTTCTCAAACCACTCTCCTGGAGATGGGATTTAGCTCTGTTCTGTAACAATGCACAGTGAATTTCTCATTTGCCCTTAAGCTCCTTGGCCCAGTGACACATCACTTTAGGTTTAATCAGTCAGAAAAATCACAAAAGCTCCCAGTCTCAAGTGACCACTTTGACCTTTTTTCCCTGAAAGCACAAAAAGAAGAAATTTCCCTATTTTGCGCAGTCTGTCTTTGATTCTCTATACACCTGTGTGTTTTGTTTATTTCAAATCCACTGTGACCTAAGTTAATGCTGCCTCTGTCAGTGGGAAAACTAGCAGTATGCTTTGCTGCCACTATAAGCAATCATTTCTAGAGGTTTATCTCCCTGAGGGTGTAATTTTTATCAGGATTTTTGGAAGGCAGGCAAAGAACATATGAGAAAAATTCAGGCAACTGCATTGTGGGGCTTGTCTGGACAAGGATTTGAGTTTGGTTCATTTATTAAAGCCGAAGTTCTTGATCAAAAAGTTCTCTTAAGAAAAGAAGACATACTTCCCCACATGGGGACCTGAAAACCACTAATATCGAGTCACATGTTCTCATATACATGTGCTTGAGCTTCTGAATTTGTAATATAATACTCCTGTGGACATTTTGACTTTTTATAATAGTTACATGAAATTCCATGGACTTCTAGGACCCTTTATTCTTAACATGTGACTTTTTACAGTGTCTTTTAATGTACTTTTTACTGATTATCTGAAGTTTGTGTGTAGAGAGCTGTTTTCCATGAGGATTAGATAGCACAGCCCAAGTTTGGAATGTGCAATGGTCGGGGAGACATTCTATCACATGTTCTTCTCTTGCAAAGAGGAGCTTCATGAGCATCAAAAGCCTAAAATGTCGCATCTTCTAATCCAGACTTTCTTCAGAATATTGCTGATTTTGCATTTTAAAATGTTCAATTGTGTTCTGCAATATTACAAATATTTTTTGTTCATTAATTCCCTCTGGTTAAAAACTTAGCATTATTCAGTTTATTTTTATGAACTTTTAAAAATAAACTTCCCTTAATGCTAAGTTATTTGTTATAAACTGAACATGGATGTTCTGGTCTTATTGATCATTTCAACCTTTGTGGAGGTATGGTATTGGAAGAAAATGTCAGATGTGGAAAAACAAACAAGTAAACATAAAAACATCTTGGACAGAGAGAAAAGAGTTTTTCTTTTTGGTTGAAGTATAAGTAAGGTTGTCAGAGATTCTAGGACAGAGAAGTAGTGTAAACAAAGCCACAGAAATAACGGTGAGCAAAACATGTTCTTTCTGAATATATGGCCTAGTTGAACAGAGAAAGACAAACTTTTGTCAAAAAAAAAAAAAATTTAAGTCCCTGTCTAGCTTGTGGGATGTACTTTTCAAGCCCTCAGGATGTGCTGCCTGGTAAGAATTTCTGTACCTAGCTGAGTTCTACTGCATAGTCTCTGCTAACAACGTGATTGCTTGGGACATGCATTAGGTGTGATATATATATATGTGTGTGTGTGTGTGTGTGTGTGTGTGTACACACATATATATATACATACACACACGTTACTTCACATAAAATAAATCAGCACTGCTTATAGATAAGGGAGCATTCATATGAAAGAAGACAGAATTATCCAAGGATTTGATTCTACTACAATACTTGCTCAGGAAAGTTCTCTTAACACTCACAAATACATTTTCCAAAGAGTGAGCAGTCATCTTAAAATGATTATTTTGTCCATCTGAGTAATCCAATTATTCTCCTTTGCTTAATTATCTTCAGAAATGGCTAGATGAAACTTTGTCTCTGGAAATGGAAGTTAAGACTCTTTAGAGGGGAAAGAATGGAAGGCATTAACTTCCCAGGTAGCTCAGTCTTATGGAATGGTGGTCAGAGTTCAAGTTAATATCAGTTTTGTCTGAGAGCCACTGGAGGATGATGAGAAGAATACTTCAGAGAGGCATATGTTCCAGAACAATTTTATACCTGGATTATTGTTTTATCAGATTCATAAGATGATTCTGGCTTTATGATTCTGGGTATACAAATCTCTCACATATTCTGAAGAGCCTAAATGTGAGCAGTAATTCAATTCCAGGCTGCCATCTTAATGGTCAGTTAGTTTGTGTGAATGGAAAGGATTCACAAAGAAATCATGACTCATGGGAGCTTGCTAGAGGTGAACCATATTTTGATGTGCTTTTAGTTTGTTGAATAAAAGAAAAACAATGAATAAGTTGAATAAAGTGTTTAGAAATCAAGACCATAATATGTTAACTTAAAAATACATGAGCTCTTTCAAACTACTTTATATCTCTATGTTTAGTTTTTTCATCTCTAAAATGACATTGTAAGATCAATTTATACTGACATCAATTTCAGTCTGAAAATTATTTTCTTAGATAATTGCTCAATAATCATTCTTCTAGAATTAACATAAAATTTGATCTTAATTACATGCAATCTCAATTGGTTAGATATAAAATTATGGCATATCTATCAAACAACTTTCTTTTTGTCTTGTAGAAACTTATTATAAAATTTAAAATGTGTTGAACAACTGAGATTCTTCTCACGACCTGTTAAAGAATCCACATTTTTAGTACTAGTTACAAGAACTTATTAAATGATAAATGAACCCATTGGCTCATAATTATACAAATTTTCTAGCCTACTCTATTCATTCTACTCTATTGTTACCTTTAAACTACCGACGCACTTGGAAGCATTGTTCATGTACTGAACCCCAATTCAAAAAATGACCCCCAGAAGCTTCTAGCTTTTCATGGATTTAGTTCTAAATTACACTTCTGGTCTGCTCAACACACCAAATTCTATTTGCCTCATTCCTCACCATCGATTGCCTTTCTTACAATGAAATTGGCTTCAGTACAAACAAAATACAGATGTCGTATTTGGCCACTGTGTCTGTCTGCTTTATGCTACAATGCTGGACAATCCAATAAGCAGAATGACCATGGGCTATTGTCATCACAATGACAGTATTATAATGACGATGATGGGAGCAAGTGCAGGGTATGTTCATTTACTATGCTAACAGCTCCTTCTCTGATTGCAATGCCACATTGCATTGCAAAAATTCTTTCCTGCTGGGCACAGTGGCACACACCTGCAATCCCAGCAGCTCAGGAGGCTGAGACAGAAGGATCGCAAGTTTAAAGCCAGCCTCAGCAAAATGTGAGATGCTAAGCAATTCAGTGAGACCCTGTTTCTAAATAAAATACAAAATAGGGCTGGTGATGTGGCTCAGTGGCTGAGTGCCCTTGAGTTCAATACCTGGTACCCTCCCCCAAAACGCTTTCCATATAAACACAAAAAAATTGCACATCATCAGGTTACTTTTGAAAAACCACAGAATTTATCTGTAACCTCTAAAATGCATTGCAATGTGATAATGCAAACAAATAGTCTGAGAGCTTGACATAACCATTCTGATTCCATGGGCCTAAATTGATGTAGTGCAGTCTCTTGCTTGGTTTCTTTTCTATTTTATTTTCGTGAAATTACCTAGAGTTTGGGAGGAAAAAGTTTTAACCCAGAAATCTTTTCTTTCCCTACTGCTCTTCTATATAATTTTTACTGGTCGTGAGAATTTTCTTATATGATTTTATGATTTCAAGAGACTGATTAGCCAACTTTTGCTTGTGTGCACAGTTACAGTGCATTAATAGGTCTTGCAAAAAATTATCACATGTTCTCTAGAATCCCCTTCCAAGATAATATGAGCAGTTTCCCCTTTCAGGGTCCTTTCATACCATTTTCTCTGTACTCAAGAAGTTTGGAACCAGAATTTTCATGTAACTGTATACTTGATGCCAGCTGGATATAAGAATTTTGTTTTGAGTTTAAGGCTAGAAGTGGTTGTAGACACTGCTTATTCACATAATGACACCCATTTAACTAGAATTCTGAATTTTAAATTTTGGATACTAGTTGAGATCATAGTAAGTAGGACTTCAGTTTGTATTTCTCACTGTTATGTTACTGTTCTTTGTGTGCAATTTCCCCTTCAATAGCATGGTGCCAGAAATGCTGATGTCAAAGCAGGAAAAATTATGAAAATATAAACATTCAGGATACATACAAAGGAGTCTCAAAAATCACACAGAGATTGGAGAGAGCACCATTGAAAATAATTAAAAGACTATGGGATGACAAATGACTTTCTTAAGTAAAGGAAGAGAGAGCGCGCGCGCGCGTGCGAGAGAGAGAGAGAGAGAGAGAGAGAGAGAGAGAGAGAGAGCGAGACTGTCTACAAAACAAGTAGAAATAGAAAAGTACCATCTCTTAATGAAATATTTCTCTTAATGATTTTGTATTTGCATATTGTGAATCAGGTGGAACAGATTAGCATCCTGGTAAAACTGAGGCCTAGATTTTTCCCATTTTCATTTTTTCCTGCTTTCATTTCCTAAGCATCTCTTGCCTTCTTCCCCACCTCACTGCCTTTCAATAGAGCTTCATTACTCCAGGAGTGTTCCATAAGCCAGCTGCACTGACATCGCCTAGGAGTTCATAGGAAATATTGAATATAGTTCTTGTCCAAGAGCTACTGGATCAAAGCCTGCATTTTAAGATTATCCCAGAAAAGAAGTATTGCAAAAAATAATAATGCATTGCTGCTCTTCTCTTTGCTCAGCAATGGTAATAGTGAATCTTGATTCTGATATATATAAGATGCTAATATATTCTTGCTGCTTGGGATAATCATCATAAATGGATAATTTGGGAGTTGTTTTTACTTGATTTTATATACATCATTTTGACATTTTGGGAATTTGACAAATGTAGTACATGAATGAGATAATACAACAAACCCAAAACAACTTTGGAGATGCTGAAGGAGTTATTTGTTTCAATAGAAGATTGCCCAAGCTTTAGGTGTGTAAGAAAGACAGAAAACTTTTATAACTTGAATAACAGCAAGAACTCAGCAGCTTAAGAAAATTTGAAGAGATTAATTTGTGTTAATTCTCTAGTTAGGAAAGGAAGATGTTAATTTTGCAACTTTAATTTCAATGTGGGAAAGTGATAATAGACTATGTTCTATTTTACTGGCAATATATTTGTTTTACCAGCAAAGAAATAGATCATCCTATTTCTTACTTTTTTAAACATCTACTTGTACAATTTGTCATAGATATAAGATTAATAGAAGATTTTTTCATATGGTTCCTATTTTAATATCTTACCCTTTGATAGTTATGCTAAAGAGCAAATACAACAATGAATTGATTTCCATTTCATAAGTATTAGATATATAGAACCAATGAAAAAATACTGAGGGATATTTTAGAGAAGGTCTTCCCCAAGAAGAGCCAAGCCTAGTTAAAAACAGGCTTAATTATTTGGCTTATGATTCATTAAGAACTAAAAGTTTGGAAAAATTAGTATAAGAGGAAAAGCAAAATAAATAATAATAATAATAAAACAATAATAATAACATCAACAAAGATAAAACAATTCCCTACTTTCATCACTCTATCTCTTCTTGATTACCCTCCATTTGTATAGCAAGAGCTCTATAATTGACTAACTAGATTCTAGGAGAATAATTGGGCTGTGCTCACCAGTGGGCTATACTGTAAACAAGTTATCTGAAATAGGATGAATTATGTAGAAAATATGACACTTCACATAATTTGATAATATATTTTTCTTTTTAAAAATGACTAAACCATCACTGTAAGAATGTGGCTTTCATTTGTTAGCAGAGGCCTTGAATAATTCTGCATTGGAAAGTTCCTTAATCAATTTCAGTGTCTGGAGGCAAAATGATTTTGAACTGAGCATTTCTGGAAATGGGCAAATTAGTTCAGAATTTATTACAATATACTGAGTGTTTTAGTCTACTTTCTATTGCATTTACAGAGCACCTGAGGCCAAGTAATTTACAAAGAAGAGTTTTATTTTGACTAACAGTTCTGGAAGTTAGAAAATCTAAAAGCCTGGCACCAGTACCTGCTCAGCTTTTGGTGAGGGCTTTTGGCCCATGAAAGAAAGTGGAAGGGCAAAGAGAGGAAGAAAGGAAAGAGTATACAGTATATGGTAAATATCAAGGGGCTTCGAATTCCTTCCATGCCCTCCTCCTCTTTTTATGACTATTGTTTGAATACAGTGATCCATATTTATTGTCTGGATTATTGCAATGGACTGATAACTCCTTCTGTCTCATGTCTTCCAGTCCATTTTCTAATAGTGATTCACAATTATACCATAACTTGTACTTATGTTGATATTTTTGCTTGTCAAATTAGTGAGAGGAGGACAAGGATGCTAGATGCTATAATGCATGGAGCAAACCTATACAAATAAGATTTGCCCTGTCTCAACATTTTCAAATGTCCAACTAGGTTACATCTATTATGAATGCAGACTGGTATAACTACGGGAAATAATTATCTTGAAAAGCTGTTATGAAAAGTTTTATGATAAGCTCAGTGGTTGAGTGAATGTTCTTTTGGAAAGGGAATCTTAAGCAGAATGAGACCTGTTAAAATTCATTGAACTCTGTATTCATTCCATCTTGCTGATGTACCATAGCATCTCCAACCACACCTTTAATTAAAGGAATTTCAGAAAAGAAGTGCAATAGTATTCATGGAAACCATTTACAAATGCTAACAGTGAAGATTCAGAAGCTCCTTTTGACAGATTTTTTAAAGGTGTTATAAATCAGTGGTGATACATGAAAAATAAGGCAGTTCACGAATTTCATTTACAAAGATTAATTTAAAAATAATATGTATTGTTGCATTCCTACTTATACTTTTGGAAATCTGCAAGGAAATGATAAGTAGCATAATCTATAAAAATTTAAATATTAAAATTTAACATAACCTCATTCATTTTCTTTTCCTGACACTATCTCCAAAGATTTCTTAAATACTTCTATAGTTTCTTGTTTTATCTTTTCTGCTTTATTCTCCATTTCTTACTGCTTAGAGAATGAAATAGTTTCCAATATTTTTTTAAGTATCAGAGACAGTATGTGCCTTGATATGAGGAGGGTTTTTAAGACAGGAGTTAATTCTTCCTTGTCAACCAACCCATGCCATGTACATAGGGAATTATTTGGACACTGTATTTATTCATAAATGAGTCCTATCTCATTTTGTAAGATTTCACATTTTATTTGCTTTCTTCATGCTGTGTTTTTTTATCTATTTATTTTGTGGTATGATAATTCTAAATATTGGAATGATGCTATATATGTCTATTTCTTGTATGACTGCTTTGGTTTTTACTTTCTATTATATCTCTACTGTTTAATTTTCATGTTTATTGAGCATATAATATGTACTAGGAATATTTGAAATATTAAATATATAACATTAACAAAAAATTACAAATCTCTTCCCTCATGGAACTTGCATTATAGCATGGGAGAGACAGAAAGAAGAACTAAATGAAGTACAGTTTTTATGAGTGATAGCCATTATTTTGGAGAAAAACAAGCAAGGTGAAAAGAATTAGGACTGGCCCAGGAAGAGAGATTTCTGATTTTTATATGCAGTAACTAGGGAAGGTCTTTCTGATACAGTGACATTTAGCTTAATTAGGAGGGAATGAGAAGGGAATTTTTCAGACATCAGGTGCAGGCACTGGTAATTTCAACAGCACCGATGCAGGCATTTGCCCACCATCTTCAAAAAAGAGTCATGAGGGGTGAACAACTGAGCAAAGCATGTTAAATAAGAAAAGAGGTTGGAGAATTGCCAGAGAGAGAGAATGGAAGATTTGAGAAACACCATGAGAAATTCCGCTTAATGTTCTACATGAAATGGGGATAGATTTTAGCAGAGTAGCAATAGCATATTTATATTTTTAAACAATCATTGTGGCTTCTGTTTTGAAGATAGCCTTGAGGCAAGGGCAAAATTAGAGGGCTAATCCAATATGTATTACAAGAATAATAATATAAATTTAGGAATGTTCTCCACCTATTTTAAGACAAAGCTCTACAAGAGTTTCCAAACTGAAAGTTTAATGACATTTCTGTCATTAAATTTCTGTCATTCAGACATACTCTGTTCTGAATTTAAGCAGCACTTAGCTAGGCTAGACAATGTTGCCTTGTGATATTTGCTTATAGCAACTTTTTTTTTTTTTTGTACCAGGGATTGAATCCAGGGGCACTTTACCACTGTGCCTCATCCTAGCCCTTTTTAACTTTTTTTTTTATTTTAAGGGAAGGTCTTACTAAATTGCTCAGGCTGGCCTTGAACTTGCAATCCTCCTGCCTCAGCCTCCCAAGCCACTGGGATTACAGGTGTGTGCCACTATATCCATCTTACAGCAACTATTTTTTTTAAAATATTTTTTTAGTTGTAGATGGACACAATGTCTTTATTTTATTGCTTTGTACGTGGTGCTGAGGATAGAACCCAGGGCCTCATGCATGCGAGGCAAGCGCTCTACCACTGAGCTACAATCCCAGCACCCAGCAACTATTTTTTTTTAATTTTTTTTTATTTTTTATTTTATTTTATTTTATTTATTTTTTTATTTTTATTTTTTATTTTATTTTTTTTAA
>CM053411.1:42646200-42718054 GCA_028644305.1 Xerus rutilus | reverse complement strand
AACATAACAGAAAAAAACAAATTATCAGAAGCTATACACACTATTCACTGAAAACATTTGTTGAGGCAAATAGAAAAAAATTGTTACAATCATAATTTTTCTAACTTTGCACAAAATTATAAGCAGATTACATTCTTCATATTAAACATCTTTATATGCACTTTCAATGAACAGTATATATATATATATATATATATATATATATATTTATATATATTTTTATCAACCATCACCTTCAGCAACTATTTTTTTGACAAATACTTATGGAGACTTAAAAGGTGCCAGACATTATGCTGGCACTACAAATAAAATGGAAAGTAAAAATATGTACAAAAATGTCTACTTGCATGGACCTTATAGGCCAACTTGCTTTAGTGCTTGTATTCATTACTTTTCATATTCTTCCTTCCCTAGATTGAGTATCCTTTTGAAATAGCTCATCCCATTCTGTATGTGTTGATTTATTCATTTATTACTTAATCCATATGATAACTGAAAGTCTATATGCCATGTACTGAGCAACTCCCATCACCCAGAGAAATTGGACATTGTTGGCACTAAGTAAATGTTCAGTAAGGTCCAAGGGGGATGGATAAAGGATTAAGAGCCTGTATCAAAAGATATAGTCAAGGAACATGCAAATTGTGTTCCTTGTGTTGGAGGTGCTGAACCTACTAACTTTTGCCAATGGTTTGCAAACCTTTCCTATTCTCAGTTTTCTATGGTGACCTCCACTGTCAAGGAAGGACAGTAATACTTGCTGACCTTTCAGGGATGGAAGAAAGAGCAAGAAAAACATGCAAATGATTGCATACAAATGATCAGGCTGAGACTGGCTCAATATAAATGCTAACAAGAAAAGGATGCAATTCACTTCACACTGTAATTTCAATGCACAAGGAAACATCAGACCATCGATTACCTCTCTCATACGTGAAAAATAGATGAAAAGAAATCCAGCACTAACAACTATAAAATTTTGTTCAAAGCTCTTGTTATAGCATGTCTTCTTTAAGGATCAAATATTTATTTTAAAAATATGGTCATGAAGCAAATAGGTGATGTGGATTATTGTCTTATAATTATTAAAGAATATATAGAGAGATTTATTTACAATTTAAAAGAATCTTTCCTCCAATCATCGAAATGGAGAGAATTAATTTAAATTATGAACTTCCAGTAAAAATTTTTACCTGTACTTTTGATTCTTTATCCTAATTTTTTATATTTCTATTTATTATAAATGAGGTAATAGTTGATTCTCTTAATGTGTATCATCATTTCCAATTCCTTTGTATACTCTTTTCCAATATATTGCTATGGATGTTATCTTCAATTTATATTACTTGTTCCTACACTAATTTTGAGTAAAATGGATCTGGCAGTAGGCGTGGAAAAATGTGTTGTGACATTACTATTCAACACTGCTTATTTTATTTAGTCTGACATGGATAGATTTGGGGGACACCCAAAGTTTATCATTGCACTGATTTCTTTCTTTCTCTCCCACCCTTTCCTCCCATCTTTTCTTCTTTTTCTTTCAATTATCATAACAATGATATATTTGAAGGGTCATATTCACTTATTTTGTAGAATCTTATAAACTATACATTTTCTCATTATTAGAAACTGGCTAAATAATTTCATCTCAACATAGGAGATAGTTTGAGATAGTTAGGTGCCTCCTTACATGAGGAGGCACCTAATGTCAGTTATTTTTCCCAGTATTGACCCCTAGGTTTAGATGGCATCTGCCAGAATACTCCATTATAAAGTTACATTTTTTGTTTTGTAATTAATAAGCAATCTGTAGGATACAATTTTAGACTATTTGAATACTTTATTCACAACAAAATTTGTCTCATTTTTTTTCACATCCAGTGAGGAAAGTCTGGTCTATATCTGTAATCACTTTGGTTGTTATGAAATGGCATGTTTCTAATTCTTTTCTGCCTTTATACTTTTTAGTCAGCATTATCTAGTAATGAAGAACAGCACATTTATTCCTTTCAGTATCACTCAATTGCTTCATTATTATTATTCAATATGTTATATTCTCTTATTAAGTATTTTAATGTTCAAATTGCCACAAACTGAGCAGCAACTCCTTCAAGCCAGATTTCATATCCATTAAAATATTGAATTATATGTTCACAAAGTGCCCAGAACTTAAGAATATAGCCTAATAAATTTGACATAACTCAATAAGGTTTGGGTAAGAAATATACATACCTAGCACCCAAATAAAAAAAAATTGTGTGTTATTAGAAACACAAAAGTGCTTTCATATTTTTGCCATAGTTCATTCATTGTTTTTTGCTGTAATACTTTTCTATTTTATAAATTTAAACCATTTATTTATCCTTTAGACAAGTGTTTATTGATGGACAAGTGATTTATTCCATTTGGGGCCTTGTAAATGATGCTGTTAGAAATATTTTATCAAATGTAGAAACAGGGTTTCACTGAGTTGCTTAGCATCTTGCTATTGCTGAGGCTGGCTTTGAACTCGAGTTTCTCTTGTCTCAGCCTCCCAAAGTGCTGGGATTACAGGCGTGCGCCACTGCACCTGGTTTATCAAATGTCTTTTTTTAAGACATGCATTTTTATTGGGTAAATACATTTGAGTGGAATAGAAGTTATGTATGCATTCTGTGAAATAGTTTTTAGTGTTGCCAATAGAAGTTGAGGGTATTGACTAACAAACATTGCCACCAACAATTGTATTTTTGTCCTAGACATTCCAATGGATATGTTTTGTGCTCTTTTTTTACATTTACATTTAGACCATTGTCTAGATCAATGCCATTTTAACAATGCTATGTCTTCTGACCCATGAATAATTACAATTCATTATTTAGATCTTAAATTTCTCACTAACGTTTTTATCTTTTTATGACCACCTTCCTGCATTTTAATCTCTGGATAGTTTATATTTAAAGATGCTACTGATGTAATGTTATTTTAAGAATTATAACTTTGAAATATTTTTGGTTACTATATAGAGTTGATTGTTCATATTGACCTCAATATTGCTAAACCCACTTACTAGTTCTTATAGCTTATTTAAACATATTATAGAATTTTCCATATGAAATCATCATAAACATGAATTAATGTAGTTTTATTTCTAATCTCTTTCCATTTTCAAGGCTCTTTCTTGCTTTAACACACTATCCAGAATTATAATGCTAAGGAATTGGTGAGAATAGATGTTCTAACTATATCCCTGCTCTTGGGGAAAAAGTACTAATTTACCACTAAGTCTGATGCAAGCCCTACATTTTTCTTAGTTTTTCTTTATGATTTTTGGAAATAGCTGGTATTTCTAATTTACCAAGATTTTTACAGGAACAGATGTTATAATGGTCATTTATTTTTGTACATCTACTCATAAGTTTTTATTTTTCATTCTATTAATATTTCAAATTATATTGACTTTGAATATTATACCAATATTTATTATTGAGATGAATTCCACTTCATCTTAGCATACTGTCACATTTATATATCATTTGAGATACATAAAGGATATTTGCTCTTTATCTTTCCTTCTAGTTTGTTTGCCTTAGTTTTTATATTAGGGTAATCATCTCACAAATCCTGTTTTCCCATTCTCATTTTATGCTTTTATTTATTCTTGCTAATGTATTTAATTTTCAGATATTATATTCCTTAGTTATTAGATTTCTACTTGGTTTTATGCTTTAAAGTTGTTTTTTGATTTTCAGTCTAGAGAGTTTGTAATACACACACACACACACACACACACACACAAACTATATATATTCCAAAGTGACTAAAATTTTCTCGTTGAGTAGTACTTGAATGACAAAGTAATACTGGCCAATAAATGTGTCTTTCAATGACAAGGGGTATTTATAAAGATTGAAATGCTTTACATGAAAGTTCTGTGTAAATACATCATGTTATAATTTCTAGCAATTTCTTATTGCCAATTATCCATTTCAGTTTCCTCTTTTAAAAAATATCACATATATTTTAACCTTTTTAAATGAAAATTAATAATATGAAGATTGGATGGATTTTCATCATTGTGCTTCAAAGTTTGGGCCATATTAACAATTATGCTCTTGAAAATATGAATTTAAAAAGATTATACAATAAATTGAAGAAGTAATTGGATATTAAGGGTTTTTGGATTTCCAGTGTTGCATTATGTAGTTTTTTTCCACTGGTAACTGAAAAATTTCTCATATATATATATATTTTTTTGGTACTGGAGATTGAACTCAGGGCACTCAACCACTGAGCCACATCCCCAGCCCTATTTTGTGTTTTATGTAGAGACAGGGTCTCACTGAGCTGCTTAGCACCTCGCTGTTGCTGAGGCTGGCTTTGAACTCGTGATTCTCCTGTCTCAGCTTCCCTAAGTGCTGGGGTTATAGGCTTGCACTGCCACGCCCAGCTCTCATATTTCTTTTTAAGATATAAAATTATAAGTTTTTTACATTATACCTTGAATCTGTATGGTCACCTATTACTTGATAAAATCTTCAACATATTTTATTGTCATCACTGAGTGATGACATTAATGTCAAAATATCTTCCTTTTTGTGTATAAAATTATACTTAAATGTTATTATATCTATAAAAATAGGCATGTTTATGAAATATTAGACATTAAAAAATTACTCATACCCTGGCAGAGACTTCTGATTTAAGCAATAAATATATATCCAAAATTATTTCAAAATGATAATTATATTGACTTAAATTCTAAGAAATTAAAGAAGACACTACCTACTGAGCCCATCAGACCTATAGTGAAGTCACTCTGTCATATAATTTTCATGAAGGTTTTTATGTGAGTTATATAACACAATAGTACTCATTTTCTTGTTCAAATTGTTTCAAATTTTGCCTTAGGGGCTCTCTCTTTGGTGGCTATACTCTTTTGACATACTCCATCAATCTAGTTTTCTTCTTTTTAAAACACTTTTTTACTTTCTGATTTCGTAAGATGCTCCATCCTCAGTTTGTATATTTCCCGGGCTGGAGATATAGCTCAGTTGGTAAAGTGCTTATATTTCCCATCTTAGTCCTAGAATCAGACATTTCTTCAAGGTGCTCTGACTCCTTGCATTAAAAACTATTAGAAACTAAGAAATGGGTACTAAGTATGCTTATTAGTAAATAAGCATCAGGTATTGCTTCATTTCTTTCAGTTGACAAAGCAAAGAAATATATGTGTGGAATGATCTGTATATGTACACATATTTAGAAATTTTTGTATATTAACCATTTATATCTATATTAAGGAGATCATGAGTTTATACTAGGGTCTCCAAATCTCATCCATTGCCACATAATCACTCTGTTCTGCCTTGTTATCTGTCTCCTCTTGCTTTGATAGTGAGGAACTTGGTTCCCAACTTGTACTATCCATTCATTTTATTATTCAATTCCAGCGTGCATATATAATGGTATCAGAATTGATAGCCTGTACTTCAGTGGGAAACCACTTCATTTACCAGAGTTTCTTGCTTATATGCATTTTTTTGTCTTCAATTTTAATGAGCCCACTCATTGCAAGATCAGTACCTTGTCCCTTCACCCTCTTCTTAGTGAAGCTGTCTCATACCCTTACCAATACAGCTAAATTCCCTTGTCATTATCTGTGACATTTCCTTCCTGAAATTTCCCAATACCATAAATGATTTTTAAAATTAGAAAATATTCACATTGAACTAATAACTTTTTAAATTGGTTCTAATTAGTTATACATGACAACAGAATGGATTTTGACACATTGTATGCAAATGGAGCACAACTTCTCATTCTTCTGGCCATACATGATGCAAAGTCACACGGGTCATGCAATCATACATGTATCTGGTCATGCAATCATACGTGTATCTAGGGTAATAATGTCCATCTAATTCCAACATCCTTCCTACCCCTACACCCCATCCTCTCCCCTCACTCCCTTCTGCCCAATCCAAAGTTCCTTCATTCTTGCCTAGCCCCCTCCTCTATTGTGGATTGGCATCCATTTATTTCACCTTAAAGAAGAACAAAATTATTGCATTTACTTGTAAATGGATGGAGCTGGAGAATATCCTGCTAAACGAAATAAACCAATTCCAAAATATCAAAGGCCGATTGTTTCAGCTAATAAGTTCTTAAAGGAAGCGTGCTTTTGAAAAGTAAATTCATTGCCTGTATAGAAATCATAATTTTATACTCTTCCTTTGGTTATTGTAGAGCACAAAACTTAAAATCATTGTTTGACAGATATGTTCAAAATGTTTAAGGCAACATTTACACACTTTCAAAAGTAATCGTTAAAGCATGAAACAAGCAATCCTTCTTCCCTCCTTTCCTCCCTCCCTTTCTTCTTCCCTGCTTTCCTTCCTCCCTCCCTCTTCTCTCTTTCTCCATCTTCCTGTTTTCTCTCTCTTCCTTTCTCTCTCTCTTTCTTCTTTTAAAAATTGAGCTTCTCAACCTCATCCCCTTACCATACCCTAACTTAAGCCCTTTACTTTTCTGGCCTGGCTGAGGGTTTTTCTGAAATTAAAAAAAGTCTAGTGATTGAATTGTGTGAAAACATTATAAATTGGAGACAAAGAAGCCAAGAATGAAAAGTGAGAAAAAAATTAAAACTGGAATGAAAATATAAGAAGAACAAAATAAGGAGAGATTTATGATGCAGGTATTTGAGTCAGTCTAGCAGTCTGGGAAGACTCTTGCTTGGTCCTGGTGGTCATGGCAGAGGTGAAGATGCTAAATGATGGTGCTTACCAGCTATCCCTTGGTGTAGTATTTGATAGCAGCTCAGTGGAGAATGATGGTGGTTTACTGAAATAAGAGTTCCCATCAATTATAAGCTAATTTCATGTAAGATGGAAACAGGAAAAAAATCTTCCTTATTCACTTAGAAAAAAGAAAACAGAAGTAAGGTGAATGAATTTAAAGCCATCCTTTGCTCCCATTTAAAAATTTTTACTTTTTTTTATGTGGTGTAAAAATAATTGTCTCAGCATCAGTCACATTCTTGCCTTGTTTATTTTAAATGTGGTGAGAAGAAACATATTTAGAAACCAGCCACAAGGCAGTAAAATTGATTTCTGGTTTATCTGGTATGGCTTTGATTCCCTTACTGAGCTAGGGAATAATTGATTGCTGGAAGCCTTGTAGCAGTGGTTAAAAATTGATAAATGCTAAAGCAGGCACAATGGTTTATAGCTTCTTAAGGGTTGTGGAACCTCTATATTTCTCTCTCATCACCAGCTCTAGATCAGAAGGTAAAATTTAAAAGGCTTTTTGTCTTTTTCTTCATAAATTACATCTGTTCACTCAGGAATACTGGAGCTGAAGGGATCACCAGAAACTTTTAGGTAGATGTGCAGATGTGTGCTTTATAAATGCATGTTGAATATTGGGAAGTAATTCATTGCTTTGTATTAGCTATGCCAATTAGGAGGAAAAAAGCTTTGATAATACTTTATTTTTTATTTGTTATCATGGTCTTTATTTATTTTTATCTTTCTCATATTTTTATTGGTGCTTTATGGTTGTAAATAACGATGGTATTTGTAGTTACATATTTGTACATGCACACAATATAACAATATAACTTAGCCAATATTCCTCCCCTCTCCCCTCCCCCTGGTCCCTTTGCTCTACTCTACTGATCTCCCTTGGATTTTCATGATAACACTTTTGAAACTGTTTAATAATCATTTAAAGTTT
This sequence comes from Xerus rutilus, assembly GCA_028644305.1. NCBI lineage: Eukaryota > Metazoa > Chordata > Mammalia > Rodentia > Sciuridae > Xerus > Xerus rutilus. Next base: position 42,710,338 of record CM053411.1, on the reverse strand, counting down.
GATCTTTAGAAATGGACAGAATACTGAAAATAAATGTATTGAAATTTCTGCAGTTTCTCTAATTGTAGCTTGTAGATCTGAAAGTTAATTCATGACATCACAAAATACAGCACACTAGTTTTATTATTTATTGATCATAATTCTTGTTATATAGAGAATAAAAAAAATTCCAAGTCAAAAGATAAAATGAAATTCTCTAAATACACCTTTTTCTAATTAAATATGCAATCTCTAGGGAGGTTATTTTTAAAATATTTCACCTTAAACTATGGAGTCTAAGTATTTGTAGCTCTTTTATTAGACTAAGGTGAAATTTCTAACAGTTTACAACATATTTTAAATGGCATTTTAAAATATATGAGAGTTTTATGCCAAAATGTACTTTAAAATGTTCTGCAGAGTAACAGAATTAGAAATTATCTTCTGTATTAAATTGCTACGTTAAATTAAATGCTATATTTATTATCAAACATTTTCTCTCAAAATGAACCTTATGAGATTCATGGTTAGCAATAAAATACTAAATAATTTAAAGAATATATTATAGTTCCTACAATTTTTACTGTTAATATAAATCTATATTAGATTAGTTTTCTAAGAATTACTTTTTTAAAAAATACTATAAATGCCCAACTGAGTTTTCTGGGTCTATACTGAAGAAATTTGTTGCATTTAGGATTCTTATGTCTTAAAAGTAGTCTCTGAGATAAACTATCTGAGGACATAAGGGGAAAATACTATATTAGCTTACCTCCTTCTTTCCTGGGATCAATTTTGGCAGAGAGAGGTGATTCCCTAGCAATGATCAAGTGGTCAGGTATTACTCTAGCAGTGTGTATGCCAATCCTGACATACCCAGCTTTCACTAAGAATGCTTCTAATACACCTCTTTGGGAATTTACTTTTTAATGGGTAAGTTAAAAAAGCATTAGTGAGAAATACTCTCTGAGGTAACATGGGATAGAAGCTACAACATTCCACAAATTCCAAAAACAACCAGGAGAAAACCCTTCTAGGATCTAGGGATATATAAAATAGATCCCAAATCCCATAAGCCCACTAAATTATTGAACAGTTTAAAATAATTCAAATACATTTCATTCAGTGAGGCATAAAAGCCATAAAAATGGATTTTATTATTATAAGCTTTAGGAGTTCACCCAAGATACTCTGTAAATATCAGCAGACACACATCATAACAAAACGCACTAGACTGGCAGATGATGTTAATTTTTTCAACTAGGCTCCACTGCCTAAGCTTAGGACTTTGCAAAGATGGTACCGTCCTAGCTGATTTTACTTTTTTCTTTTGCAGTGCTAGGGATAGAACCCAGCTGGGCCCTACAGGAATGCTAGCCATGGGCTCTACCACTAAGCTACACCTGCAGCACTGCTGTAATTGCTTCTAAATACAGTTTAAGCAACAATACTCTTTCAAACTCTTCCAACTAGGATTTGGTCAAATGCTATTTAAAGGAATTAAGTTCTACTTTCCTTCAGTCTTCACTGTACTTCTTGAGTTTAATTCAACCCACACCAGCTAGGGCTTAAAGCATAAAAGTCATTGCACTTGGGAACAAAGTGGGATTTAAAGAACTGAGATGCAAGATCCATTTCTAAAAGTTGGCTATTTGGGGAGGAGAAGGCTTGAGAAATGTCTCTCGTAAGGCAATGACTACATAAAGAGAAGCCTGTCATTTATAACACTCTGCCAAGAAAGTATTCTTACTCATTTGAGCAGCTCTTACAGTAAAATATGAATTTTAAGAAGTTTTAGACAATGTATAGTGACAAAATATCAATCATAAAGTGAAAATATTATCAGAATGTTCAAATTGACAGAAGGAAAATAAATAGAAAAATTCCTCCATATCCATGGGGAATGGGTTCCAATACCCCTGGTGGATACTAAAATCTATGGAGGCTCAAATCCTTATGTAAAATGGCACAGTATTTGCATATAAGCTACACACAACCCACCCCTGCATACCTGAAATCTTTTCCAGATTACTTATAATGGCTAATACCATGCAAATACTATTAAATAGTTGTTTTTCCTATATTGTTTAGAAAATAATTACAAGGAAAAAAGTCTGTTCATGTTGAATACGATGCAATTAAAAAAAAATTTCCAATCCATGATTGGTTGAATCCACAGATGTGAAAAACATGGATACTGAAGGCCTATTGTACTTACATGTACAAGTATAAAATGATTAGAAGAAATATACCAAAATTTTACCAGTTACTTTCTATAATTATTGAAATTGCTTGCTATTTTTAGTTTATTTGCTTTAGACATTTGTTTATTTTTAAATAATCTTTAATGAATTTGTTTCTTTATATTAATTTATTCTAGATATGTATATATTTATTTTTACATATATATATTTTAAGCACCAATTTGTTAGATGATTTATCCCACTCCTCAGTCTTAAAATCAGCATATCACAGTGATGCAGCCACATCACTGTTTATAGCAGCTCAATTCACAATAGCTAAGCTATGGAAACAACCCAAATGTCCTTCAACAGATGAATGGATAAAGAAAATGTGGTATATATGCACAGAGGAATATTAGTCAGCCATAAAGAAGAATGAAATAATGGTATTTGCTGTAAATGGATGAAACTGGAGAATATCATGCTAAGTGAAATAAGCCAATCCCAAAACAACAAAGGCCAAATGTTCTCTCTGAAATGTGTATGCTAACCCAAAACAAGGGAGGGTGGGAGGGGAAGAATAGAAAACCACTGAATTAGACAAAGGGGAACAAAGGGAAAGGAGGGAGAAGGGAAATAGGAAGGACAGTAAAATTAATCAGACATAAATTTCCTGGCCTTGTATTTGAATACATGACCAGGTTAACTGCATCATGTACAACCCAAGTATAGGATCCTAAATAGAATGAGTTATACTTTATGTATGTATAATTTGCCAAAATACATTCTACTGTCATGTATAACTAAAAATAAAAAATAAAAATAAATAATCAAATTACCTGAAAAATATTTATAATTGAAAAATTATTTTCTAATCTTGCTTTGCATACATAGTTTTTCTTTTGTGTTCCTTATATAGGCTGTATAGCATACAGGTGAAAAAAGTGTCATTTTTGAAGCTAAACTGATTTCCAACCCCAGGTGGAAGAGCTTGGGCATTGATAGGAAAAAATTCCTTAAAACTTAGAAGGGAAACATTATTTCACCTGCCCATACTATATTTTTCTCATTGGTTATATGAGGATAATGGTAAGACTTGCATCATAGAGCTGCTGCAAAGTTTAAAAGAATTAAATTTGGAAAATAAGAAGCTGCCCAGAAGAGCGACTCTCAGTGAATCTCACCATCAGAAGTAAAAATTGATACAGTCTGTTCTTCCTTAATATCTCTCAGTTGTGAGCAATTTCCTTCAAATATATCATCATCTGAATTTACCATTATCTAGAGAGAAGTTTTGTAATAATTAACTAGAACTAAATATAGACATTAATGACTACACATACTTACTTCTATCAGTAATGAAAGAAGAAGAAAAGTCTGAACTGATTGGGACAAGTAAGACATGGGCAAACAGTGAAGAAATAGGGAAGGGAATTTCTAAAGAAAGAGAGATACAGCTGGGCACGGTGGTGCAAGCATGTAATCCCAGCACTTAGGGAGGCTTAGACAGGAGAATTGCGAGTTCAAAGCCAGCCTCAGCAAGACGCTAAGCAACTCAGTGAGACCCTGTCTCTACATAAAACACAAAATAGGGCTGGGGATGTAGCTCAGTGGTCGAGTGCCCCTGAGTTCAATCTCCAGTACCAAAAAAAAAAAAAAAAGAGAGAGAGAGAGAGAGAGAGATACATGCTGCAATTTTTTTTAAAAAAAATTGTTTTTATGTTTTCTAATGGCTTACACTGAGGCTTATTCCCAAATATAATGTTATTTACTTATTTATTTGTTTATTTATTTATTCATTCATTCATTGTACTGGGGATTGAACCCAGAGTCACTTTACCACTGAGCTATATCCTCAGCCTTTTCTTTTCTTATTTTTTGTATTGATATAGGGTCTTACTAAGTTGACCAGGCTGGTCTCACACTTGAGAGATCCTCCTGCCTCAGCCTCTCGAGTTGCTGAGAGATTACAGGTGTGTGCCTATGTACCTATATTCTCTGTTTTAAAATCAACTCGCTTTATTTACTTTCTTTAGTACATTATGACTCCAGCACAGATTTATTGAATGATTTGAGCTTTCCAATATGCTTTCTTACTTTAGCAGTCTAGCTAGCTGTGATAAAGTCAGCCAAGAGTGTGGATGCCAGACTGGAGCACCTGTGAGATCAGCTGTTCCATACACAGAATCAGAAGTGTTTTAATCTAGAAAATTGGATTTGGCCTGGGTGAGGGGTCAGGAGTGTCATTCTAAATTAAAGTTTAGTATGATTAGCTGCAGAGAAGAACATTCAAGAGCTAGGGGGCCCTTGAATCTCCATAAACTTCACAGGTTTAGGGACTTGGAAATGGATTTTGGAGTGATTGCTGTGATCTTTGACAACCTTAATATATCAATTGCTTGAACTGCCTTTCAGCAAAACTTCTGTGAACAGAAATCACAAAAGATAGGTTCATCACTAAAGGCCATGACATTAAAGCCTTTAAACACTCCCATTCCATTCTCAAACACGGTCACAGAACACTGGCAACTTATGGCTTTTTTATTATTCTCTTTTTCTAAATCAGGACCTCATATGCATGTAGGTCTGCATGCACAGACACACGTTCTTGTAGAAATAGTATAACCAAATCTGTAGCTTGGTTCTGGCAATTATATAAGAATTTATAGCATGTGCTTTATATACTTAATCTTACTATTAAATTTTTGTATCTACTCCCTTTTAATATTATCTTATTTTCTTCATCAATATATGTTAATATCTCCCATTTGAGTTATTTTAAATTCCTTTGTAACCAGTCAATATGCACAAAAAAGTAAGTTTTATTGACTGTTCTGTAGTTACAGGTAAACTGGAATGGAGTATGTTTTGAGATAACCAAGTTTATGAAGGGATTGGAAACCAGTTACTGTAAAGAAGAGTTATAGGACTTGGAGTTTTTTGGCCTAGAGCAGAGAAGACTACTTTAAGAGGATTCTGGCATTACCCACTCTTTGTGATTGCTTTTGTTTCTAACATATAGCTGTCTTGAACCACGAGAATACAACAGTATCAGAAGAATGATCAGTTTAGGCCACACTCACTCCTTTCATTAAGTTCTGCACTGCTGCATATCCTAGGGGATAGACTCTTTGAGGCTGAATTTTATTAACATGTCTTATATCTTTCAGTAATGTGATTTCTTTGCAAAAGATTAGTCCATCTAATAGATCAATTTCCTTTATAGATTCGCTCATACTTTACCCTATACATTTCTGGGCTCCTCTCTGTTGATTTTATTTCTCCAAGGCAGTCTAGTGTGTTTTTTGGAATACCTGCAAGTAAACATTTCCATATCTTCATCTCCATCACTGGACTTTCATTTCCTTGCCTTAAATGTCCCTGGAGTCTACAAATCTGAAGAGTGAATAATAAGAAAAAGATCTGGAAATGAGATTAACATCTCTTGTGGTGCTATTTGGCCCAGGTAAATAATGTGAGTATCATAGACTTTTAACTTCCTTTTGGTCTAAAATCATCCAATCATTTTTTTTTTCACTATGAAACTAGAGAGAACTTTAAAATACTATGTATAGGACTGGGGTATAGCTCTGGAGTAGAGCACCTGCCTAGCAGGCATGAGGCCCTGCGTTCCATCCCCAGTGTGGGAGGAAAAAAATATAGAAATAAAAAAGTACTACACACATCATTTCCTGGTTTAAAGTCCTTTAATATTTATATATTACCCTTCATGTAAAATCTTAACTTTATCTATGACATTCAGGGACTCTTTTGATTTAATTTCAATTCAGATCTCAACATTAATCACCTGCTCTGCATGAGGTTTAAGGGATTGCTGGCAATTCTCAAAACATGCTCTATTCTCTTTGGCTTTTGGATCTTCCTTTACACTGCCCCTGAAGGCTATCCTTTCTGCCCTGGTTATTTAGAACACTTATTTTGTAAATGCCTTCATTTTTTGTAATGTAATGTCCTCTCCACAGATCAGGTTAGTGTTTTTTAGTGCATTCATTGTTCTGGGCCTTCTCCTCCTTGATCTTACCTGACTTCAATAAAATAACCCTTGTGATTGCATGCCTTCACAAATACACCCTAGTTTCCCTGAAGGTGGAGCTTATATCCTCAGCATACCCATGGCACTATGTATTTAAATGAAGTAAATTAGTTGTGTACCAGTAATAGACTCTGACATGAAAGTAGGGATAGATTGTTCTATTTCATGTAAGGTAGTAAAAATAAAAATTAATTCAGAAGCATTACTAGGGGACATTTTTCCAACAAAAATACTAGGAAATTTCCAAAAGATCATCTAACCATGGCCATAGAGAAATATTCAACAGTATAATTACTAACACAACTTTAGATCAAGAGTCTCCAAACTTTGTTTTTATTCACAGGGTTCCATTATTTTCTCTTCCTTCCTCCTCTTCTCTTGAAGTGCTGGGGATCAAATGCAGAACCTCATACACATATACTACTACTGAGCTGCACCCTAATATCTTCTTGTTCTTTTAAAGTGATGTACATATTTTTATTTACAGAAATATATTACCATATAGTATATTTACACTATTTATAAATATACTATATACATTTATATATTATAAATATGTAAGTATATTTTGATATATTAACTTATATACTTACTGTATAATATACTACAGTATCATATAGTTTATTTACATTGTAATTATCACAAAGTTTGCCCTACTATATAACACAAAAGGGATTACTTACAAAATAAGATAAAAAGAATTTCTAGCCTTTTCTTCCCATGTCTTAATGAAGAGTCTTGGGAACCATCCGGAGTTCTTGCTCCCATTTTGAAATTATTCTAACACTTTGATTAAATCTTAAAATTAGTAATATTTTTATACCATTACAGTATATATTTTTGATTTGAAATTCTTATTTTGAAAACAACATGAAATTTAGGCCAGAGAAATGTGTGTTTAATTTGTTATGCTTTTATAGTAAAACCGAATTATGAATGGTAGTATTTAGCATTTTGTGTAGGTTGAGGACTGTGCCTCTGTGGCTGAATAGTCAAACCAGAACTCGGGAGGTGAGCCAAGGAAAGCATCATTTTGTTAACGGCCATCTAGGGATCATAAGTTCTCAGTCTTTCTGTTTAGATTTTTTTCTGGTTAGAATTAGTTTTCATAACTGTGTAAGGCATTTGCCAACATCTACATCCAAATCATGAACAATTATCCTGATCAAAGAAACATGAAAACAAAATCCTTTATTCAAGGAAACACGTCTCTCTAGAGTCTCTCAGCTACAGATGATTCCTTCCTACATACTTGTGTATTTGGAAGGATACTAGAAAATTTAGAGGAAAGAGCATCCATTTCTGCCAAAATATATGAAATGTACAAGTAAATTTAACATTCCAAATATTTGGTATATCAGTGATTCCACAATATTTGAAATTGAATATTATATCTCACAAATTAAAATTTTATTTTAGGCAACTTTCTTGGGAAGTCTGTTCAGTCTTCATGTAATCATCTCTAAAACAGTTCCTATTCTTACACTCAGAAACTCACCACTGTGTTCTTCTTTTCATCCTTATAATTTCTTAAAAATCATATTGTACCTTCCCTAGCATTTAGTCCAAAGCAAATCATGTTTTCTTCTTTCCTTTTTCTTGTATATAAACAATTACAGGGAATGATAGAGGGAGAAGGAGAGAGAGATAAATAGAGACATGGAGTGAAAGAGGAAAAGAAAAAAAGAATCCTATAGAAATACTACAGAAAGCCATTTTTCATAATGAAGAGAAATAAATATGACTAAAATGTTATTGTCACGTATTAATGCCTTGACATAGATCTCATCATCTGTGTTTGGGACTCCACACTGACAGATGAGGCAGACGTGATTCACAGCTGTGTTTGCACACTGACCTTCCTAGGAAAGGGCAGCCAGTTCTGAGGTACCTGGTTCTAGTTGTCACAGGTCAAAGCTGTTCACATCATGCTGCCATCAGCCTGGATTCATCCGCTCTTTATTTTCTCTCTGTGGGTCTTCATTATCACATTGCCAAATTCTGAAACATCTGTCCAAATCTTGGTCAGAGCAAATTTATAAAAGTGTAATAGTATTCTATCTCAGCATCACCACCAAATCTTGCTAAAGTAAAGCCCATGTTTATTAACAAGGAATTTTTCATTGTTATTAAAGAGAAAACTGACAGTTTCATGAAAAAAAGAGAGAAGGAGAAAAATGGGATCCAACTATATCATATCTATATGATGGAAAGTATGTACCCATTGCAGATGATGATTTTGAAGTATATTTGATGAAGAATACTTAAAAAACTGCTTTTCTTTTCTTTTGTTTTTAATGAAAAAAAGAAACCCAAGGATGGGTAAAACAGAATTGTCTTAATTGTATTCAACACATTTTATATACACAAAAAATTAAATATGAATGTTTAAGTAATATTGAATATCAATAGTTTTAAAATTGAAATGTTTTGATAACTTATACTTTTATAGATTTTAAGTTTTAATTCTTTACTATTTCTGCAAAAAACATAATATGTTTATGATGAGAAAACATTGTTAAATACCCATATGCTAACTCTTCCATCTCGCTAACCTAGAGATGAGCTATTTTTATTTATACCTTCAATACCAACTGGGAGAATGTAGCTGCTTACAGCACTAACTTATATAAATAAACCTGAGGGCTCAGCAGAAAAGGGCAATGTAGTCAATTAATTAATTAGTGGTGGCCATTTGCTCAAGAAGAGAAAATGGGAGCATTATGCCCCTTATTTGCCATTCCCTTTGAAACTTTTAAATTTTTTACTTTAAAAATAGATCTGTGATTTTATTTATATATTAGAACCTACATTCTATATTTTAAAATTATGCTCCAATAATTCTACTCTATAATTGATTAAAAAGCCAATCACACTTACCCAGGAGCTTCTGATGTTTGATGGGGCATTAGTAGAAACACTATAATATTCAGAGCACTATAAAAATAAATCTGTAAGATGCAGTGTTGTAATTTTGTAATCTGGTTTGAACCTGGACTTAATACCAGTGCTCTATCAGGAAGCTGGATCTATTTGACATGTATTGATAGTGACACATGGCCTTGCTAAAGAAAGGATGGTGCTTTAAAATTTTTACTTTAATAGGAAACTACAAAATTGAATTCATCTGGCATCATGGGAAAAAGTCATAATATATCCATCAATTTCTTAAATAATTGCAACCTAAAATTTAAGTAACTTTGGGACTTTATTTTTTTTTTTAAATCTTGCTCATACAAATCTTTTTCCAAATGTGTTTTGTTCCCCCTGCCTCCTATAAGGGAAAAACAGACTATATGGTGTTCTTCATCAGTATGGAACACATATAATATTTTATTTTCCATTTAAAAACTTAATTGCTGAGACACTCCATGAATTTATTAAAGATTTCTCTCTCTAACCTCAACTGCTGCTCCCTTTTCTCTAGTGTAGTACACGGAATCCTCAAGGTTTGCTTACCCAGTTCTCAGATGTTGGTGATAATTTTTAAGTGAGAAAGAGAGAAGGTGAGAAGGATTCCCAATTAGATTCCCAATTGGATTCCCAATTTCCTTCCTGTGTTGTTTTGCACACTGGAGGGTGTGTTCTCAGTTATTTCTAGGTTGTACACAAGCCTGTACAGTTCCCACTGGTGCACAGTGCTTGAGTTTCCAAGTTTGGAATTCTTCCACTGACTTTATTCTCTGTTAACTGGCCTCCAGTATGTCTACTATGTCAAGGTCTCTGAGGTAAGGGAGTTTCTAACTTGAGACGCAAAATGAGACCCAGCTACTATCCTTTGGCAGCACAGATTTCTCTTTCTTTATGAGTTTCCATTTAGGATTAGAAGTGGCCCTTTCTTTAGTCAAACACCACTGGAACCCTCTTATCCATCAGTATTTCAAAGAGTCAAATCATTAAGAAACTGCTTTTTCAAGACAATGGATAAATATTCCCTAATATAACTGAAGTCATAGATTGGTATAGAAAATAAAAACATAGAACTACCCAAACTTTCCTTCCATTCTAACTTAAAGATAGTCAACAAAGCCTAAGTTATGTCCTCTAAGGTATTGATCTGTGTAATTATTGTCTTTATGACATGGTGTTATCATTATAGCTATAATACAGGATACTGTGCTTCCTCCTCTAAGCCTGAAAGTTTTCATTCATCCTTCAATGTTTAGTTCAAAGAATTACTGCCTCTGAAGCTTTAGCAAATATTGAAGCAGAATTTTACCATTTAATGGGTTCACAAGCTGCTGCCTTTATAGCTTATGGTACATATGTTTGCCAATCTAAATGATCCATTTGAGCTAAATTACCACAGCTGCTAGAACACCTCTTTAACCATTTTTGGAGCAAAAATGAAAATCAGAACAGTAAAATTGTTTCAAAATAATGGAACTGTTCTCTCCAAAGGGGAAAAAATATTTTTATCTCCATGATTACAAAATAATAGAATTGAAGGAGAGTTTAGACCAGGATTCCAATGTGAAAGGGTAAATTTTTTTTTCATTCTAATAAAATTTAGAAAAGTTAAAAATGAATTTAGAATACTGTTATAGGCTCATTTGTTAACAAGGTTGGTCCACAGGGTGGTAATATTGGGAGACAATAGAACCTTCAGAAGGGAGTGGGAGGTCCTTAAATCACTGAGGGTGTGACCTTGAAAGGAATTATAGGACCCTGACCTCTTCTCCTTTCTGTCTTTCCTGGCCATGAGGTGAGCAGTTTGCTCCACAACACACTCCCTGCCATGGCCATTTGGCATTCCCATCAGAGGCCCAAAGCAATGAGTCTGCATGATCTTTAACTGAAAATACCAAACCCATGAGCCAAAATAAACCAATTCTCTATAATAATGACCTCAGGTATTTCATAATAGCAGCATAAAATTAACACAAACACCAACATTATCAACTTGCCTTCAAGAATGATACAAGGAACTGAGTACTAAAGGGGAGAATTTCTTGGTGACAAGAGGTATGCTTACATGGAACACTGTCAGCAAAGTTGTTATCATTCTTTAGGTATACACCGGGGAGTGACAGATTTTTTTTTGTTTTACAGTAAGTCAAAGCACAACAGAATAGATAATTCCAAAAACAGACTGTGATAACTACCTCTTTGGAAAAGATACCACTGATATGATATTCACAAAACTCATCTGGCTGATATAAAATGGAAATCAAGAAAATTAAATCACCGTATAACAAAGGGACAATGCATTTTTAAACCAATCATGGAAAATTCTCCCAATAAAGAACAGACAGCATATAATTTTCCTTTGAGAAATTCACAGTAATTTTTGCTTAATATGCTAATAGACTTATCAAGCTTCTTGAATAAAATCGATTTACAGTACAGTAGGGATTTTTCCAGTTGGAATGGGAAGAAGGTTAGATGTGAGAATGCTTTGAAATGTAGAATGTTCCTAAGCATTATTCCCACAAGAGCATGGCTTGAAATTAAATTAGGCCTTTATAATATTAGGCAAAATAATTTGATTATAATTCACTTCATAAGTTGAATTTCTATTATATTTAAAAGGCTTAATTGTGATATATAATTTTTCAAAACATGCAATAGAACTTGTCTAATCTTCAAAAATATAATCTAGGTTTAGTTCTCCACTAAATCCAACTTGCTTCCCAGTTCTATTTTAAACCAGTAACAGTTACATTTGGAAATTTCTCCAGATGAAACCAATTCACTCTCACACTATGTAGACCTTTAAAATGCAAAAAGCTTGGTTTTGCAATCTCCTCTGGAAATTTAATCCATAGGTACTTTTCTCTTTCATTTGCTAATGGCATAGCAAGACTAGAATCTGCGGCCAAGAAGTCTTTAATGCATGCACTTAAATATTTCAAACTACTTACAATTTTGATCTTTCTAATATCATATAAATCTTTTAATAATATAGATATTACTCCCCCACATAATGTTAAAATTACTTTTTTATAATTATCATACCACCCTTACTGTCTTTTTTTTTTTAAATATTTATTTTTTAGTTGTAGGTGGACACAATATCTTTATTTTATTTTTATGTGGTGCTGAGGATCGAACCCAGTGCCTCCCGCGTGCTAGGCAAGCACGCTATCACTGCGACATAACCCCAGCCCCACCCTTACTGTCTTAAAGAAATAAAATGTTTGTTATGGCTTGAATGTGGGGTGTTCCCCCAAAGCTCTGAACAAGAAGGTTCAGAGGAGAAATGATTGGGTTGTGAAAGTCTTAACCTAATCAGTGAATTAATTCCCTGATAGGGATTAACTGAATGGTAACTAAAGTGGTAGGGTATGGTTGGAGGAGGTGGAAATTGGGGGTGTGACTTTGGGGTACATATTTTGTATCTGGCAAGTAGAGTCTCTCTCTCTGCTGACTGATCACCATGTGAGCTGCTTCCCTCTGCCACACTCTTCTCCGTGATGTTCTGCCTCACCTATAGCCCCAAGGAATGGAGTATGCTATGGATTGAGACTTCTGAAACTGTGAGCCCCCAAATAAACTTTTCCTCCTCTATAATTGCTCTGGTTGGGTCTTTAAGTCACAGCATTGAAAAAGCTGACTAAAACAATGTTACAAGATAGTTTTAGGGAAATCACCCAAAATTAGGCACTGAAAACCAAATGAACATATTTTGGTGACATCTGGCAAAACACCCTCTATATATAGATATATGTACATATACCCCTTTCTATTAATGGTAATAATTACACAAGTGAGCACAATTTTTAAAATGGTTTTCGCCCACTCTTTTTGTCTACCTCTCCATTTTCTTTCAATTAAAAAAAAAGTTTACACACTCTTCATTTTTAGTGGTAAATGATAAGTTTAGCCATGTTTTTCTAAATTTTATTATTTCAAACTTTGAATATACATCTTTAGATTACTTATTTGTTTATGTATTTATTTTTACAGAATTAAGTTCACAAGTTTTTATACTTCAATGTGTTTTGGATTTTCTCATTTAACAAATATACTAGGAATCCCTCTGAATCAACTGGAATATTTTTAACTATCCTTTCATAATGGCTACATGAAATTCTATGCAAATACAAGCTATTATAAAATTCCACTGTTGATTTTCACTCCTTTCACTACAAAACTGTTTTGATAACCAACATTTACAAATATTCTTAGGTAGTAAATTACATGATTTTATCGAGTGGTGTAGAGTCTCAGGAATGAAACTAAATTAAAGGATATATACATTAAAAAAATAGATACTGTCAGAATATTTCCATTAAAAATAAGTATTTCATATTCCCCAAACAATGTATATGAATGCTCTTTCTCCCTCTACTTTCCCAGTTGCAATGAAGAGTTGAATATGGTAGCAGTGACTTTGATTTTTTTTTTGCATGACATTTCTTAGAAATTCAATTTCATTTTCATTCCATAATGTTATAGTTTAAATATGAGGTGTCCTCCCAAAACTCATGTGTGAGACAATGATGAAAGAGTTCAGAGTTGAAATGATGAGACTATGAGAGTTTTAACCTAATCAGTGGATTAATCCACTCATAGATTAACTAGGTGAAAACGGTAGGCATGTAGGGTGTGGCTGGAGGAAGTTGGTCATAGGGCATGCCTTTGCTCTCTGGTGAGGGGAGCTCTCTGCTTCCTGCCTGTGAGGTCTTGAGCTGCTTTCCTTTGGTGTACCTTTCTGCAGTGCAGTTCTGCCTCATCTTGGCTCCAGAGCTATGTAGTCGCCTGACCATGACCTCTGAAACTATGAACTAAAATTAACATTTCCTCCACTAAATTGTTCTTATATTTTGGTCAGAGGGAGGAAATGCTAACTAAAATACATTCGAATAAGGAAAAGTCCCATGAAAAGTTATTTAAAAATCTCATGATTACCACTGATAGACAGGAAAACATCAGTCTTATATATCCGTGGATCTATTTTTGGACTTCCTCTTTTTTTCTGTTTCTCTAATTTAACACTGCTATCATATTGTATCTATTATCTTGGTTTTGATAAATCTGTGGTACCTTAAAATAAAACAAATCTCCATGCCTTATTCTTAGAGATTGCATGGTCCAATTTTGATTTATTTTCTTATAAATTTTAGTTATTAGCTTGTCAATTCTACTAAACTCAGTTTTATTTGATGTTTAACATTTTTATTTTGATGTGTTAAAGATTCTTTTTTAATCTGTATGAATGGAATTTATTGCATGTCTTGCTTTTAAGAATTGATATCTCACCATTTTGGTTAGTTCTCATACAAAATGTTTTCAAATATTGCCTCTCCCCATAGTACTATATGAATCTCCAAAACTTTCTTTTTATAGACCATGTTGTGTTTTAGTCATTCTTGTTTCAACTTCTTCTTTTCCATTGCTTTACATTTCTGAAGTCATTTCTTCAAATTTACCTTTCAATTGAATCATGTTGTCTTTAAGCATGTTTCATCTGATATTTGACTTTTTAAATTTCTTTTTTTTTTTTGGTACTGGAGATTGAACTCAGGGGTACTTGACCACTGAGTCACATCCCCAGCCCTATTTTGTGTTTATTTTTTATGTAGAGATAGGGTCTCACTGAGTTGCTCAGCGCCTCGCAGTTGCTGAGGCTGGCTCCGAACTCGCGATTGTCCTGTCTCAGCCTCCCAAAGTGCTGGGATTACAGGCATGTGCCACTGCGCCCGGCTGCTTTTAAAATTTCTAATTGCACTTATTTTATTTTTTGTTTTCAACCTTTTTAGGTTTTTAAAGTAATTTCATGACTCTCTTTTATTTGTTTAAATAATTGAGCAACTGTTTTATGTTTATCATCTTGTTTTAATGTATCTGTAGAGCAAATGGCAATTTTGTGGCCTATTTATGTTGCTGTATTTATTTTGTTTTGTTTTGTTCAAATTCTAGCTTATGAAAGTTTTTTTTAAGTTCATTGGCAACTCTGCTTAAATGTTTTTTTAAGTGTTCAGTGAAGCACTTTATTTTATTTTGGTACCAAGAATTGAACCTAGAAGTACTCAATACTGAGCCGCATTTCCAGCCCTTTTTATTTTTGTATTTTGAGACAGGGTCTTACTAAACTGCTTAGGGTTTCTCTAAGTAGCAGAGGCTGGTGCTGAACTTACTATCCTCCTGCCTCAGCCCCCTGAGCTGTTGCCATTAGAGGCCTGTACCACAATGCCTGGCCTAATAAGGTAGCATTTAAAATTGTTCTGCTAGGGGCTGGGGTTATGGCGCAGTGGTAGTGTGCTCGCCTAGTACACGGAGGCACTGGGTTGGATTCTCAGCACCACGTAAAAATAAAGACAGATATTCTGTCCACGAACAACTAAAAATTAAGTATAAAAAAATACATAAATAAGATTGTTCTGCTATTTTCAAGAAAAATTTTTTAGACCTTTTGTGTAGCTCATTGATGATAAAACTTCAAACATTTTTATCATTGAAATCATGAATTTAACTTCCAAATACATGATTTATGATGAAATTTCAGTTAAAAAAACTGATATATTTTGAATTTTTCAAATGGAGATCCATCTTCTCTGATGGTTTGATGCTGTACAAGTTTGCCATTCAAGATAATCTGCTTATTTTTTTATCCTGATTGCTAGATCCTTCAAAGGGCATTTTTAATTCATTGTCCAGCGCATGCCTCTATATTGTAGAGCACAGGTAAGACTCTTAAAGTCTCTCTAGCAGCCTTCTACAAGTTGTGATAGATTCAATGGCTTCCAGTTCCTAACATCTTTTATATACAATTTCCAGTGTGTCTCTTCTCTAATGAAAAAAGTCTTTCTACTAATTGAATTCTTCTTCTTCACGGTTTTTGGATATTAGGGATGGGCAAAAAAGTCAGTTCACTTGTTCGCTTTCACCAAATCTCCTTCAAAGCAAGAGAAATCCAATAATAGCACTTTTTCCTTCTGTGTACAAGAATCTTGAAAGGCAAGTTTCTACACAGATACTTGTTTTCAATATATTCAGCTGGCCCTTTCTTCTTCCCTTAGACAGACTGTTAAAATACATACTTTTCTGACCTGGTCTTCTAACAAACCAACTCAACTTTCACTCAGAAGAAGAATTCGGATTAAAAATATTAGAAGGCATTAGACTTATGTTTGGACTGCTACCTCTCCAAACATCTTCTCACTGAGGTATTTGCCAGATTATTCATTAATTTTCCTCTAAAATTAAACAGATATTTTGTAATAAGAATTCTGTTAGTTCCTTTTTAAAAAATTCTTTGTATAATGCTAAAAAGATTTATTTTTCATTCATTTACTTCTCAAGATTTTAATTTTGTTGACCACTTGGTTAAAAATAATTCTGCTCATCCAGCTGTTAATTCTAATTACTTTTCTTCTTCTTTTTTGTTTTGTAAATTAATCACTGAGTCTGCAGAAAAACAGAATGATTGATCCTTAGGATGTAATCAGCTCTACCCTTTCTTCTCTCCCAAGCTCATTTTCACCTGTTTGAGCCATCTGTGAGTTCAACTACAGTTGGGTTTATCATCACAGTTATGAGTTGATGTTATATGCAAATGAAATACATTTAGCTGAAGGAGATAGATTATTCTAAAAAGTTTTATGTAAGAAAATAACTCTACAAATATAAGAAGGGCAATGAAAGATTGAACTAAACAAGTCAATATGCCTAAATTTTAAACTTTCTTCTATGAAGAGGCAGTAGACATGACAGTTGAAAGCATTAACCCATAATGTCCAGGTCCAACACAATTTTTTACTACTCATAAAAAAATTAATAAGTTATTTAAGTTCTATTTCCTTGATTTTCTATCTATAAAGTGAGAATAATGTCTTCTACCTATTTAGTATGATTGTCATGATGATTATGTGGGAAAACTCTACATAAATATAACTATTCCTAGGGAATTGAATTTGTATTGAATTGAGTCCCTTAAAATCCATTAAAGGAAGTACAGTAACTAAATATAGGGAGTCAGTATGGAGTGAGATCCATCTGGCTTGGCTTACTGGCACCATAATGTGCGAGCAGACCTTGGGCAAGCCAGTCCATTAAATTCTTTGGCCTTCAATGATTTCTTCTGTAAAATAAGGTTAAAAGTATTACTCTTCTTGAATTATTTTCAACATTAGAAACAAAAGGAGAGTTAATGCTATTTAACCTAGCACAAAATAACCTAATAATTTTTATTTCTGATTACTTGTTACTATTATTGTTAGCAAGTGAGTGAACAGTGCATGAGTCTTAAGATAGCTTATCTTTAATCTTTTCCCATACCAAGGAGTCAAATAGGACTGGCAAAGGTTGGATTTTCATGATTTCTAGTATGAAGTGAAAACTTTTTTAAACACCCTATAAATTATTAAATAAAACAGTATCATACTCTTAATGGATTTCCTATTTATTTTTATGCTTTTTCTGTTTGTTCATTTTAAACTTCCAAAAAAACAAAACAAAACAACAACAACAACAAGAAAACAAGTGAGAAGGAAAGTAGGGGGAAAGGAGAGGATAGAAGACAAAATAAAAGGCAAAAATTCCAGTGATGTTCATTATACCACCTTTTACCATAAAAAGAATTTGGAAGCAATCTAAATATCCATTCATAGTGAACAGGAACAGATTACCCATATCAGAGTGCATAGTACAATCCCAGCCTACTTACATACTGTGATTGAGAGAATAATATCAATCCAATAATGATAATGTCCAACACTAACTGGAGCTTGATTTGGACTGGAGTTCTGTAGAGGGAAAGGAAGAAAGAAGAGAGGTCTCTTCTTTCTGACTCCTCATCAACTGCTGATAAGACTTTCTTTCAGGGAGTTTTCACAGATACTTGCATGATCCCTTGAACAGGCAAAGCCATCATTATTACAGACGGTGCTTTGGAAACTAATTTCTTAACATCTCTAATCTCTATCTTATTTTATCTAAGATCTCCTTGTTCCTTTGGTACCTCTATTGGAGACTCAAAAATGACCCCTTCATACTTATTTTTTATAGTTCATACTTGGGGACCAGTAAAAAAGTTACACATTTCTTGCTCAATGAACTTTCAGAGTCCCAAATAGTAACAACACAGCAGAAAGTCACTCCTTCTCTGTTCACTTTTCTTGTCACTTTAGCTCTTTAAGGCACAAATTGGGTACCAGTTCTCTGTGTTTTCAAGCCATATGGACTATATTACAAAGCGTTATAAGTGGTCACAGATGATCTTGGCCCTTTGTAATCTTGGCATTACGGACATTTTGTCTCAAAAATTCTTTGTTTTTAGGCAGTCTTCTGTATTACAGTAGATAGTGGTATCTCCAGTCTCTACCTATCAGATGCCAGTAGCACACCCTCAGTTGTAACAATAAAAATCTTTCCAAACTTTGCTAAATGTCCAATGGGTAGTAAAATTGCCTCCAAGTTAAGAACTACTGGGTTAGGAGCGTGTTGCTGTGTCCCAGGAAGAAAATTCAGTGAGACACAGCAGAGTAGTTCTAGATAAATAAATGTTTTTTTTTGTTGTTGTTTTTTTATCAACTATTGCTCTTCTGCTGCCTTCATCATTTATATCTTCCAGGGGAGGGTTTTAAAAGTCATGGCATATAATTATCTAATTACAACTGAAAGTCAGATGTGCTTCACAATCATTTAGGTACTGAGCTATTAGTGGAGGAAGGAAGAATATAGCATTATGTTATATACAATATACTTATGTTTATATGGCCTTGATAGACTACATTAAAAAATATTTTCTAGGGGGCTGGGATTGTAGCTCAGCGGTAGAGCGCTTGCCTCGCATGCGTGAGGCCCTGGATTGGATCCTCGCCACCACATACAAAGCAATGAAATAAAGACATTGTATCCATCTATTTAAAAAAAAAAATTTTTCTTTAAAAAACAAAAATAAATTTTCTAAAAAGAATAACAGCCACATTACTGACATAGAAAGGTGCATAAAACATAAATAATCAGAGATTAAACATTAATTATGATCCACTTTTTATTTATATTTTAACTGACAAAATTAAATATATATGATGTTTTTATATTACATTGTAGCATGGCTAAAGCATTACTTAACATGTGTATTATCTCACATACATATCAACTTTTTGTGGTGCCAACATTTTAAATCTCGTTTCTTGGGCTGAGGCTCTGACACAGTGGTAGAGCGTGTGCCTGGCCTGCATAAGGTCCTGTGTTTGATCTCCTGAAGTAAAACATCTACTTTTCTTAAGAATTTTCAAGTACATGTTTGCTTTTGTCATTTTTCATTTTTAACAGACATAATAATTTTATTTATGGGGTACAGCATGATACTTTAATACATTTCTGTGATGTATAATGGTGAGATCAGAGTAATTCATATATCTATCACCTCAAACATTATCATTTCTGTGTGATGTGAACATTCAAACTCCTCTTTACTAGATGCTGGGCATGGTAGCATGTGCTTATATAATCCCAGCGGTTCAGGAGGCTGAGGCAGGAGGATTGTGAGTTTAAAGCCAGCCGCAACAATTTAGCAAGGTCCTAAGAAACTCAATGAGACGCTGTCTGTAAATTAAAAAATATATATTTGAAATATAAAATTAAATGTTGTCATCCACTGTGCTATATAGAACATTAGAAGTTAGTCTTCCTATCCCCTTTCACCCCTGTATCCATTAACTATCTTTTCTCTAGCTCATCTTACTTTTCCCACCATTCTCAGGCACTAGTAACCACTATGCTAATTTCTAATTCTATCATATCAACTTTTTCAGCTTCCACATATAAGTGAAAACATGCACTATTTGCATTTTCTTTGCATCAGATGTCCACTCTTTTTTCCTTTTCTTTCTTTCTTTTTTTTTTGGACAAGGGACTGAACTCAGGGGTACTTAATCACTGATCCACATCCCCCCAGCCTTTTTCTGTATTTTATTTAGAGACAGAGTCTCGCTGAGTTGCTTGGGGCCTCACTAAGTTGTTGAAGCTGGCTTTGAACTCACGATCCTCCTGCCTCAGCTTCCCAAGATACTAAGATTATCAGCTTGTGCTACTGTGCCCAGCCCAGATGTCCACTTTTGATCCAGCCAGAATGCTTAGAGAAGTTGTAGTGTTAGTACTGCAAAGCATTGCTTCCTGGGTTGGTATTGACAATCTCTCTGCCAATTTCCTGAAAAAGGCAAGGGATATTTTTCAGGCAATCACTGAAAACTTTAGTAAAAGATCAAGTAAAAAACTTTATGACTAGTGCTAAAGTAAACATTTCTCCAAGATTTCATGTTAGTCAGAATATGTATTTTTCAATTTTTAGTCTTTAAAACAAAGATAACCCCTATGAATTTAACGACAAGTCCCATTCTATTTCTTTGTATTCTCATCTTTGGCTCTAGAACAACTACTCATTCAAAGGCATTTCTTTAAGTTCTGGATATTTCACCTTCCATTGTCAGTGATGCTGATTTATAGAGAAGGAATTAAAGATAATGAAGTCGTGTTGTAAATGCACAAAAAAATCAATATTTGCCAAATGGGAGAGAAAGAAATCAATAGATAGAGGCATGTTATTGTCAAACTTCTAAAAGTATTTTACCAACTGTAGTGAGTGGATGAAATCTGTAAACATATATTAGCTCCATTGTCCTTTAGTATATTAGACTATGGTGCTAGAAAAAAAAAAACAAACATAAAACATTGTTAATGCATACTAAAGAGATTAGGGTAAAGCAAATACAAACTAAAAAGTCCCAAATGTGGTGTTGAAACAATGCTTTGTAAAGATTAACAGCTCTCCCATACTAGATCTATTTGTTAGTTCTTTCATGTTGAGGGATGTAATTATTTTATCTTAGTTCTTGATTTCTGAGATAAGCACATTTTTATACAGATATTTGATGACCTTTTCTTCCATAGGAAGCACTTTGAGTCAAGACATAAGATGACATAGTGACTCGTAACAGATACAGACCCTCCAAGAAGAAGCTGATATATTTTCAGCAACACATCCGTCAATTTCATCTTATGTAGTTTTTTTTTTTTTTAAGAAAAATGAGATTTGGGTGAAAAAATATGTGGATAAGGAAGTACCATCAAAAGGATCAATCTTTCCTGACATTTGTATTATAAATTAACTTTGCTCTACAAGGTTTGAAGATTATTATAAATTAACTTTGCTCTACAAGTTTTGAAGATTAATATTTACTGAGATAATTTCCCTGATTTTTATATACAACAAAAGTGCCTGTATCCAATTCCTAATACTAATACTGGTTAGCATTTTACAGCATTTCCTATTTTTCAAGTAAATTTTGCAAACACTTGGTTTGAGCCTTACAACAGCCCTGTGATATAAGTGAAGAAATATTAACCCTGTGTAATTAATTCATTAATTAATTTTAAAATTATTTTTTGGTGCATTATAATTATACATTATAATGGGATTCATTTCTATGTAGACGTAGATGCACATACACAATATTTGTTCTGTTTTATAAATGAGGAACTGGTGACACAAAAAGAACTAACTGGCATAGCCAAAGCCTACAAAATAAGTTGGAGATTGGAATTCCACTTACTGATTTCCTTAAGACTGCTTTTCCTCCTCTTTCATACATAGGTAGGAATAACTATACTGCATGCATATGGGAAAACAAAAATGATTCAAATAAAACTCACCATTGTACTGATATCTATAGTATTGTTCTTTTTTTTTTTTTTTTTTTTTTGGTACTGGGGATTGAACTCAGGGGTACTCGACCACTGAGCCACATCCCCAGCTCTATTTTGTGTTTTATGTAGAGACAGGGTCTCACTGAGTTGCTTAGCACCTTGCTGAGGCTGGCTTTGAACTCGCGATTCTCCTGTCTCAGCCTCCCTAAGTGCTGGGATTACAGGCTTGAGTCCGGCTTAGTATTGTTCCTTTATTGTATTTTCCAAGGTAATATTTATGCCCACATAAAGAAATAATGTTAATATGTTCATAAAATTTCAAAAGGTGCCACATACCTCCTAAGTCTAGTCTTTTGGATCATTAGTAGAACAGAATGCTTGAATGCCACAGGAATAATCATAGTAAAGAGCAATATATACAGCAAATTTACCATGTCTCTAATATTGTAATGTTTATGCTGTCTCTGGACATGTAATGAACAGTAAAAAATAATGACTAAACATTGCAAAAACTAACAGGAGTTACAGAGTTAAATACTTGACCTTAGATAACAAAATGGGTTTGACTTTTATAGTTAGAGAGGTGTAGTTTATGCTTCTAAAGACATTGCCGAATCTTAAAAACAAAAATAACAGTTCAATTGCATAGAAAAGTATTTGAAGACCATTTAGTTTCAGGTTTATATTGAAAAAAAAAAAAACCCTTGTATAACCAATGCTTTAGTTTTGTAAAGCATTAATCTAGGATAGCAAGTTCAAGTACTCCTTTAAAAATAGAGACAGAATAATGTGTTAGTTTCAAGAGTGAAATCTGAAACAGCCTGTTCAGGTAGACTCCAGAATGAGATCAGATCTGCTCCAAATCCAAAGTGCTCTCTCTCTTGTCTCCCTTGAAGAGTGAGAATTTTGTGAAGAAACAGTTGAAGTGTGATTGAAAAAAATGTTTGCATTTGCAGAAAATTTCCATTGATATTTTCCTATCTTTTTATAAACACAAATGTGTTATGAATCAATGTCATGTTTTCTATATGTACCTTAAAACACTGTTATGTTATAGTTCAAGATCTTCAGTTGTATTATTCAATTTCCTTTAATAAAAAATGTTTATTGGGTGTTTTAATTACTTTCCTAATTCATTAATGGTATTTTTTCACATTTTACATCAAAGACATTTCCCTTATTCTCACTCTAATTAACTCCCAATATCTGTAACTTTCGATGACTTTGTGCCTCAACAACATTAGCACTGTTTAGTGCTATATAACCCAAGAAATTAAAAACAGCATGTTATATGGTTTTAGGAGGCTTTCATGTACACAGATAGATCAATCGTGAAGGAGACAGGGAAATGGTAACCTAGAAGAAAATGGCCCAGACAGTGGAAAAAATACCAGGGTGGATATGTGCTTAAATTGTTTAAGAAACAGTATGGATGTGCCCAGGGCTGAGTGAATAAAGACTATAGCAGAAGGAAGAAAATTCACCAGCCCATTCAGTTTGGCTCTGAGTGAGATGGGAAGTGTTTGAAGAAATTTGAGAAGAAGAGAAGCTTAACCTGTTTTGTGCTTTAAATAATCATTTTTGACAATATTATTGGCAAGAGGGTAGGAGAATAGAAAAGTAATCACTGTCCAAAAATGAGAGAAAGCCAGTAGAAAAGATAAATGTGTATTTCTCTTTAGCCATATCCAGCTGCCCAGGTGTAGACTCAGAGCAGGTAAAGGGCTAAATTAGGTAGATTTTTTTTGCCATATATTATTATGAAGGAATAGAATACCAAGAAACCTGACCATGCAACTCATGGTTATAATTATGGTCTATTTAAACCAAGCATGGACAGAAATTAAGGCATGAAATAAACAAGTGGTAGCAAAAAGTTGGTATGATTGATGGATTGTAGGTCTTCATTTAGGCAAGATATTGCTCAATATAAGCTTCTAGAAGGAGTAATCTGAAAAAGCAAGTAATTTGTAATTGCCAGTTTCTCATTTAAGAAAATTTGATGTAACTTCTAAAACTTGGCATTGGCCATTCCATTCTGGAGGGCAGAGGTGGGGGAGGCAGAAATTTATCCAACCAGTTTCAAGTTATTCCAGTTTTCTCTCTTTCAACAGGTTTTGCTAACTGACCTTCCTGCCAGTAAAGTAACTCATTTAAATAAGCATATAGCTTAGTAAAATATCTAGGAGGAGGGAATGAAGCGGCAGCACACTTAATAGTAACACCAAACAGTTTCTTTATGCATGTAAACCTTCTGAAACCAATTAAACTTTCTTCCATATTCAGTCCAGAAAGTCTCAAAAATCAATCAAAAGGTAGAATAAATGGTTACAAAGTCTTATGATCCAACATTTCTTTGTAATAAGATACCAAGAGAGGAACTTAATGTGCACTAATGTTTCCTAGCCATTCCAAACACACACATACTTTGCAGTATGCAAATTTAAATTCTGCTTCATTTACATTTGATGCCATAGTTTGGATGTTCAATGTCCCCCAAAGGTCCATGTATTATAGGCTTTGTCCCCAGGGTAGTGCTGTGAAATTTTAGGGAGGCAGTGCCTAGTGGGAGGTCCTCAGGTCACTGGTGTGTGCCCTTAAAGGGGATTGTGGGGACCCCCCATCCCTTTTATTTCCTCTTTGCTTCCTGGCTATTGGGATGAGGGGTTTTGTTCTACTATGTGCTCTCACTGTAATATGCTGCCTCACTACAGACCCAAAGGAATGAGGTCAACTGATTACAGACTGAAAACTCCAAAACTATGAGCCAAAATAAACCTTGTCTTTTACAGGTTAATTATCTCAAGTTATTTTATTATAGTGACAGAAAACTGACTAGCATAATTAATATGCTAATAAACAAATTAGTACTGGAAATTCCTTTTCAGAATCTCTATCTCCTTATTGAAGTGATCTTTTACTTCCTGTATTTGCCTGTGTATCTCTTTATTGAGATGATCTTTTGCTGACTGGGCTTGCTCTCATATCATTCTTTAAGTCGCAGAACATTTTAATTATGTACATCCTGAACTCCTGTTCTGTCATTTCTTCTGTTGTACTGACCATGGATTCTAATAATGTAGTATCTTGGTTTGTTTGAGGCACTTTCTTCCCTTGTTTTTTCATAATGTTTGTGTGTCTTTCCTTCTAGCTCTGCTGATCCAAGTTGTTACAGTTTTTACTCCTATGTTATAGTTTCCCTGCAGGGTTTCAATACCTCTCCTTTAAAGAGGAGAGCAATATTGATTGATCTCAATACAAACAATATATAGTTTCAAACCAAGTAGCTCCCAATAGCTCCCAAATACATTTACAGTTTAGTCACAATATACAACAATTTTGAGTCCCTTTAACATCTATTTTGTAAACAATAGGTTTGCACAAGGGGCTATAGTTTCTGTTGGTGGGGTAGCAAAACTTGAGGGTGGGGTGTAGGATAGAATGTTGGGGTAGTAGGAAGTGATGATATGGTTATTAGATCTTAGAAAGCATGAAAAAGGAATCCAAGAGAAGTTGGCTATTAATAGAAAGAGTGAAAGAGAGTTGGGGAAGACAAGTAAGGAGGAAGAAAAGAGAGTACAGCTAGCGAGGAGACATAATAGTAAGAATAATAAAACATATGCAAGTAGGAGTTACAAGACTATATAATACCACTCTAGTATACTGTTCAGAAATCCCAGTCTACCATATCCTACTGTATAACAAATACTTGGTTTCACAACTGTTGGGGATTAGAAGGTGGGAAAAGAACGAGAGAGAAAAGAGGAAAGGAAAAAGAAAAGAAAGGAAAGAAGAAAAGAGCAAAGAAATAAAACAAAAAGATTAAACAAGAGGAATATTAGGAGAAAATGATAAAGGATAAAATAAAAAATAAGAATAAAAAAATAAAAATATATAAAAAGTCTCAATGTAAATAAACAGATCTGCTTCCTTTCACCTCCAGTAGGTGGCGTGGTCTGTTGCTTACTGGAATTTCCCCGCTGGGTGGAGAATGTCCTGGGTGTGGGTCTCACAAGGAAGCCATCTGCTACAGCAGCAGGGTGAAGGTCTGGACCGCTGGTGGTCTTGGAGGCAATGGAGACGCTGTTTCACGGTGTGCTGTGTTGAAGTCAAAGTTTGTCCCCAGATGCTGTCTGGTGTCCCCTGGTGCAGGAAGTTCTGCTGTGTTAGATGGAGATTCACAAAGAACAGTAGCCAGGGGTCCTACACGGGAGACGTTTGTCCACAGAAGAAACTGCTAGGGGTCCTGCATGGTTGGGTGGGCGCTGGAGCCAGGTACCCCCGTGTAGAAGCAGGCCCTACCCACCCGGGGCAAATCCTGGGCTCGAGCCCTGGACTGGGGCCCCGCGCCACAGCTGTGTTCCGCCGCTCGCTGCTGAAGTCACGCTGCTTGTGGCAATTGCTGCTGCCTGGTGGCCCTACGTACACGCGAG
The DNA here is from genome assembly GCA_028644305.1 of Xerus rutilus. NCBI lineage: Eukaryota > Metazoa > Chordata > Mammalia > Rodentia > Sciuridae > Xerus > Xerus rutilus. Next base: position 42,684,092 of record CM053411.1, on the reverse strand, counting down.
CAAGTGAAATTCCTGCAGGGGATAATGAGCTGTAGGATGATGTCAAGAAGCTGGCTGGGAGACAGCGTTTCCACTGCTTCAAGTTCCGGTCCTGGAGAGACTAGCACAGAGGAGTCTGCCTAGGCCGCCATCTTGGAACCAAATCCGGAATCCAAAATTTATAGCAACAGAGTACAGTGTAGTGATGGCCAGGGCTGGATGATGGTGCGGTATGAAAGAAAGTAGATGTGCTCATAAAGGGCAACATGAGGGAACCTTAGTTTTGATAAAAAGGTCCTGTATCTGGATTCTACTGATGTCGACATCCTGGTTGTGATACTGCACTTCAGTGTTTCACAGTGTTGCCATTTAGAAGGAAGAGATTAAAAGGTACATGGAATCTCTATGTACTATTTCCTACAGTGTTGTGTGAATGTTAAACTTTTCTCAAAAAGTTTAATGAAAACAGTAAATGGATATGAAAATACACATCATGTTGAACTAACCAAAAGTAAGTTGCATCATTATATTAATGTCAGAAAGTAAACTTTAGGGCAAAAAAAAAAAAATGTTATCATGGACACAGAATGTCCAGCATAAATATATGGTGAATGGATTCCAATCACTAAAAGGACACATATTTCTGTTTTAGTCAACTTTTTTTTTGCTTCTGTGACTAAGAGATCTGACCAGCACACTGTAGAGAAAGGAAAGTTTATTTAGGGGCTCACTAGTTCCAGAGATCTCAGTTCATAGAAGGTAGGCTCCATTCCTCAGGGCTCAAAGTGAGGCTGAACATCATGGTGGAAAAGTGTGACAGAGGGAAGTGGCTCACATGATGACCAGACAGCAGAACTAGACTCCATTTGCCAAATACAAATATATATCCCAAAGCCACACCCTCATGCCCTCTTCCTCCAGCCAAACCCTACCTGCCTCCTATTACCACTCAATTAATTCCATGAGGTGATTAGTTCACTGATTGGGTTACTGCTTTTGAAACCCAATCATTTCTCCTCTAAACCTTCTCACATTATCTCATACATGAGCTTTTGGGGGACTTTTCACATCTAAACCACAGCAAAATCTAAATGTTTATGTGCCTAATAACAGAATTCGCATATACATGGAGTTAAAAAACTGTTAAAAATGAAAAGATAAATAAACATATCCTAAATTATAGTTAGAGATTTCAGTAATCTCTCAATAATTAATAGAATATATAAAAAATCAGTAGGATTGTAAAAATATTTAGTCAACACTATCAAAGGACATACCTCATTGGCATTTATAGAATATGTCTTCCAATAACAGTAGAATACAGATTATTTTTATTTTCTTTTCAAGTGTCTACATAACATTAATCAAGACAGAACATCTTCCTGGACATAAAACAAGTCTATGCAAATTTAAAGTATTCAAATAATATAAAATAATTAGAAATCAATAAAAGAAAGATATCTGGAAGATCTGTAAATATTTAGAAGCTAAATAACAAACTTTTAAGTATCCTATGGTTTAAGACAAAATCAAACTACAATTATGAACTATTTTGAGCTAAATGTTAATACTGGCATAAAGTATTGTATTGGCATAAAGATAGACAAACAGATCAATAGAACAGACTAGATCATCCAGATTTACAGCTACACATATAAAGACAACTGATTTATGACACAGATCAAAATAATTCAGTTAAAATGGGATTCTGTTTTCAACAAATATTGCCAGATCATTTATCTATAAGCATAATACCTCATACCATTGATTAAAATAAATTAAAATGAAACATAGATCTAAATTTAAAATCTAACATTAGAAAACATCTAAAAGGAAACATAGGAAAATAAACTTTGTAACCTTAAAGCAGGTAAGTTTTTTTATATTATGCCCTATATGTGATTTATAGAACAAATCAAGCAACTCTCTTCAACCAAATAGAAGATTCATTTCCAGATAGGCTTAAGAGAATAAAGAGCAAGCTACAAAGTGAGAGAAAATATTTCCAGTGCATATATCTGGTAAAGGGATAATATCTAGAATAAGACGTGGTAGCTACCAAATTGGACAGTGAGGGCTCCTCCTCTCTCACTCAGTCCTCCTTCAGCCAACTTGCTGGCATCTAGGACTGTGTTCCTTGCCTGTCACCTGAGGAAGTAGACTTGGTCAGGCCCCCACACACCCTCCCTCCGCTGGGAGAAAAGGCAAAAAGCCAGGAATATCTAGCTGAGGAATGTGGTGGAAATATAAACGGATCATATGTTGAAGACATGCAAATTGTGTGGATTAGGAATCCTCAAAGATAAATTCCTTTCCTTTTTGAAAAGTTAATTATGTTTCTCATTATAAAATCATACTTAAAACACTATCACTAAAGTGTCGGATACCAATTTTGGGACACGCTTCATTCTAAATGATTTTTGTCTTGTGATAACACATTTTATTCTGACAACAACCTAATTAGGTTAATATCATCGTTATCTTCACTTTAAAAATGATAAAGACAGTGCTTATTAATGAGCACCAAATTACAGAATGGGGATTTGAACCCTTGTTTTCAACATAATCTGATTCTGCATAGTATATTGTTAAGCAGAGCCCTGGGAATGAAGACAATAATAAATGAATAAATGAGGGAACAAAAATTAGTAAATGAGAATACTTTTTTAAAACTTTAAAGTTTTATATTTAATATTTTAAAAAATAACATTGTACATAAATTTAAAAAAACTCATTATATAACATTTTGTCATTACTAACAGAGAAATAAGATTAAAATGATGTCCAGATAATTTATAGTAATAATTCTATTTTGTGGCAACTTTATAATATATATTTTTCAGAATATAAGATGTACACACACTTAAATCAAGCATTTGTATTGTTATTATAATACCAGTGAAGTACTTTGCATTGTTATTATCGTATCTATAGTTTATGTGCCAAAATCTGTGAGACAGGATGAGTACTAAATTGGACCTAGGTTTGTGCTATTTGTTTTGGAAATAAAGGGCTGAAGAAGTGTTATTTCAGATGATATCATTGGGAAGAAACCAGGATTAGACATCGGGATTCTGAATGGAAAAGTTATGTCCCAGACCATATTAACTTATTCCTTCAACATGTCTTTGTTGAGTGCCTACAATACTCTAGGTCCTGGGAGACAGCAATGAATACAAAGGGGAGTCCATTCCTACAGGGCCCTCTTACCTCTACTAGTACCTAAAGGGATATGTTACCTCTACTTTTCCTGGGCAAGCTCACAATCTTTATTAGTAGAGAAAGATGGAAAAAGAAAAGAAAAGAAAAGGAGCACTTAACAAAAATTTAACCACTATCTGTTCATAACCCATCAATTAAAAAATTAAGCATTGAATACAAGCACAGACTCACTAGAGGAGGATAAGTAGCTTTTCTAAGGTCTCTCATGTGGTCCGTGGACAGGAGCAAAGGAGATTGGCTTCTTGACTCCAAGATCATTTTTTTTGATTGACAGATTACACTATTATTTTAGCACAAGTTGAAAGATTTTTAAAATTATTTTTTATAATCACCATTTCACACCTGGTTCCTTAATAGTAAGAGTTATAAGAGGAAAAAATCTAATGCTAACAAATACTACTAAGCATTGTACAGACGATGATTATTATTAATGCAATTTCACATTGCCAAGATCTTCAAAAGCAAGCAACCAGGACATTCAGAATGAAGACTGACCAATTATTCAATATTTACAATTGATCAAAGTTAATTGGATAGAAATTTTCTCATCAACATATTTTCCTTCTTTCTTCAGAGCAAGTAATATTTTTAAGAAGCAGAGTTATGGTGAACTGGGAATATTGGAATGAAACAAGGCCTTGAAATGAAAAAAGGAAACACACAGCTGAACTCAAAAGTGAAGCTGTCCTGCCAGGTGAGGATTCCTTGGACACAGCTAAAGGAGATGGTGGGGCTTCAGGAGTGGAGTGCTCAGTCTCAGACATGCCTTTTTCCTTCACCCTCCCCTCTTTTCCAGTCCCTTCCACTGAGCAGTCTGAAGTGGCTTTCTTATCAAACTGGTCATCATTCGTTTGGAGCTGTCTAAAGACCAGATTTTCTACTTTTTGAGCACCTTTGAAAATAAATTTTTAATTTTACATATTTATAGGTTATAGTATGATAATTTAATACATGCATACAATGTGTACTGATGAAATCAAGAGAATTAACACTAAATTAAATGTAAAGATAGGTGAAAGAAAAAAATTGGAAAGTTAGGTTCTAAGAAAATGCAAGGACATTTAACCCATGACTTAAAGTAATTTGACTTTTGAATTGTGTTGGGGGGACAATGCCAAAATATGATATAGAATTCAATGTCTATGACTTTAATGTGTATTTAAATGAAAACAAAAGGTTATAATCTATTCATATTTGCTTTTGTTCTTCCAGTGGGTATCCTACATGGATAACAGGTATAGGTGGATTTCTCTTCTGATTTTATAAACACATATTTTAATATTGTTCCATTGGTTATTCTGGATAGAGAATAATTTTTTGCTCATATTTTTAGATTCTTTTATTTTCTTTCTTTTTTAATTAGTTCTAATCAGTTATGCATGACAGCAGAAAGCTTTTCAATTCATTGTACAAAATTGGGGCAGAATTATTGATTTCTCTCATTGTACATGAAGTAGAGTCACCATTAGTGCAATCATACATATATGTAGGATAATGATATCTGTCTCCTTCCACCATCTTTCCTACTTCCATGCCCCCTCCACCTCTACCCTTTGCCCCACCCACATTATGGATTAGCATCCACTTATCAGAGAAAACATTCAGCTCCTGGTTTTTGGTGATTGCTTTATTTTGCTTAGCATCATATTCTCTAATTCCATCCATTTACCTGCAAATGCCATAATTTTATTCTCTTTTAAGGCTGAGTAATATTCCATTGTGTATATATACCACAGTTTCTTTATCTATTCATCTATTGAAGGGCATCTAGTTTGCTTCCACAGTTTAGCTATTGTAAATTGAACTGCTCCAAACATTGAAGTAGCTGCTTCACTGTATTATGCTGATTTAAGTCCTTTGAATATAGACAGAGGAGTGGGATTGCTGGGTCAAATGGCGGTTCTATTCCAAGTTTTCTAAGCAATCTCCATATTGCTTTCCAGTTTGGTTGCACCAATTTGCAGTGCCACCAGCAATGTATGAGTGTGCCTTTTCCTCCACATCCTTGTCAATACATATTGTTGTTTGTGTTCTTGATAATTGCCATTCTGACTGACATGAGGTGAAATCTTAGAGTAGTTTTAATTTGCATTTATCTAATTGTAGAGATGTTGAACATTTTTTCATATGTCTGTTGATCAATTGTATATCTTCTTCTGAGAAGTGTCTATTCAGCTCCTTAGCCCATATAATGATTGGGTTGTTTGTTTTTTCAGTTCTTCATATATCCTGGAGATTAGTGCTCTATCTGACATGCACGTGGCAAAAATTTGGTCCCAAAATGTAGGCTCTTTCTTCACCTTATTGATTGTTTCTTTTGCTGAGAAGAAGCTTTTTAGTTTGAACCCATCCCATTTATTGATTCTGTACTTTAGGAGCATTATTAAAAAAGTTGGTGCCTAATCCAGTAAGATGAAGATATGGGCCTACTTTTTCCTCTATTAGATGCAGGGTCTTTGGTGTAATTCCTAGGTCTTTGATCCACTTCGTAGTTGAGTTTTGTGCATGGTGAGAGAAAGGGGTTTAGTTTCATTTTACTGCATATGGATTTCCAGTTTTCCCAGCACCATTTGTTGAAGAGGCTGTCTTTTCTCCAGTGTATGGTTTTGGTGCCTTTGTCTAGTATGAGATAACTGTACTTATGTAGGTTTGTCTCTGTGTCTTCTGTTCTATACCATTGGTCTATGTGTCTATTTTGGTGCCAATACTATGTTGCTTTTGTTACCATAGTTCTGTATTATAGTTTAAGGCCTGGTATTGTGATGTCTACTGCTTCGATCTTCTTGATAAGGATTGCTTTGGCTATTCTGGTTCTCTTATTTTTCCAAATGAATTTCATGATTGCCTTTTCTATTTGTATAAGGAATAACTTTGGAATTTTAATTGGAATTGCATTGAATCTGTATAATGCTTTGAGTAGTATGGCAATTTTGACAATATTGATTCTGCCTATCCAAAAGCATGGGAGATCTTTCCATCTTCTAAGATCTTTTTCAATTATTTTCTTTAGTGTCCTATAGTTTTCATTGTAGAGGTCTTTCACTTCTCTTGTTAGATTGATTCCCAAGAATTATTTTTTTTGAGGCCTTATGAATGGGGTATTTTTCCTAATTTCTCTTTCAGAGGATTCATCACTGATGTATAGAAATGCATTTGATTTATGGGTATTTATTTATACCCAGTTACTTTGCTGAATTCATTTATTAATTCTAGATGTTTTCTAGTAGAATTTTTTTGTATCTTCTAAGTATAGAATCATGTCATTGGCAAATAATGATAGTTTGAGTTTCTTTTCCTATTTATATCCTTGTAATTTCTTTTGTCTAATTGCTCTAGCTAGAGTTTCAAGGACTCTGTTGAATAGAAGTGGTGAAAGAGGGAATCCCTGTCTTGTTCCAGGTCTTAAAGGGAATGCTTCTAAGTTTTCTCCGTTTATAATGATGTTGGCCTTGGGTTTAACATAGATAGCTTTTACAATGTTGGGTTGTGTTTCTACTATGCCTAGTTTTTCTAGTGTTTTGAACATGAAAGGGTGCTGTATTTTGTGAAATGCTTTTTCTACATTGATTGATATAATCCTATGATTCTTATCTTTAAGTCTGTTGATGTGGTGAATTACATTTATTGATCTCTGTATGTTGAACTAAACTTGCGTCCCTGGAATGAACTCTACATGACCATGGTACACTATTTTTAAAATATGTTATATATGCAATTTGCCAGAATTCTATTGAGAATTTTTGCATCTTTGTTCATCAGGTATATTGGTCTGAAATTTTCTTTCCTTGATGTGTCTCTGCCTGGTTTTGGTATCAGGATGATAGTAGCCTCATGGAAAGAGTGTGAAAGTGTTCCTTTTTTTTCTATTTCATTAAAAAATTTGAGGAGTATTGGGATTAATTCTTCTTTAAAGGTCTTGTAGAACTTGGCTGTGAATCCATCTGGTCCCAGGCTTTTCTTGGCTGGTAGGCTTTTGATAGTGTCTTCTATTTCCTTGCTTGAAATTGATCTATTTAAATTGTGTACGTCCTCTTGACTCAGTGTGTGTTGATCACATACCTCTACAAATTTGTCGGTGTCTTCAAGGTTTTCTATTTTACTGGAGTATAAATTTTCAAAATAGTTTCTAATTGTCTCCTGTATTTCAGTAGTGTTTGTCATGATATTTCCTTTTTCATCATGAATTTTAGTAATTTGAGTTTCCTTTCTCCTTCTTTTTATTAAGATGGCTAAGAGTTTGTCAACTTTATTTATTTTTCATAAAACCAGCTTTTTGTTTTCTCAATTTTTTGAATTGCTTCATTTGCTTCAATTTCATTGATTTCTACCCTGATGTTAATTATTTCCTGTCTTCTACTACTTTTGGAGTTGGTTTGTTTTTCTTTATCTAGGGCTTTGAGAGGTAATGTTAGGTCATTTGTTGATTTTTTCTCCTTTTAATGAATGAACTTAATGAAATAAGCTTTCTTCTTAGCAGTGCCTTCATAGTGTCCCAGAGATTTTAATATGTTGCATTGGAGTTCTTGTTTATCTCTCAGAATTTCTTTATCTCCTCTCTGATGTCTTCTGTTATCCATGTGTCATTCAATAGCATATTATTTAGTTTCCAGGTGTTGGAGTAGCTTCTATTTTTTATTGTATCATTGATTTTTAATTTCATTCCATTATGTTCAGATAGAATGCAGGGTAGTATCTCTATTTTTTTGTATTTGCTAAGACTTGCTTTGTGGCATATTATGTGGTTTATTTTGTAGAAGGATCCATGTATTTCTGAGAAAAAAATATATTTGCTCATTGATGAATAGAATGTACTATATATGGCTGTTAAGTCTAAATTATTGACTATTTTATTGAGTTCTATAGTTTCCTTTTTTAGTTTTTATTTGGAAGATCTATCCAGTGGCAAGAGAGGTATGTTAAAGTCACCCAGTATTATTGCATTGTGGTCTATTTGATTCTTATAGTTGAAAAGGGTTTGTTTGATATACATAGATGCTCCATTGTTTGGAGCATAGATATTTATGATTGTTATGTCTTGTTGATGTATAATCCCCTTCAGCAGTATGAGATGTCTTTCTTTATTCCTTTTCACTAACTTTGGTTTGAAGTCTACTTTATCTGATATGAATGTGGAAACTCTTGCTTGTATACTTGGTCCATGTGAGTGATATGTTTTTTCTCACCTTTCTGGATAAGGCATAATTTTAAGTACCAATTTAATTCATGGCTTACTTTTAACCCAGACTCTTCATTTTTTCCATTTGAAATTAATGAATCTTTGTTTAGAAAAGAAAAGACTTTTTGTAACTGGGATGTCATTTTGAGTCTGGAATTTGTAAAATAATGATTTTGGAAATTTTAAAAAATAATGTGTATTTCTAAAATTAATTAAAATTTTTTATCTTAGTCAGTCTGCACTTATAGGAGAATTATTTAGCTATACTGATAATAGATGAAAAATTCAAAATTCACTGTAGTTTGTTATCCATTTGTTTTTGTCAAATCATTTTAACTATCTCTAGATACAAGTTGTAGAGAAAGTTAATAAACACTGACAGTTCTCTGGTTTGATTTTGATGCTAACATGAAAAGCACCAAACTTTAAAGGATGAATTTTGCCCCAAATTAAAAGAGAAATGATTTACATTTTTTTCTTTTTGTTGTTGTTGTTATTTTTTTTTTCATTGTGAATTATTCGGGGTGGAGGTTAAAGTAATGGATATAGGAAAAATAGGGAAGAGATGGGAAAAAAATAAAAAGGAGGAAAGGGAGAAGGAAAGAAGGAGAAGGAATGGATTCCAAAGGCCTCCCTGCCTTCCCTGCATGTCTAGTATAGAAATTGCTGAATGAATAAGTCTGCTGGAGATGGATGCAATCACCCACTTTCTGTGCTGATTCCCTGCAGGGTGACTCCCTTGAAGCAATGGTAGAAGTGTTGGTAGCACCTCAACATCTTGCTTTGAAAGGGAGTGAGGAAGGGGAAAGGAAGAACTGGAATTAGAGTACTCAATTGCCATCACTAAATGAATTCAGAGTGAGGAAATTTCTTCTGTTTCCTACTCTTGCTAACAAGTCAGCCTAGTCTACCCGCAGCTCCCCTCCAGAAACAAGAATCTGTAGAACGGAATTTACAGAAGAGGTTGGACTGAAAACTAGAGTGGCAACAAGAGTTGACTAAATTTAAAACTCTTGCTTCCTAAGAGATACAGATGGCAAGCTTGTTATAGTTAGCTCATCACTGGAGGTTTTTAAATAGCCCTGGTTGAGAATCAACGTAGAAACGTGTAGCCATTAAAATGCAGTAAATCTCTTCAACACAATAAATATGCAGTAGGCAAGATCTATAATAGATGGCTTCACACTCAGCTTTAACAATAGGCTCAAAAAAGTTTGATTTTAATTGAGGTTTCGGGGAATTGTATATTCAATTTGTGTTTGCATGAAACACATGGAAAAAATAACAGAAATTGTATAAAAATAAGGGCTTTTCCTTATTATGATCCTAACTTATTCTTTGGAAAGTTAAAAATATGTTTAATGAAGTACTGATTTTAGATTCCTTTGCAAAAAAAATAAACCTAATAGGGGAAAATTTAAAAAAAAATTAAACCAACATGTGTACAAGATGAAATGATACCAACTGCATCTGTGTGTGTATGTGTGGGTATGTGTTTCTTTTGCCAATAATAATAATCATTACCTAGAAAGACTTGTTACAATAAACATGTTTCTTGAGAGGGTTAACATTGGTCTAATTCCGTTTCAATGTGTCATTGTTTCTCTATGCTCTGAGCAAAGTGTGGCTTTCTGAGAAGGCACTGAACTGTGAAGGTTTGGTGAGAAAACGCTGAACCGGCACATCCCAGCCTGACTGCCTCTGGTGAGTCATCTTTACCTGGTGCTGTAGTGGCTTTCTGAAAGCCCAACTGGTGCTCTTCTCCTGTTGGCATAACTATATTTAGACTGCATAGCTAGAGCGCTCAGGGCTCTCGGGTGATATTTTTAAATTTGTCATCACTCTAGACACTCTCTCCCTCCCTCTCCAACTGCTTCAGCATCCCCCATACTTTCACAGATCCAGATGGAAAAGAATCAAGTGAAATCACATTCCAAAGGAACCTGTGATGCCAGTCTCCTCCAGAATGTTAAACTCTGGGCTTAGAAGCCGGCTAATCGTTCCCTTGGCTCTTGTGCTTAGTGAGGGTTGAATTCTCACAGCTCCGTGATGATGTACAGCACTGTATTGGGCTCATTGTTCAATGTAAGCCTCAGGGAAGAATACAGGAAGGTCGGGTGGATATTTTTCTTTTTATTTAAAAAAAAAGGCTTTAAAAGGTTTGCATCCTAAAATAACAGATTCTGGCCATGACTATGCTCCTTGGTACATATACTAAGGATGGAAATGGGGAACCCCAGTCTTTGTTCTAGCTATGAAGTCATCTCCAGTGAAGTCACCAGAAACCAGAAAAAGAAAGAAATTCTTTATGTGACATATACATGAGATTGAAACATTATTAGCATGTCACTGGAATGAGAAATTTTGTGGATAAGAGAAATATCTTTTCCTTGTAGACAGTAGATTCGTATTTATGGAGTTTGCTTAAAACCAGTACTATTTTACAGCCTTTTGGATTTACATGACCCCAGAACATAGCATGGATTCAATGCTGAGGAAATAAATTGATAGCAGCTTTGTTAATTTATTTACCATCAGTTCGTCATGCACCCATTTTGTGAATTTGTCTATTGGGCATTGCTCTACATAGTGGTAAAATATGATTTATATTTCTTAGTATCTACCTAGGAAAGATATGGTATGTATGAAAAACCTCCAAAACAAGACTTAATAAATATTTGGCATAACCAAGAATTACATAGTTAAGTGCTGTTGATGGAGACCAGAAAGGAAGATCACTGTAGGCTTACATGACAAAAGAAGCTTCAAGATTGAGAAATTTAGACTGGAAACTGGTAGAAATACCACCAAAGATAAAGAAGATGGTAGGAGAAAAAAGCAGCTCACTAGGAGCAAAAGGAACACATAGGTCCAGCGGGATGAAATGGAGAATCCTGAGAGGAAAGTCAGCCAAAGCTGCTGTGAGGACAGAGGAGGATCATAAAAGGGCAGCAACAAACAGGGCAGCAGCAGGTTTTCCTGTGTTGAGATGTTCCCACTGTATGTTTTATACATAAAACAGCAGTGGCATTTTGTTAATTGTTTTGAACGAAAGATTTTGGCAAGGACTTTGAAATAAATGGAGATAAGGAAATCCAAGAAGCAAAGATATTTGCTAGAAAGTACTTGTTCTAATACAGGAGGAGGCTAAGCAGGGCTACATGTTGTCCTTGGCCAACATGTGGAAAGAGATCATTTTCAGAAATATTATTTTGAGTAAAATGACACCAAATGTAGGGTGAAGTAAGCACATTGTCCTCGACATAACCTAATGTAACCCTTCAGATCCCTACAGGTGGATTCTCACCTGTTTCAAGTATTTGGTACATTTTTCCCCCTGTAAGCTTGAAATAACTTTTCTAAAAAATTGATAGTAATTACATAACTCTATCTTAAATATTATAATCTTGAGGTTTTAAAATTTCATTTAAAAATAAGAATGGCATTTCCATTTCTTGAGGGTTCTTTTGTCTTTTTAATTATGGTGTAATACACATGCCATCTTAATCATTTTTAAATGTATAATCCAGTAGTCTTAAGTAGGATAATATTCATATAGTTATGCAATCAAACTCGTAACTTTTGCTTCTGAAACTCTGTACCCATTAAACATTAACTTTTAGCCCCATTCTACTTTGTCTTTACAATTTTGACCACTCTAGGGACTTCATATTAGTGGAATCACACAGTCTTTTCATCACTGGCATATTTCACTTAGCATAATGTCCTCAAGGTTCTTCTGTGTGGTACATGTGTCAGAATTTCTTTCTTTCTTGAGGCTAAATTATCAGAATGGAATTTTTTAATCTCTGGATTATAGTCAATTCTCCATAGTTCATTAAAGATAATTGAAGTTGAACATGCTCATCTGCCAGTTTTCTCAATATTCTGGAATATAACTTATCTGGACCAGGGAAACTAAATCTAGTTCATTCCCCCAATTTTTTAAAATTAAAATCCTTTTATGTCATTATTTACTATATTCTTTCCAGTCTGAATTCATTCCTGATAAATCTGAGGCACCCCAAGACAGCCAAACTTCCCCTTAGTTTTTAACTGTCATTGGCTTATTTCTGTTTTTCTTATTCTCACAGAACTTAGAATTCCTGTTTGGGTTTGTCTATATTGGGAAGACATAATGCCATGTTAGACATGTGTAATTACTTTTTCCTACAGCCATAATGGACGGTCCAGCTCCTTTTTTTGTTGTTGCTAGAGCATATGCATTTGACAAACAGCACATTATAATGATTTAAAACAGGTGCGTAGTACTGTCAAGACAAAATTTTGTTTATTTTTATATTTTAATCCAAGTGACCCTTACTGAAATTAAAGCAAAGTATTAGCATTAGAATCTAAACAACTGAATTAAGGGAATGGAGATGAGCTGAACTAGTGGTATCATATATGCAAACTATAAATGAAGCTATTTTCAGCCTAGATCAGAGAGGAGCAAGGATTGAAAATATTGAGTGATACTAACTTAAATACCAAATTAAATAATTGTTTCTTGTAATTTACCAGTGAAAAGTCCTCATCTCTGTCACTACATAGGAAAAAAAAAAAGAGTAGGTACCATGCTTGGGTTTGTGGAGGGCTGCTTTGTGTCAGGCCTTTTTCAAAAACTTCATTAAAGGATGTACTGGGGACTGAAATGGAGCAAATTATATTCCATGCATGTATGATTATGTCAAAATGAACGCCGCTATTATATGTAACTCTTATGCACTAATAAAAACACTGAAAATAGTGAAAAATTCATTTGAGTCCAAGCATAGGTCTATACAAAATTATCATCCCTGTTTTATGGAACAGACCACCAGTTTATGGTACCTACCAAAAAGGGAAAGAAATTTAAGCTATATATGTTAATTAAATTCTAAGCCTAGGCAAACTTTAAGCTATATATGTTAGTTAAATTCTAAGCCTAGGTAATTTTTTTTTTGGTACCGAGGATTGAACTCAGGGGTACTCAACCACTGAGCCACATCCCCAGCCCTCTTTTGTGTTTTATGTAAAGACAGGGTCTCACTGAGTTGTTTAGTGCCTCACCGTTGCTGAGGCTGGCTTTGAACTCCGGATCTCTCCTGTCTCAACCTCCCAAAGTGCTGGGATTACAGGTGTGTGCCACCATGCCCAGCAGCTAGGTGATTTTTATAAGCAGAGTTTTTATCTCACCCAAGATTGAAAAAAAAAAAATGAAAGGTGCTAAAAAGGACTTTATCTCTTACATTTGTTTCCTAGTGGATATTTCTACTTCATTGAGGCTTAATATAAATCCTCTATATCCTAGCATTGCTACTGGACTATAATAGTCTCAGATTCTGACTGTACTTTTGTCATCCAAGCTCCTTTTTCTAGATTTATTCAGGCAGAGCCAATGGATGAAGGTTGCCTCTGATAGACAATCTGTTCTATTGCATCCAGGAAGATCTAGGACACTCCTCTACACAGACTTTCAGTGCCTCTGTGCAGTCTGGCGTGAGGAGGGCAAGGCCTCTGTGTGTCCTCCATGCCACCCAACATCTCACAGTCTGTCAGCCCCGCAACCCCATCTGTTCCCTCACTCTGGCCTCTCTTGGCCTTTTGTGTACAAAATATACCTATGTGTGGCTAATAGTAGTAGTACTGAAAAACAAATTGTGGATATTGGACTTAAAGAGTTTAGTACAAACCCAGTGGAGTCGTTTGAGGTTCTTAGGGGTTGTTTTACAACAAATTTTCCCCTATAAACTACATACCAAGGAATTGATTAACTCTCAGTTGAGGTGATTTAACACAACAGTGAGGTGTAGCAGAAATTTTTCAGTGACCATTGGTACAGTTGTCATTTAGACTGTAGCAACAATTTCTATGACTGTTGTTATTTCAAAAAACCTTGGTGCCATAATTTAAATATAGTTCATGCCTACCAAGGAATCTTTGTGATTAAGCCTTGGTCCCCATGATGCCACTGTTGAGAGGTGGTGGAATATTTGGGAATGGAACCTTATTGTGGGTATCAGGTAGTTCTCTTTAGACCCCTTGAGTTCTTATGAGAATGCTGAAAAAGAGCAATCCTAATCCCATCTGTCCTCTATCTTTCTCTCTGCTCCTGTTCAAGATGTGATCCTTTGCTTCTACGGGCACTCCTGCCATGATGTGTTGCCATCTACCACCCTCAACAAAGGGAAAACCAATGGGGCCTACCCAGACTTAGATGCTGAGCTTAAAAACGTGAACTAAATGTACCTTTTTTCCTTCATAAATTAGAACTGTGCATTTCATTACAATAACAGAAAACCAACTAATACACTTGGCTGCCAATGAACACATATAAGGTTTTTAGTACCTTCCAGAAATAGCATCAAGAATACATGGATTGGGGCTGGGGTTATGGCGCAGTGGTAGCGTGCTCGCCTAGCACGCGGGAGGCACTGGGTTTGATCCTCAACACCACATAAAAATAAAATAAAGATATTCTGTCCACCTATAACTAAAAAATAAATATTTTTAAAAAAAGAATACATGGATTATATCTCCAGTTTGTAGAAAAATACTTAGGATAAGGTATTATTGTTTTTAATATGGGGAAAGAAAAGCTCAGGAATTTAGGTAATTCCCCCAAATCGCACGACTGATAACTCATCAGGGAGATTAACATCTCAACAGTGTTTTCTTTCCTCCAGCTGCTTCTACTATGGCTGCTGTTGTGGTCAGCAGAGCAAAGATACATCTAGCCATAATCAAAACACTTTGGCCTTAACCATTACATTATGCAGTCCTCCAATACAATTTTAATAATCAAATATTAAAAGAAAGAAGGAAGAGAGAGAGAAAATGAGAAAGAAGAAAAGAAACATTCTTAGCTTATTTTGTTTTCATATAATGAAATATTGATAATTGTAAAAATTATTCACTTCTGGAAGAATATTAAAAATAAGATTGTTTACAAAACAATATACTATATTTTAGAATATAATTCAAATGAAGCCAAGAAAACTCATGTATGTATTTAGTGTAAGGAATTAGAGGGGAATTCTTTCAAAAATTTTTTTCTAATTTTTATTGAGGTATAAATGACAAATAAATTTGTATGTATTAAAGGTGTTTCTATAATATTTTCAATATGAGTTTTTTAGGCAGTGATTCCTGGAGAATAGAAAAAACAAGAGAGAGCTGAGCGCGGTGGTGCACACCTGTAACCCCCAACACTTTGGGAGGCTGAGACAGGAGAATCGTGAGTTCAAAGCCAGCCTCAGCAATGGCGAGGCACTAAGCAACTCAGTGAGACCTTATCTCTACATAAAACAAAAAGAGGGCTGGGGATGTGGCTCAGTGTCGAGTACCCCTGAGTTCAATCCCTGGTACCAAAAAAAAAAAAGAAAGAAAGAGAAAAAGAAAGAAATAAAAGGAAGAGAGATGCTTTCAGTGTTCTAAAGATTTTATATGGGTACCTGTGACACATGAAATATCATCTATTATGTGTGATGTAATGAAAACAAGATTTGAAACAACCCTTGCAGAGAATCAAGGCCACCAGAAATTTGCCCATGCAAGTGCTATTTTTGCATAAGTGATAGAACACATTAATTGAATCTCTCTGTTCTTTTCTCTCTCTCTTGCTCTTTCCTTTACTTTTTCTAATTTATTTTCCTTCCATTTTATGTACATAGAAGCCCTATTGCACTGCATTTGAAATAATATAGAAGTTTGGACTTTTCCAAAATAGATAAACTCCAGTTTGTTTATAAATTTATTTTATTTTGAACTACATTTTATTAATATATATGTCCTTATCACTTACAGCTGCATAATTATTTGTTTGAGATTTAAAGTTAGCCATAGCCTTGTGGAAAATTCTGCTACACAGAAGACATTAGATTTCACAAGTCCTCCTCACCAAATCTAGCTTTATGCTCTAATATTCCATCTTCTCTTACATTAATTCACAATTACATCTAAGTCTCTTCCCTTAGTAATTGATAGAACAAGTCATAAAACCAATAAGATATATAACATTTTAACAACACTTCCATCAACTTGACCTATAATACAGATCATTTATTTGAGTATAAATGTCCACAACACCAGAATATCTATTCATTTTAATTGCATATGAAACATTTACTAAGATAGATTATATACTAGACTGTAAAAGAATATTCAGTAAATTTAAAGCAAATGAAAATCATGCAGAGTAAATTTTATGACTGAAACATTATAAACTAGAAATAAATAACAAAAATGTACTGGAAAATCAAAAAACATTTTTTTTTTTTGGTACTAGAGATTGAACTCAGGACCACTCGACCACTGAGCCACATCCCCAGCTCTATTTTGTGTTTTATGTAGAGACAGGGTCTCACTGAGTTGCTTAGCGCCTCGCCATTGCCGAGGCTGGCTTTGAACTCGCGATTCTCTTGTCTCAGCCTCCCTAAGTGCTGAGATTACAGGCTTGCGCCACCACGCCCAGCTCAAAAAAGTTTTTTTGGAAGTTGAACAATGTAATTCCAAAAAGAAGATATCACACAAGGAATAAAAGGAACTTTTTGAATTGAAAAATAATGAATACATGACATGATATTTCGTGACTACAGCTAAAGCAGTCTTTAGAGAAAGAGTCATAGCATTAAATCTTTATATTTGTAAACCATGATATATTAAAAGTCAATTATCTAAGTTTATATTTTGAGGGCCTATGGAAAACGATGGCTCCAATTTTCACTTCTGTCAAGCATAGGCGATTGACAGGACTTGCTACCACCTTTTTATTTCTTCACTGTGTTGACATTGAAGCCATGCCCTGTGCTGCTTCTGGGTGTTTCCCAGATAACAGGTGAATACTTTGGGGATGTCAGTACAGGCCCATTCCTACTTGATGAGACTCCTCTAATGAGTGACATTGGGGGACTCCCTTTTCATTTAGGTAAAACATTATTAGAACTGTGAAGAAGTCTGTGATTCTTCCTCCATACTCCACCCCAGCCCATGAAGACAAGTACATATTTATATATAGGAAGATTCCAATATTTTTAAAATGTCAATTTTCCCCAAAATTTATCTATAAATTTGGCTCCATCCCAATAAATGTCCTGGAAGACTTTTATGTACAAATTTACAAGGTGATACTAAAATTTTTATGAAAACACAAGTGACCTAGAGTAGTCAAACCAATTTTGAGAACAACATGGGAATACTTAACAATCTGATTTATTACAAAGCCATTTATTATAGAGCCAAATGAAGGCATTGTGGAATTAGCAGAAAGATAGACATACAGAACACAATAAAGAGTCCATAAGTTTTCCTACACACACAAATTAAAAATTTTTAATTTTTAAACAAAAGAGCAAAGATAATTAAAGGGGATCCCAAGGATCCCTACTCGAATGTAGTGCCCTCCATTTTTTATACAATAAAGGATGCACAAGTAACAGTACATGCCTTACAAGATTAAATTGTGGAAATTAAGTTTGGAATTAAACAATGTAATTCCAAGTAACTTATGATTCAAAGAAGATATCACACAAGGAATAAAAGTCCTTGTCCTTGTCCTCTGGTTTCTCTTGGCTTACTTGCTCTATGAGAAGCAAACTGCTCTGTCATAAGGATACTCAAGTAGCTTATAGAGAGATTCCTTGGGAAGAGTTGAAAAACTGCCAGCAAGGGACTGAAACCTTCTAAGGGTGATGGATCTGAGCTTGAAGTAGATCCTTCCCTACTTGATCTTTCTGATGTCTGTGACTTTGACCGACAGCTTGACTAAAAACTCATGAGAGACCCTAAATCAGAGACATCCTGAATTCCTCAACCTCAAAAACCGTAATAGCTTTATAAAAATTATTTTGTTTTAGTCTGCTAAATTATGGATTGTTACATGGCAATTGATAACTAACATAGTATTATAATTATTTCTATTTCATAAATCAAAAGTTAAGACTTCTTGAGGTTCAGTTGATTGCCCAGAGTCATGCAGCAAATACAGTGTAACTAGTAAAAAATCCATTTTTATTCTAAGGTTAGATAAATAAATATATATATATATATAATTATATATATTTATACCTCATATAGTAAGTATGTATATATATATGTATATGTACATATAGTTTAATATGTGTGTGTGTGTATATATATATATGGCTGATATAGTATGTGTGTATGTGTGTGTGTGTAACAGCAATAATAATAATAGTACCTACATCATAGAGTAGCTATCCAGAATAAATAAACTAATAAGTAAGGTAATTATAATGATTTATAGTAAACACAGTATTGGTATTTCCTATACAGTATAATCATTACCTATTTCACTGGAATTTCTGTATCAGATTCCTAGCCTGTACTAGGTTTCTGTGTTTTCCTTATCTTTATTTAACAAAATGTTAGAGGCCATTTAATTGCTACTAACTACATGCTATTTTGAGAAACACACATCAATATTACAAGGCCACCAGTAAGATGTTTCACATTCAAATATAAAACTCCCATTATCATATTCATAGGGGGAAATTTTTAAAAATACTAAATGTCCTTGCTAAACAATATTCACAGATTTAAAGACTTTGTGGGTTTCAGTTAAAAGAATTCAAATTCAGAATTTTTTCTCTCAATTTCTGAGTCTGTTCTATTTCAATTAGAGGATTTCAAGAGATTTTTTCTTTCATCAGATAAAGTCTGGTCTGTAGGTACTTTATGAGTGTATTCCTTTCGAAGTCTAAGAATTCCAAACACATTTCCTGACTGTCCCTTTTCAAAGAACCCAACAATTTGACATAATACAAAAGCTTATCACAGCACTGACCTCACACAAATAGATAATTTTGACCTTATGGATCACTTTCTGTTTCTTTGGAGTAGATTTGAAGGTTTCTTTTTCTTTTTTCTTTTTCCTCCTTGTTGTAAAATTATATATTTTCAATCATGGATCTTACTTTAGGAAATTTTCCTACATACTCAAAATTCTTCTCTCGTCTTTGCTTTTAATTCAGTAAGGAACTAAATAGTAGGACTATTTACAGAATGTGGAATATTACATAGAGAGATGACCCATTTTCTGCAACAAAGGAAGAAAAAAAAAGTGGAAAAGAAAATTATTCCAGATAAAAAGTGATCTCAAGAGAATATCAATTCAATTCAATTCAGTGCGTGACTTTGGTTGGACCCTTATTAGAACAATAAACTTATTCAAATATGTATTGGAAATTTGGACAAAGTTGAAGGTAGACTATGTTTGGTGCCATAGAAAGTTAATTAATTATGTAATTAAACAAAAAATGAACTATTTAAATTATTCACCATTAATATTGGATACATTTATAGTATTTTTGTTAAGTTTTTAAAATCCTTATGAGTTAGAAATACTATTTGCAGTTGACAGGATTGACATGTCTAGGACTTGCTTCATGGTACTCTTGAGATAAAAGTCTAGGGCTGAATTTGTGTGGAGAAGCAAAGGAAATAAGCACTGTAGGCAATAGGTCCCAGAAGGTTTAATTTATTATCATCTCTATTTTTTTCATGCATGCAAAAACTTCAATTATAGAGCATTAGCTTAGTGACACAGTATATAAGCCACTTGAAGCCAAGTGGTTATACTCTTCCTTGCATAGTTTCCTAGTAGGGTTCTAAATGCAGTTCAAACAATGTCAACAAGAACAGAATTTAGAGATGCCTACTGATGCTACATAACCAAGACTCTCAATAATTTAAAGGCTGCACCTTGATGTTCAGTTCACCTTGATGACTATATAATTTGTCATCCAGGGAACGGCTGGAACAAGAGGCTAATGTCATAAACAGGGACATCTCAGACAAGTCCCATAAGAGGACTTTATAAATATGCAGTTTAAAGTAGCTACTTATAGACCTGACTGGAAAAAGAAAAAAAAATCCCAAATAAATCAATCAAACAAACAAAAAACTTGCTTAGCAAGATTCCTCAGTCTCAGTTTTCTCTTCAACTCCAGGTCTTTCCCGTATACTTCAAGGAGAGGCCATTGTGACATGTTCCTGATGAGTGCTATGACAGGTGTTGTGATAGTGGGGCTCATCCAGCTGGGGTTGCGTGTCTTTGGTTGTCCACCTACATGCTCAGACCTTACGTGGTGCATGGCTAAGGTACACTTGGTTTCCAATGGACCTGTAAAGACACTTTCAAATGGAGAAAGCTACCATAAAGGCACAAAGAGTCAAAAATACCATATCACTTCTGGCTTTAATTATTTAGGCAGGATGAAATAAACTATCAATGTAATAATAACCTTCATTGATATACCAAATGCCTTAAACATTGTGATTTTGTATTCCAAATTCCACTCATGTTTATTTTCTAAGATTTTTTTTGGCTAGTGTGCCAACACCCAGTACACCATTTAACTGCATTTATCTGAAATCTACAGCATTGTCTATAATCACCATCAATTACCAAGATAGAGATTTTATCCCATGACATGACTCAAATATTTGTGCTCTACAGTTATATCTCAAGAGGGAAAAAGCAGACTAATCTAAACAGCCTCATTTCCTGTCCCAACTCACCAGTCAGATAAGTCCCTACTTCTGCCTTGAGGAGGAAAGCCAGTGATAGGATATTAGTTGATATCCTGCCACATTAAAACACTGGAAAGAGGAATGGAAGTTAACAACTACCATGAACAAATATGGGAGATATTTAGTGCTCTCACATGTTAAGCAACAATTGACCTATATATAAATAGAAAGAGTGGCAACAATATTTTTGAATGTTTAATCATATTTTCTAATATACACTTGGCTGTTGGAGGTTTTCATCTGTGTGATTCTTCACTCCTGTCAAACCAAGAATCTTTTTAGAGAAAGCTCCTGATTCTCCTAAAAAAAGCAAACAACATTTTTTAGTGCGTATTATAATTTTAACTCTCTTCTCTTCTCCTTACTTTCTTCTAAGAAGAGTGGACCCTAAAGACATAAGCATAGGATTAATTTTTATTGCAAAGGAGCATGCTAATAATATAATGCAATCATAAAACAAGTTATGTTAAGTACCCAAACTAAAATTAATAATTGCATTCTCTAGATTATGTAGAAGAAGTTTGTTTAATGGAAAAGGAAACGATCAGAGAACAGAAAACTAAATTTATAATTCATTATTGAGACTTACCATGTATGTGACTAAGATAAATAACTTCTGAGTTTCTGCAACATCACCTTTTAGACAGAAAAAAAAATGATTTTGACTACCTCAAATGGACTTTTATGCAGAGAGTAAGACAATATCTAAAATTCTTTTATAAAATATTGAAAATTACATATTAAATTAAAATTAAGCAACAATATATGTTTTTCACTCTTTATTAAGCCTTTTTTTATCAGAAGGAAAACTACACAACATATTATTTCTACATTTTATCAAAGAATAACATTAAAGAACTAAAGTGAATATTAGATGATATTGAATATGACTTTTCTCATTTATATTAGATATCCCAAATTTCTGTTAAAGCCCAACACATTGAGGATACATTTATCAAAATGCTGAGGTAAATATCAGCCTTCCCCTCATTAAAAAGGAGCTGCTAGATGTGTCTTGCTAGGACCTGCTAAAAGTTGATCAAACTAAACTGTCAAGAAGCCCAGAGATTGTTAATGGGTAAGTCACAAAAGGAATGAAGCTAATGGAGAATGTGGTGGTATTTGTACTTCCTGCTCAGGGCATAAGTGTGCAATTTTCTCTTCAGAAGTCAAATTACAGAAAGGAAAAGGTTGATAAACTTAGGAGTATTTGAAAGGAGAGACACCATTGTACTCTCAAGATCTATCACTGAAGAAGAACACAATGGAACAACAAGCGACATGTGTCCTCGGCAGCTAAAGGACTTGTAAACAGAGAATGGCACATACTTTGATGTAAGACTTGAGAAAGAAGAAAGCCAGCTCAGCTTAGAGTAGAAGATCCAGAAAAGGGAGCAGCAGCGGCAGCAGCCTGCACTTCCCAAGTTTGGCCTAAAGATGTCCGAGCTCCTCTTGGGACAAGAAATTTCCAGATAAGGTAAATATGTTGGAGAGTCTTCATGAGATTATGCCCAAGGAAGCTGTTAAAGGATTTGAAGCATCTCAGCAATAATGAAGTATGGGGTAGATAACCTTGGCCAAGACCCAAGAAATAGCTGCAATTCCACCTTCCCCTCGCTTAGTCCTAGAAGAATCAAAAGTGGAAAAAAAGAAGGAGAGCAAGTACACCTGAGAATTCATTCACTTTCCCCACACAGGGCTGTGAGCCCGGTGTCAAGGCTGAGCAGTCTTTGCACTGAAGGACAGAGTAGTCTTTGCATTAGACCTGTGGTGGAAATTTTGACTTTAACTTGAATTCTTTAATACTAAAATTGAGTCTCAAAGAAATTTGTGTCTTTGCATGACTAAAAGTGACTAAAAATTGTGGGTTCTGTTGAGGGCAGAGAACTGTTAGGTCAGTTCAGCCTGTCCAGTTAGGGGTGGCCAGGGCAGCCATGGAACAGTCAGACACTGACCTCAGAAGTAGAGGCGCCTCCTGTCAATCAGCAGGCTTTTCCTGACTTATCCAAGAAGGACTCTGACCTTCTTTTCCTGCTTTAAGCCCTTCCCTTCCTGACCGGGCCTTTTAAAATTTTCTGAATGGTGTAACACGTGCACCATTCTCCCAGACACACTGATGGACGGGAGAGTTCAGCCCAAGAGCGTGTATTTCCAATAAAGCCTTGCCTAGCAGTTTTAATTCGCCTCCTTTTGGTCATGTGGCTTTACAAGAACATCTCAAACAAAGCATGTTTGATGCAACATTGTTGCGGGAAACAGACTAGTGGAGAAGCAGCAAGCAGCACTTGGAGAGGAGAGCTCCAAACTTTATTTTATGCCAGTGAGTCCAGAGAAGATTAGACTCCAAATTCTGAGTGCCTATCACCAGGTTTGCCCAACATTTATAAGCTATTCAGTGTCATAAATTTTATAGGCTAACTGATACATGGTTGTGCACAGAGTTTCAAATGAAAAAATAGCCCTAGAAAGAGAGAATATTTCTCTACTTATGTGAACTTAATAAACATGATGAATCATTCAAAAAAAAAACCTCAAGGATAGGATCATATTACAATAAAGTATTGTAAAAAGGGACATCATGGAGCTAGGAAATACAGTAAAAAACAAAACAGCACCCATTATAGAACAATGAATAAGTTAAAAACATTAAGAGATGACAAAGACGATTAAAATGAATTATTAAAATGAAATTCTGAACATTAAGAGAGGTTTAAGAAAATCACACTGAATCCAGAATAAAAGGACGAGAAGATCAAAGTAACAAAAATGAAATGAAGGTGCTAATTTTAAATATTTAAATGATTCAACGTATTTTTTGCCCTTGAAGTAGAACCTCAAAAGTGAAAGAGAATCTGGTGATGAATTGTAGGAAGAAATAAAAGTAAAGTTTAAAATATATTAGAAAGTATTTTAGAAGAAAGGGCAATTCCCAATAATACATGATTAATTTTTAGATCTTCAAATATAAACAAAGCATTCCTTAGGTAATTGGACAAAAACAAAAACAAAACAAAACAAAACAAAAAACTGCAAGCTATTGTGAAAAATTTAAAAATTCAGTTTCATTTTAGATTTCTATACAACATTAAATGCCCAAAACAAAGAAAGAAAGAAAGAAAGAAAGAAAGAAAGAAAGAAAGAAAAAATAAAAAAGTGCTACAGCTACAGAATTCTAGGAGAAAATAAAAACCTGAGCCAAGATTTTACCCATAACCAAATTGTCCTTCAAGTACAATAAAATAGGACAAAACAATACAAAATGAGAGATGTTTTCAGGCATGTAGAAACTCTTGAAATATAGTATTTATGGGCCATTTTTGAAGGGAAAAAAAGCAAACTTGATAAATAACTCTAGTCAGCTAAGTGATGAAGCAAAACAAAATAAAATCTGAAATGGAAAACCTATCATAAAAATGCTGGCTGAGAACACTGAATCCATTTAAAAATAGGATTAATACCAAGCACCTCTGGAAATGAAGGTTGTAAAACAATATGAATTTTATAAACTTTGACAATATATAAATAATAATGTAAGTTACAAAAATTGGCAGGTGGGGAAGAACAGAGGGAAACAAGGATCTACTTATCTACTCATTTTAAGCACAGATCAAATATTCTCTAAAATTGAAACAGGCAGCAAAAAATCAGCGTAAATTTATTAAAGATTAAAGAGGTTCAATAATGTTTATTAGTTTCACAGATTTTTACATGAAAAAACTTATTTAAATTATATTAACTCATTGAGTCAAACTTCTATTTCACCGAAAATATCATTTATAGCATGATGCAATTCATACGAAATTAGTTTTTTTCTCATTAAATTTTTCCAAGGTAAGAGAGAAGAAAGCCTTGCCTTGAATGAGGCTCATCTAAAGCTAACAATGACAGCATCTGAAGGAATTTGAAGAAATTTTATATTTTCCTTTAGCATTTTTTTCTGTCTTCAATTTTTACATTGAAGCCCATTTGTCTTGCAAATGTATTATGTCTTCAAAAACAACAAGAAAGGTATACTAGTTATGCTACTATGCTAGTATGGATAGTTATTTTTTTATAATCCGAAGCAATAGTTTTAAGTCTCTTCTTGATCCCGTTTCTTCATGTCTCCCCTTCTTTCCTTTACACGTATGTGCAAAAACAAGGAACCTGCACAAGCATTGGCAGAACTCCTGTTGCCCAGCTCCCTGCTTTCTGGTAGGTCTCTTAGTTCTTGGATTCCTCTATTCCTGCTTTAAGGACTACTTTTTGTTCATAAAACCCACCACTGTGGCCTTGTGCACTCCATGGGTGTCAGGTGGCTGCCTCTAAATCTGACTACCCATCCCCTCCTTCTAACACATTTCAGTTCACACCCTCTGAGTGTGACTCTCTTTCAAACTTTCCACTTATCAACGTCCTCTATTTTTGAAGTCTCCAAGCCCCAAGTTCACTAAAAAGTTTTCTTGTAACACATCAATTTGCACTTTCCCAGCCCTGGATTCTTATAACTTACTTGACATTCATAATAGAAAACCTTGCATCTCTGTCTCTCTGGAAGGAGGTCTGTGAAGACATGTATTTCTTACTATCCTACATAGACTATAAGCACCTCAAAGGCAGAGAACATGCCTTATTTCTGTGTGCCACCAGAATTTTGTTCAATGCCCTTTGCATTGTTATTCAGGAAACATTTTTTTTTCAAAATAGAAAAAAGAATCATTTGAACAATTTCATTATCCATCAAGAAAGTCATACTTCACGATGTTCCCAGATTGATCCTGTCAGAGGCACAACATAACAAAAGTCCGGTGTGTTTGTACCACATGTCCCTTTCTCGTTCATGACTCAAAACTGTGACAGGTAGTATACTTTCTCGGAAGCTAACACTTGAATGTCCACATATAAGGTACAAATATTAAGTTATTTATTCTGCTAATGTGTGCAAACAAATTCACACAAAATATCCCCTGGAGAATGAAATATACATTGCATAAAATTATTGTTAAAAAATCCCCAAATTAAGTTCTTCAGATTTCCTGACGCGAATCTTGCCTTGTCTTAGCCAAAAATTCTGTTTCGTTGCATTTAGTTGTTGCCTCCAGTTTGAAGAAACACTCTGACATTTCCTTTGCTGGAGGTGGGAAGCAGAGTGTGACAATGAAATGGGAGTGAAGTCACAATTTTATACCAACCTGCATTTCTAAGCTAGGAAGGTTGGAAAAATGATTTTTTTTTTTTTAAATTGAGAATTTGATTCTGTGGGCTTGCTAATAAAAAGTTTCATGCTTGGGTCTCTAAGTGTCCTATTAGATGTACGCTGTTGTTTCTGTTTGAAGACTCACTAGTTCTAGTTAAAACTAAAATAAATATACTTAAATTTAATCCAACAACAAATATACTTTTGACCAACCTGACAGCACAGGAGCTACATACTTTACCAGTAAATCTGAACTAAAAAAAACAAAACCAAAACAAAAAATACCCAAATTAGTTGGTCTCTTAGTTCTTAAATTTACCTGCATAGTATCCTGTAAGTCAAGCCCATAGTTATTTTCAGTGCTGCTGAGTAGGTAGAAGCTGGGGAAGGAGGGATATACACAAAATGATTTCTCACTTACATTTAAATTAGAACAGGAGTTTAAAAATGTATCTTCATAAGGAATATGCCTGTTGTGTGCAGAAAAAAACAACCCAAGAGTATTAATACCAAAGCAAAACTAATTTTGCAGTTTAGACAAAATTTTTCGGTTTCAAATTACAAGTCGCTACACTGCCAAAGACTCATTTTTAGTGAAGAGACTGCTAGCAAGAAAATATGCAAATTGTACTAACAGAATAGATTTATAATAAAAAATAGAAGAGAGAAATGAGGTGTATTGGGTTAGGAAATGTGCAACAGTAGGGGAGAGAGAGAAGCAGAGAGACAGAGAACCTCAATTCTTAAGGATTTAAGCGATAAAAGTTTGGTTCTTATTGTCATAAAATGTGTTGTAGGTAGATCACTTTCTGGGATAGTTGTCTCTATACAGTTACCAAAGATGAGTGGAACTTGTGTCTGAGTCTCAACCATCTCAATACACAGCATGTTTAATTGTCTGGATATAGGAGGATATTGGAAAAATTGTTCAGGAGCTTGAAACATGTTATTTCCACATGCATTTATTTGTCCAGAACTATATACATGGCCATGCTCACAATGAAAGAATATGGAAAATATCATTTTCCTTGAGGTCAGGAAAGAGGAAAATGAAATTGGAAATGTTAAAGATATAACATTGTTGCTTCCTTCACAATTGTACTTGACAGTGCTCGTGTCCTAGAGGAGAAAGGAAGAACAATGTATAAATAGCTTAACATTTATCAGGAGTATTTTGCCCCACCTAAAGCCCAAGTTGTTTTCCTGATCCAGTGATTTCTTCAGTGTTTGTGTATATACACGTGTGCACATATGGCACCTGAAGACTATGTGTGAACACACTAGAAAGCACGTGTGTTTTCTATATATTACAAATTTTTGACACACAATCACATGAAAGGTTAATTTTTACCTATTAAATATAAAAGAGATGACTGATCATTCCATTTTAATCTCTTCTTCCGAATAACCTCTTGTGTGTTCTCCATTCTTTGTCTTGGTCATTATATTACTGTATGATTTGTAAAAAATCTTTAGTTTTTAACTGATGCATTTTGCTTCCTGAATGAGGTTAAACACCTAGAATAATGTGTATTTAAAAATTACTTTTGTTATCAGCAGCATCTTACAAACTTCTTTGATATCAGTCACATATATGTGGAATGATTATTATATAAAATTTTAATGAATAATTTAAATATAGGATTATGAAAAGTGTAACAGAAAAAGTTCTATATATATACATGTTATATATATATATATATTCAGCATCAACTAATAATTTATAATGTTTCTCTGATTGCAAGAACAACTGTATGCCATATGTGGTGTGGAATAATTAATATAATTATGAAAGGATCCCAAGAGAGTGCACTTAATTATTCAAAAAGTTGGTATTTATGCAGACTAAATAGCAAGCAAATAAGGCACAAGGAATTTGATTAACTTTTAAATTTTTTGCTTTGGAGAAAAAAAAGGGGAAAAAACTAAAGATTGAAATTGATGTATGAGTTTGGGAAGAAGAGAAAAGTGAAAACTAATGTAAGTCCTTTTTTAATTTAGTTTTTTTTTAAGACAAACTATTTGGAACCATTAATAAAACTCAAGAATGTTTACTTATGTATTCATCTAACAGATGATTATTAAATCTTGCTATCAGCCATGTCACATTATAGTTGCTCTTGAGAACACAATGATGACTAATCACATCTGATCACCAGGAAGTGACAATGCATTAGAAATGATTTTTAAAAAGGCATTTACCGTGTAGGCTGAGTCATAAGTGCCATTCAGGAGGCCAGCAATGTGCTAAAACTTTATTTTGTGAAAGGAACACTGATGGAACATCATGGTGAATGGATGGTGAAGTGGAATTCCAGGCAGACACAACACACCTAAGCATCTAAGCATTTTCAGTGCTTTTACTGGGCTGTTGCAACAATCCAGGAAAGACATGATGAGATCTCAGGTGAAGTCAATAATGTTGGAGGCAGAGAGAGTGTGGTTAGAGGTATATGTAAGATAGGTCTCTCCTGAATGTCAGGATGTGGGAAAGACAGGAATCTTGCATCTTTCTCAGATTTCTGTTCTGAATGAAGAGACTGATGGATGTTCCATTAGTCAAGAGGAGCGCTGAAGAACAAGGGGTGAGGCAATTCAGGTTTGCACAAGCTGAAATTCCTTTGAAAGCCTACAAGGCATTCGAACCCAACTCCTATGCATCTTTCCAGATCAGCTTCTCCTTCTCCATCAAACTCCAAGCTAACTAAGCACCAGGATGTTTGAAAGATACACCATGCTGTTTCACCACTATGAAGGCTCACCCAACTTATGCACTTGCAGAAGTCATATCCATCCTCACAGCTCACTTTGGAATGCCCTTCAGTATTAGGGAACACATCATCCCTTAAATTTATTTATCTACATATGTATTACCTTTTCAAAACATTGTGCCTCAGAGGTGTAGGGATGTGTTTTATTCCTTTTAGTATGCTTAAACTCTAGAATAAGTGTTTCTACAAATATCATTTGAGATTGATTCATTTTAAATAAGAATTAATCAAGTTAATAAGAGAGTTACAAATGCATGCAAGGAAGGTCAGATTTCTATGGGGAATAACTGTCAATGGTATCATGGGAGGCCAAGTTACAAAACTGGTACTGCATGGTAAAAGTTTGAGGATCTCTATTTGACTTAGAGGGAAGGGAGTAAAAAAGGATGAGTGTTAAAATTCTCAAATGATACAAGCACTTTATTAAGTGTGTGTATGGCATCTGATATTTAATAAGTATTTCATAATTTTCTGATTTATTCTATAAAGAGGAGTAATGAAGGTGAGTGCAGTGACACATGCTTGTTATCTCAGTGTCTTGGGAGGCTGAGGCAGGAGGATCTCAAGTTCAAAGCCAGCCTCAGCAACTTAGCAAGGCTTCAAGCAACTTAGCAAGACCCTGTCTCAAAATTAGAAAATTTTAAAAAGGGGGCTGTGGCTGTGGCTCAGTTGTTAAGCTCCTCTGGGTTCAATCCCTGCTAGTTCCATTAAAAAAAAAGAGGAGTAATGAAGCTTTGAGAAAATTAGCACTATACAATGAAGACAATAACCTCAACTCATGCCTCCATACACATACTCTGTATTTGTATGTGTGCATATCCATATATATGTGCGTGTGTGTGTGCATATATGTGTGTGTATATATATATATCATATTAACTTTGATCCTTATAATTTTTAAAAGTCAATGTATTTGTAGAGAGCTCGTTTTTTATTTTATATTGATAACAATCTGAAAAGACATTTTCAACACTTGAACCCTTTTCTCAGCACTGAGTCATTTATATCTGTATCAAATGTTTGTGTGAGGAGAGGGTCCTGGAGGATGCAGATTAGTTTGTTTTCTTGCTTTTCAAGCTCTGGAAAAGCTATTTAATACACTCTCAGAGAAATGAAGATGAGGTAGAGCCAAGATTAACAAAGCTATCTATTTCCCAGATGACTTCCTTGAAGAGGAAATAATGTTTCATAACCAGCATTAAATTAACAAGGTTTGCATGAGGCCTTTGAGTCTAAAACTTTTAATGAGGAGGCTGACTTACAAGAATGTTGAAGTTGGCCAAGATATTATTTCTGATCTCCTTTGAATTACAAATTAAAACAATAATTAAATGCTTTTGAACAGTGCCTGACTAGCTGTCTTGAAATTCCAAGATATTTCAGTTGCAGACTAGAAAACTTTGTTTACCAAAGATGGAGAGATCTGGACTCAGTGGCCCTAAACTCCTTTCTCTGGCTTTCTTGGGGTATACTTTTCTATTGGTCAGTTTGGTATATTTACTCTTGATACTGACTAATCAAAATAGATATGGGGGCATGTATATAAACTGATTTAAAAACATGCCATGGGACATTGCTTCATTAAAGCTATACAGACCTTATTGAAATTACTCTGTCTAGGAAAGAAAATGTCAAGAATATAGGGAAAAAAATCTCAATAAAGTTTTAAGATGATTATCTAATTTTAGTCATGATATTGGTATTATTCTTATTCATTAAAATATATGATAACTGATCTAAGGTAAAAACTATACATACATAGTATACTCTGTTTTTTACTATCAGTTAATACTACTTGTAAATTACATGGAAAGGGAACAACATTATTATTTAAATATTAGACAACTAGTCCCTCTCTCTGGACAAATACTTATTGAATAAATGTATGACTAAACAATCTTGTACTAAGTTTCATGGAGTATCAACAGAAATTGGCTTTTCAAAATGTGTCATATTCATTATGTAAGATTAGATGTAATCAGGTTGACTTAGAATAGATGAAAATGATATTTAAAAAAATTATAAATTATTTTGAATCATCTTTTTAAAAAATAACACGTGTTTCTTTTTGTTCTTGTGTGTGTGAGAGAGATGTTATACATTGTTTATTTATAAGATGAACTATTTCTTCACATAACGCATTATATTAAAAATTGTAATTATGCTGCCACTACACTAAAGCTATGTCATAGTTTCAGAGACAAGATTTTTTTCTACCAAATATTCATTGTTATTTTAGCTCAAAGAAAACATAAGATTTTAAAACTTGTGCAAGAACTATAGCTGCCACATTTGAAAGTTCTACTCTAAGACATTACTTACCATTTGTACTCCAAGTTTAAATGCAGAGGCAAGAATGGAAATTTGTCAAGGGGATTTATCTTTCTCTAAATTAATATAACTTTATTTAGAAATTTTTAATATGATAACTTGTAACTTTTACTTCATTAACAAACATAAGTAAGTGAACTTAACAAAATTTTCACTATGAAAAAAGAAGAAATACATAAGGAGAGTCATTTTTATGTTTAATATTTATTTGCTATATGACTTCATGTATGACAGTAAAATGACCAGAGGTCCATTTCTTTCATTAATTAATTAATTTTCAATCATATAATCATACACTCAAATTTAATGTGCACTAGGCACTGAACATGTCACCAAGTAGAAATTTATTTAATGGTGGAAATATTTTATATTTTAATTTAATCATCAAAAAACTAAACATACTAGTAATCCCAGCACTTTGGGAGGCTGAGACAGGAGAATAGCAAGTTCAAAGCCAGCCTCAGCAAGGCGCTAAGCAACTCAGTGAGGCCCTGTCTCTACATAAAACACAAAATAGGGCTGGGGATGTGGCTCAGTGGTTGAGTACCCCTGAGTTCAATCCCTGGTACTAAAAAAAAAAAAAAAAAAAAAATCAAGGATAAGGAGGCTATTATGATGGAATAGTTATTTGTGTAGAATCTTTCACCAATATGAATTCAAAGATAAAATCCAAACAAGATCATTGAACTTAGCAGCATGAAGTTTAAAGGATGACTAGGGATAATTATTTTGGTAGAACTTTTGAACTTTAAAGTTGGCAAAAATATGGAGAAAATGAACATCACTTCCAATGTCATTTCAAGGGAAAGAGGATCGTAGCACAAGTTGAATGGGTGAGTGTAAGATAATTTTTTCAGCTTTTGTTTTGTTGTCAAAATATGGGCACAATATGAAAAGGATGAGATTAAATACGGAATAAAGAACAAATATAATCAGTTACATACTTTTTCACAAAAGTATTTTTAAAAAAAAAAAAAAAAAAAAAAAGGCAAGAGAGAACCTGGGTGTGTGGTGCATGCCTGTAATTCCAACAACTCTGGAGACTAAAGCAGGAGGATTGCGAATTCAAAGCTAGCCTCAGCAAAAGCGAGGCACTAAGAAAATACAAAATAGAGCTGGGGATGTGGCTCAGTGCTTGAGTGCCCCTGAGTTCAATCCCTAGTACCTCTCTTGCCAAAAAAAAAAAAAAAAATGGCAAAAGAAAAAGAAATAGATATCATATTTGAAAGAATACATACTAGAGAAAGGAACAGGGATTTACACAGTGAAGATTCAGATATATGAAGTAGCTTATTTGGTTATGGTGTAGTTGATGGAATCCTGACTGGTAGTATATATTTTAGGAGAAAATAGGAGTCAAGCTTATCAAATGACAAGCGGGGTGGAAACAGATCTATGTGCAGAAGTTTTAAAATTGTTGTGGAGAGCATGACATTATTATTATTGTATTTTACCCTAGATACATGTTAGAATCACATCACTGAGCGAGAATTATTAAATTAGTATTTGTATACCATAAGATTCTCAGATTAACTAGTCATAGGGTAGCAAGCCTGTCATCATAGGGACTTTGGAAACTGAGGCAGGGGGATCACAAGCTCAAGGCCAGCCTTAGCAACTTAGCCTTAATGGATCGTTGCAAAATTTTTAAAAAATAAATAAAAAGAGGACATATAGCTCATTGTTAAAGAGCCCTTGCATTCAACACCCAGTATTGCAATATATATATCCCAATACACAGTACTGCCATATCTATATAAATTGTCATATTTATATAACATATATAAATGTTATTTATATTTATATATTATATTTATATAACATATAAATTTATATAACTGCCATGTATATGTAAATTGTTATATATACATATATAACAATTTTATTACCTTAGTAATTTTTCTCAAGTCACTATCTAGTCTATCTCCCTATCCCACAGTTGATAAACATTTGGGGTTGTTTCCAGCTTTGGCTCATTATAAATAAAACTGTTGTTGAGTATACAATGGCTATTTGTGTTACCATAAATACATGTTCATTTCTTGTATTAAAGCTAAGGTAGTTATTTAAAATACTTTAGGTTGCACTTTATCCAAAAATAGTTATGTATTTGTACTGAGAGAATTTTCAGGATGTGTTGATTCACCTGGATGAAATCATAAGCCTCTTTTTGCTTCTATGCAAATTTGAATTCTTTTTCTAAATGAACTATGTTTTAGAATATTTTCCATAAAATTTTCCAAAAATAGAAAACATATACTATTTAAAATATAACTTCTGTTATAACTGTCAAGAATTAATCTTGTGAGATAAGAATGCTTTTTAAAAGTAGTTCATGTTTATTTGCTTCTGCCTCCCGGCTTCTTCATTACTTTTTAATTTGTATCATGGCTTGAGTTATGTTATGAAGGCCCTGTGTTTGTGATCAAATCATTTTGACATATTTTTGCAAGATCTATTTCAACTATGATTAATGAAGCTTTCATTTTGTATTGTTATTTTATTCCTATGTATTTAGAATAAATTAGATTTATAGGTTTCAGTAGTCAATAATCTCTGTTGATCACTTTTTCCAGGTCTAAAATTCTGTGGTTCTTTATGATTTGATCATAGTTTCATTTTTGCTGTTCCAGGACTAAAATTCAAATTTATTTCATTGATCCTTATAGTCTGATTTTTTTCTATCAATGTACATCTGCATTTACAATGATTTGACTAATCAAGACCTAGCTTTGTCATGATCTTTGACTATTGCTGTCATAAAACACCTGTTTCTTCTCTCCTTTGACTTTGCCAATGTCTTAAGAAACTTACAGCTTCAGTGTAAGTGCTTCAGCTTAAAAGCATTCTTATTTTTCTTTCTGTTTTTTGTAACTTTATGATATTTTCTTCAGTTTTGTTTAATGTTCCATTTCATTTATATTTTCAGTGATTTTTTTTAATCTTGGTTACTGAAATGTAAAGATTTACCAGTTTATGCTTAAAGTACTTTTTATTCTCTTTTATTCTCATTCTAAAATTTTAATGTGAGGTCTTTTATAATCTATAAATTTCTATTTTTTTCAACAAACAGAAGATTGCTATCTGTTCATAAAGTGTCAATCATAAGGCATCAACATATTGAATAAATATTTCCCTATTTATTCACTTCATCACTTGTCTTTTTGCATTATAACTGCATTTATAGACCTCTCATCTGTTCTTTGTCTCTGTTGATCATTTATTCTTCTGTTTGTTACTGATCACATTGCAGGTTTAAAATTGTAAGTAATGTGTTTTTATCCTTAGATCATTTTATTATTCCTGTCAGTTTCCTTACGATTTTTTTTATCATGGTATCTAATTGATTTGTAGTTTGTACTTTCTTTAATTTTACTAAACATATGTCTACTTCTACTGGAATTAAATTTCTCCTTTATATTTTTAAAATATTTCATTTCAAAAAATTGATTTTCTTTTATATATTATCATTTTCTTTTGTATTGTCATCGTCGTTGTCATCATCATCATTATCATTGTCAAAGAAGGGACTAGTGAAAGAAAGGGAGAAAGTGAAAAAGCACTTTCAATACTTCTAAAGAATAACTTGTAGGGATTATGTTTGAAATATTTATCATCTACCTTAAGTATTTTTCTCAATTTTACTCAGGTTACCAGATAGATAATTGGGACTGTATAAAGGGCTGAGGAGTGTGGTCAGGCTTTTGTCCCAGCTGAAACTCATTTTGTTTCATTCTCCTAGTCATATGCATGTTATCATTATATAGTATTGATATATAGTATATGGTACGTTGTGAAGGGTATATCTATGTCTGGGCTTCTTTCTGAACTTGCTTTCTTTTTTCATCAGGGTAAAGACGTGGTAACTCACCAAGAAGTCCCATGTGCACAATCTTGTAGTCTATAGTTCTTTATCTCTCTCTTTTTCTCTCTCTCTCCTTCCTCCCTCCCTATATCTCTTCCCTTCCTCCTTCCCTCCCTCCCTCCTTCCTTCCTTCCAGCCTTCCTTCCTTCTTTTTTTCCCAGTGCTAGGGATGAAACCCAGGGCCTCGCGCATGCTGGGCAAGTACTCTACTGCTGAGCCACACCCCTCCCTTGTAGATATCCATAACAGCCTTGCATCTCCAGTGCTCAAAAAATTTCTTTTGGGAACTGGGGATGTAGATCACTGATAGAGCACTTGTCTAACATGCACAAGGAAACCTTGGGTTCAATTTCCAGTATCACACACATGCAAAAAAAAGAAAGAAAACTAAACAAAAAAAAAAAAATATTTGTGTTGGGTTCATGGATTCATGTTAGTATACTATTTCTCCTATTGTCTTTCTTACTTCCGACTACTGATTCCACTATGTCAGCTTTGTTTATAGGACCTTGTCCAGCCTCTTTGCTTCCTTTGTACTTAAGGACCTAGAAGGTAGGGAAGAAACTGCACTGCAGAGTCTCAAATTCCTGAATTATAATCTTCTATTTTCTTCTTTTACCTAGAATATATGTTAAGCTTAGAAGAAGTTACTAAACATCTCTGGACTTCACTTTAACATGATCAATTTCACTCTAAAAAATAATATAAAGATAAGGCATATTAAAATAATGTAGAAAACCCAAAGTTTAATATATAACCTTATTCACATTTCGCAGAATAAATAGGTTTTAACTCTGTTAAATTCTAGTGAGCCCAATTCGAGGACTTCTTCCACAGATACACAAGGTGCTCAGATCTCTAACCAATTCTGTATCAATTGATGATGAAAATAGGAACCCCTGCAATGAACAGTTCTGTTTATGTTATTTAATCAGTAATGTAAGATGGAAATATCAGATTTTGAATCAAAGACTTCAGCTGCTCATGAATATATTCTAACTATGGGATCATTTCAAAACACCTATCTACTAAGTTCAAAAACATTTCTGGTAAAATTGGCAAGAATAGTTTGCCGAACAATCTAGTGATGTTTATTAAGATGCATTCTAGGGGGGGGGCAAGATGACGGCTTAGATGGATGCAGCGGTCAGTGTCGCCAGAACTGAAGATTGAAAATGTGGTAATAGCATCTCCCCACCAGCTTTTGGGCATCACCCTACAGCTACCCCCACAGGAAATTTCACTTGTGCGTGTAAGCAGGGCCACCAGACAGCAGCCATTGCCACAGCGTGACTTCAGCAACTGTGGCTGAGAGCAGCTGCGGGCGGCTCGGAGCCCCAGCCTAGGGCCCACCCTGGGCAAGGACAGCTTCTACACAGGATACCTGGCTCCAGCGCCCACCCAACTACACAGGGCCCACAGCACTGGCTCTTGTGGACCCATGGCCCCAGCTGATAGCCACTGGAGAGCACAGATTCAGGGTAGGAGATGCTCCAGAGATGCCAGTGGAGACAGCTCAGCCCAAGGGTGGCCTGGGCCTTCCCCAGTTCTGCTCCAGTGTTCCTTTGGACCAGCAGGAGCCGCAGAGGGCCCAGATCTGTCCAAAGGAACCTCCACGGGTGTCCAGCCAACAGGAGACCCGGGACTCCTACCTTGAGCCTCTGGGGAGCCCAATCTCAGGGGGCATTGGACAGCAACTCGGAACAAACTTTGGTGGAAACGCAGCCGTGAATCAGTGTCTTCACCAGCAGCCCAGAAATTCACCTGCGGTGAAACCCACACACAGGACACCAGCAGAGAAAGTCCAGCAAGCAACGAACATTGCCACCTACTGAAGGTGAAAGGAACCATACCTGTTTAATTTACATTGAGACTTTAAAAAATTTTTTTTTTATTTTTATTTTTTATATTTTATTGTTTTTTATCTTCTTTTATTCTTACTTTTTACTTTATCCCTTATCTTTTTCTCTTAATATTTCTATTGTTTAATCTTTTTGTTTTATTTCTCTGGTCTTTCCTTTCTTTCCCTTTCCTTCCCTCTTTTCTCTCTCACTCTTTTCCTACCCTCTAATCCCAACAGTTGTGAAACCAAATATTTGTTATACAGTGGGATATAGTAGATTGGGATTTCTGAACTGAATACTAGAGTGGTACTAGATAGTCTTGTATCTCCCACTTGCATATGTTTTATTTTTCTTGCTATCATCTCTCCTTGTTGTACCCTTCTTTTCTTTCTCCTTACCGTCTTTCCCAACTCTCTGTCACTCTTTCTAGTAATAGCCAACTTCTCTTGGATTCATATTTCATGCTTTCTAAGATCTAATAACCATATCCTCACTTCCTACTACCCCAATATTTTATCTTACACCCCACCCTCCAGTGCCCTAGCCCACCAATAGGAACTATAGACCCTTGTGAAAACGTCTTGGTTACATAATAGATTGTAAAAGAACTCATAATTGGTGTATATCATGACTAAACTGTAAATGTATTTGGGAGCTGTTAGGAGCTACTTGGTTTGAAACTATATATTGCTTGTATTGTGATCAACTAATATTGGTCTCCCCTTTAAAAGAGAGGTATTGAACCCTGCAGGGAAACTATACCCATATAGGAGTTAAAACTGTAACAACTTGAAACAACAGAGCTAGAAGGAAAGACACACAAACATCATGAAAAAACAAGGGAAGAAAGTGACTCAAACAAACCAAGATTCTTCAATATTAGAATCCATGGTCAGTACAGCAGAAGAAATGACAGAACATGAATTCAGGATGTACATAATTAAAATGTTCTGTGACTTAAAGAATGATATAAGAGAGCAAGCCCAGTCAGCAA